>CM041296.1:6810269-7285452 GCA_023052935.1 Piezodorus guildinii
GTTCAAAAACGAAAAATTGCATTAAAAAAATATTTTTTCTGTTTTCTCCTTTAGTTGGGTATCGAGTTTATTCAATTTATATATTTACCTGTTTTTCATCAGCGTTAACAAGATAATCTAGTTATTATTATTGAATCTACAAAATTAAAGGTACTTTAGGGGAAGAAAATATCGGCATTTAAGCCCTGTCAGACCATTTTTATCTAAATAAAACCTACATGATATTAAAGCCCATTAAATTTTACATCGATATAGCGAGTTTAATCAAAATCGTCGGAACCGTTTTTGAGAAAATCGAAAAAAGGTGCAAAATGCATAGTATAAAGTGCCTTTTCTGGTAGGCTCATTTTGATGAAAAAAGTTTTGTTACGTCTCGGGCGTATAGTTTGTCTTAAATATGAAATTTCAGTTTCATAGGACTTACCGTTTCCGCCCGGGAGTTACCACACACACACACACACACACACACAGACACACACACACACACACACACACACACACAAACCTTTTTGCGGGACTTGGTTATTTGGACTCAGGGGACCCTAAAACGTGTATTTCCTTTGAAAACTGGAATTCGAAAATTTTCACGATCGCAATACTTCCCCTTACTATATATAGTAAGTGAAAGTAAAAATTGCATTAAAAAATATGTTTTCTGTTTTCTTCTTTAGTTGGTTATCGAATTCATTCAATTTATATATTTACCTGTTTTTCGTCATTGGTAATAAGATAATATAGTTATTTTTATAGAATGAACAAAATTAAAGGTATTTTAGGGAAAGAAAATTTAAAATATCGGCATTTAAGCCCAGTCAGACCATTTTAATCCAAATGAAACCTAAATTATATTAAAGCCTATTAAATTCCACATCGATATAACGAATTTAATCAAAATCGTCGGAACCGTTTTCGAGAAAATCGAAAAAAGGTGCAAAATACATGTTATAAAGTGGCTCCTCTGATAAGCTCATTTTGATAAAAAAGGTTTTGTAACGTCTCGGGCGTATATTTGTCTTAAATATGAAATTTCAGTTTCATAATACTTACCCTTTTCGCCCGAAAGTTACCACACACACACAGACCTTTTAGCGGGACTTGGTTATTTGGACTGAGGGGATCCTAAAATGTGTATATCCGTTGAAAACTGGAATTCGAAAATTTTCACGATCACAATACTTTCCCTTATTATATATAGTAAGTGAAAGTAAAAATGATAATTGA
The DNA here is from genome assembly GCA_023052935.1 of Piezodorus guildinii. NCBI lineage: Eukaryota > Metazoa > Arthropoda > Insecta > Hemiptera > Pentatomidae > Piezodorus > Piezodorus guildinii. The sequence continues at coordinate 6,811,491 of CM041296.1, forward strand.
AATTATTTCAGAAATAGCAGAGATACAGGGTTTTGAAATTAGTAGTTTTTAATATTATATTACTTTTTATATAAGTTAATTGCTTATAAACAGACATGAAAACATCTATATCGTAATATAGTTATTGAAAAAAACAACAACATTGTAATAAGTTTCAGAGTTTTTATAAACATTACAGAAGTCACACAGCATAAAACTATTACATTGGCACTGGAATGGTATGGTGACGTGACGCGCCGACAGACGGTGAAGGCATCCTCAACCTATTTATGTAGGACATAGAGGAGTTAGCTTGCAGGCTGGGTAATAGCTTCCTTTACAAAGGACACTTAGGTCCTGTGTACTGAGTCCTGAGTACTGTGTACTGTGTCCTTTATCCTTTGTACACAGTCTCGTAGAGGAATTAGCGGTGTCCTCTTTCTTATTAATTCTTCTTTGAAAAGCTCCTCACCTTCTCTAGGCTGCAGTATATCGAATTACACAAAGTATTTCCTAGCAAACAGCCAAGAGTGATTGCAGAATGCTTTTCCCTAGAATGCTACGTTCGTGTTTTGTACAATAGAAAACAATTTAACTTCATTATCTGCATAACACGATCTGTATGGCAGGGTTTTCGACATAATATAAGCTAATTCACAGTTATTTGGTGGCCAAAATCATATGAAAAACGCTCTATCTGAAAAAAATATAACGCTAAGTCGTTAATAGCCCGTGAGCCAGCAACAAAAAGTGCAATCCATTTTAGCAAAATTTTTAGTATGTTTTATGCAAAGCATCTATCATTGCAAAGCAAAAAATATACATCTGCCAATTTAAAACGGGCATAAAAAAAAATATTTCTGAAATATAAGTAGTAACATAGACGTATAATATAGCTTTGGAAAGAGCAAGATTTTAGAAAAGTTAATATGAAAAAAAAAAAGTTGAGGAATTCTATAGGAAGATGTTATAAGCACATAAACTTATTCACTAATGTTATTTGTATTGTTGTGAATTAGTGAGGTTATGGTGATTAATGGTGATCGTTCAGCTTATATACTCCTATAAAGTTTTTTTTTAAACATATTTATGGATATTTTAAACTAGAAGGTCCCGGGGCCATTTCCTTTTCAGGTGCCCCGGAGGATTATCCGGAATTGAAGAGGAAGAAAGGATTGAAACTAGTGGGGTTAGAGTTAGAATGGAGTTTGTCATGAAAGGATTGATATCAGGTACCAAAAAGCTAAGATAGACTAATCAGTTGAGGGTTTCATACTCTGAATCAGTAACATAGGGAACATTAAGGTCTTTATGGATAAGTTTATTCGTGACAAAGTAAGGAGCGTTGAGGATTTTACAAAGGATTTTGGATTGTAAGGATTGGATGTGGGAAGAATTTGATGGTTTAGTAGATCCCCAGAGCTCTGCACCGAAGTCCAGATTGGTCTTATAATAGTCATGTAGATGAACCTTTTGTAGTTAAGAGGAAGATTTGACCGTTTGTCTTGTAAGTGTTGAAGTAGCCTAAAGCGTAAAGCAGTTTCTTGTCGTTTTAGTCGTGTGTGTGTGGATTCCAAGTTAGGCGTTTGTCAAGAAGTCCTAAGTATCGGATCTGTTCAACAGGAACTAGTTAAATGTTATTAAAGGATACTTTAGGGCAGGAAGTCAAAGGTTTACAGCGAAGGGTAAAGGTTATTTGATGGGATTTGTTGGAATTTATTTTATTCTCCGGTGCTGACACCAAACGTAGTATAGATTTTAGGAAAAAAAAAATCTGGTGCGGGCAACACACGACTTTCACATACCTCCATTTTTAAAATCAATGAAAGAATTTTCAGAAACAGTTAGAGATAAAAATTAGTGAAACTATTAAATAATTAATTAAATTGAATTTATATATAGGAACATGAGTTTTATTAAAAAATCTATTATATTATTATCTAAAATAATCAGTTAGTTTTATGTTTATTTCATCACTCTCTATTAACTTGTAAAAGCTTGTGTATAAGATAATATTTTTCTAAAATCTTTAGCTTTCCAACGGTATATCATACATGTATATTACTGCTCTTATGTTCAAAAAGGAAAAATTGCATTAAAACATTATTTTTTCTGTTTTCTCCTTTCGTTGGGTATCAAATTTATTCAATTTATATATTTACCTGTTTTTCAGCAGCGTTAACAAGAAATATAGTTATTTTTATTGAATCTACAAAATTAAAGGTACATTAGGGGAAGAGAATTTAAAATATCGGCATTTAAGCCTTGTCAGACCATTTTAATCAGAATAAAACCTACATGATATTAAAGCCCGTTAAATTTTACATCGATATAGCGACTTTAATTAAAATCGTCAAAACCGTTTTCGAGAAAATCGAAAAAAGGTGCAAAATGCATGCTATATAGTGCCTCTTCTGGTAATCTCATTTTGATGAAAAAAGTTTTGTAACGTCTCGGGCGTATAGTTGTCTCAAATATGAAATTTCAGTTACATAATACTTACTGTTTCCTCCCGGCAGTTACCACACGGGAGTTTTTTGCGGGACTTGGTTATTTGGACTAAGGGGACCCTAAAATGTGTATATCCGTTGAAAACTGGAATTCGAAAATTTTCACGATCACAATACTTTCCCTTATTATATATAGTAAGTGAAAGTAAAAATGATAATTGAAATTATTTCAGAAATAGCAGAGATACAGGGTTTTGAAATTAGTAGTTTTTAATATTATATTACTTTTTATATAAGTTAATTGCTTATAAACAGACATGAAAACATCTATATCGTAATACAGTTATTGGAAAAAAAACATTGTAATAAGTTTCAGAGTTTTTATAAACATTACAGAAGTCACACAGTATAAAAATATTACAATGGCACAGGAATGGTATGGTGACGTGACGCGCCGACAGACGGTGAAGGCATCCTCAACCTAATTATGTAGGACATAGAGGAGTTAGCACACACACAAACCTTTTAGCGGGACTTGGTTATTTGGACTCAGGGGACCCTAAAAGGTGTATTTCCGTTGAAAACTGGAATTCGAAAATTTTCACGATCGCAATACTTCCTTTACTATATATAGTAAGTGAAAGTAAAAAATAAAATAAATGATGCAGTAATATAGAAAATTCGGTAATTTAATATTTATTATAATATGTTGAAAGTATGTGATATTCACTGTCACCTACGAATCACGAATTTCACCTCACCTACACATACCCTAATTCTCACCGTGTAGAGCTGCCTTAAGTCCCTGAGCACTATTTAACCATTCCATTAACGTACTATCGATTAAAAACTATATCAATATATTCTATCGATGTCTAGCTCTATAACCATTGCTGTCGAATCGATCCGGGACCCTAACCTCGACAATACTCGACTAAAGGAGGACCGAGTTATCTCGGGTCAGCGATTAAGACGTCCTTTTTCTTTTCTAACTGCTTGGAGAGTAAACTTATATCTTGAAATGAACCCTCGGTCGATAGAAGAATATCCATGGAATACAAAACCTCCACCGCCACAACGAAATCGATTGAACTATCTCAGTATAAGTAGGTAGAGCTTTGATATTAAGGGTAAGACATCCGACTTTCTGGTCTTCGAACTACATATCAGCTCTTTCTTACTTGAACACTTCTATTTGCAACCTGGTACAATGAAACAATTGAGAGCGGCATGGTCTTGTAGAGAACTTGACGACTGTTTTCCAGGTCGTGGGTTCGAATCCCGTCTATGACCAAATAAGGAGCAAACTCAGGCTCAATAAAGTGAGTACTCGAACATTGGTAGAAAAACCCCATGACTGAGTAAACAATATTGAAACGTCTCTTGAACTCATCTTTTTTTTTTTTTTTTTTTTTCGATTACAAAGGTTCATTATTGAGAAAAAAAACCCAAAACCAAACGCATTTATACTAGACTGCGTTGCTATTTCCTACTATTTTATTTTATTTCGATTTTCATTCAAATAATTCAGATAAAATTTTCTGATTCCAAAACACCTTACATTTTTTCTCTTTCATCAATAATAACCGTATTGAGTAGGTATCAATATTAAGTTATTACTATCGAGTCCAGTTATTGTTTCGATATGTTGTTTCCCTGTAACTATACCTTCAGTTGTTGTTGTTTTGGTTTTAAGGGCAAAAAACTGCGAGTGGTTATTATTGCCCAAAACATCTTCAGAAGACGATTAACTTACCTATGATGAAGAGAAAAAAAAAAAAAAAAAAAAAAAAAAATATATAATAAATAAATAAAAATTGTGAGTAAAATATCAAAAATTGCGTAAAATAGCCTGAATGTGTTAAATGAGGTGGTATAGAGGAATGTTCTTCACCAATTGAATGACACCATCGACGACCCGATCACTATCACTCAATGCCTCCAAGACTTTACGTGGTACGGTACATTTTACAAATTCCCTACTATACTATTCCCTTCTCCTCTTCTTTTTAATTGTTATATCAACGACCTTCCCAACTCTATCCATCACTGTTCCCACCACCTATACGCTGACGATTTCCAGATATATTTGTCCTTCTCTCCTTCCGATTCACTAGTAGCATTTGCTAATATTCAGGAAGACCTGGATGAAATCTGTGCCTGGGCAACCTTAAATAAACTAATGCTAAATCCTATGAAAACTCATGCCATCCTAATTGGTTCCAATTCCCTTCTCAGATCCTATACCACGTTTCCGAGTCTCACCTTAAATGATCATCCAATCACCTTCACTTCCTCTGTCAAAAACCTGGGTATTACCATTGACCAAACCCTTTCCTGGAAACCCCATATCGCCCAAATTTCCCGAAGAACAATAAGTACCCTGAAATACTTCAATCGCTCCCGCCATCTTCTTCCACTTTCCATCCGTATCCTCCTTGTATCCGCACTTATTTTCCCCCACTTTGACTATTGCTGCTTAGTATATGGTGGCCTCCCGACGATGCTTGAGGACAGGCTAAAACGCATCATGAACATATTTTTAAGATTTGTCCTCTGCACTCCGAAGAGGTCTCATGTAACCCATTTTTACGGGGAGTTAAAGTGGCTCCTTCCCCCAATCCGCAGACAATATTTCCTAGGATCATACCTTTACCAAATCATTAGATCCCAACTCCATACATTCATAGTCTCCTACAGTTTAAATCTTCAGTCCACACTTTTGAAACAAGATCCGTTCCGACCTATACTTTCCTAACCATAGAACTAAAACTTTTGATCGCTCCTTCCTGGTCCGCTCCTCTATTTTCTGGAATTCTCTACCTACTCATATTCGCCATGCTGCTTCTCTCTCCTCATTCAAATTCCAACTTTTCCAATATCTTTTATTATCCCAAAAAGACGCTTAAATACAGTGATTCTTACGTTCCTAATATCACACTTTGAAAGAAAAGTAATATATGTTCTTTATTTAAACGCTGTTATATTTTAATTTATTTTTAATTTTGATCAACCCAATATTTTTCAAGAACTGTTTTTATTTTATTTTATCATATATATATATATATATATATATATATTATTTATTTATTTTTTTTTTTATTTTTTTTTTTTAATATTTTTTATATATATGTGTGTGGATATTCGTGTGTGATATGAACACTCGAATTAACCCATCTGTGTAATATGTAATTAATTCTGTTCCTTCTGTCTGTTGGCCAGACATGTTGTATATTTAAATTGTACAATTCTGTTATTCTTAGGGGACCCAGTCCCAGAATAAAAATTATTTTCTATTCTATTCTATAACGAGGACACTCTTCAAAAATATGACTTACTGTGAGAGTCACTTTACACAGTTGACATCGAGGTGAATCCCTTCGTGCCATGAGGTGCTCATGAGTGAGGCGGCAGTGTCCTATCCTCAGGCGGGCGATAACTACCTCCTCACGCCTGCACTTTCTTGATGATGAGACCCAGCAGCTGATGGTCGGTTTGACATTTTTCAATTTGTTGTTTTCAAGAGCGATCCTAGACTGTTGCCATTCATCTATGATCTTCGCGTTTATTGGATGAAACAGTTAAGATGATGAAATAAAAGAGGGCGTTGTTTCTTCTTGTGAATGTGCCTCTGTTGCTGCTCTGTCGACTTCCTCATTTCCTGATTTCCTCATTTCCGGGGAGGTACGGTGTATCCCTGTGTCATGAACTCAGATTACAATAAACCACTATACCTTCAGTTATAACCTGGTTGACGGGGAGCTTTTTCACCGTGATAGCGTTGTCATGGCGGCTGCCCAGCGTTGGCTCTACTGTGATATTGCTATTGGGAATAATATGGTTTGGCGTATCTAATATGGAATTATCGATGCTTTCTTTGTTCCTAACGCCGTTTCATTTTCTTGTTGGTTAATTTGAGACTCAGGGACATCACCGTTATTTTCGCACTCAGGGCAATCAGTAGAAATGTGGCCCGGCTGCTTACAAACAAAACAAGTGACAATGTCCTCACTGAAATATATTCGGTAAGGAACACTGTCATGCTTTATTAGTAGTGATGAAGGGAGCTTGCTTAGATCTTCAGGTGGGATATAAACCTGCCTTCTAAATCTAAGAACGTGGGCTAATCTTGGGTCTTGGTATCCGGCTCTTAGGAAATGCATAGATGACTCTAATTTCAAGTCTAGGCTTTTAAGTTCTTTTTCTATTGTTTCGTGCGGTAGGAATGGGCATGCATTCGAAATTATTATCCGTTTGGTGGGGTTCACTAGGTTTTATGTGAATTTCTTTATCATCAATGACTATCGGCTCTATATAGTGAGTACTCAAACAATGGTAGAAAAACTCCACGGCTGAGTAAATAATATTGAAACGTCTTTTCTACTCATCTCTGAAAGCCCTCAAATTTTGAAGGGGATATTTTTTTTGGTCGATTACAAAGGTTCATTATTGAGAAGAAAAAAAAAAAAAACCAAACGGATTTATACTAGACTGCGTTGCTATTTCCTACTATTTTATTTTATTTCGATTTGCATTCAAATAATTCATATAAAATTTTCTGATTCCAAAACACCTTACATTTTTTCTCTATCATCAATAATAACCGAGTCGTCAGGGAGTTACATCTTTTATAAGTTGTGGCTTGACTATATAAGATGTTTTTTTCGTTATTCTTGTCTTTGTTCATCGCGTTGTCGGGCTGTACTGATACTAAAACTCTATACAAATTTTTCTTTATCTTCAAAAAGATGCGTATTTGTGGATGAAATTTCAATTTTTCTCTTTTTTATAATCATTAGCGTTTTTTTTTTGGTTAATATACACGAGTAATTTTTTTTCTCAATCTTCTAAAATAACTGAGTTATTTTTGTGTGAATTGTTTTAAAATTTATTTTTTAGAACATACATCAGTTGGATTAACCATAAAATAAATGAAAAAAAAAAACTTACGTCAAAAAGGTGGGTTGTTACTCAATCATAATATTCAATTAAATCCCAGATATATAATTTGATCCAAAGGGTACGATTAATTTTTTTCAAAATTTGTAAGCCCAAATTGCGTAAACTACGGAGTTTTTTTCCCAATTACTAAGCTTTTGAACCACTGTGCGGCGGCCAGCGGATAAACGGATTTCTTTTTATTTGTTAAGCCCTCAAATTTTGGTCATTAGTAATTTTTTTTTTTTTTTGGTCATGTCATGAAAACAATAAACCAAATAATAAAATTCTGCAAAACTGTCTACCTAAATATATCAACAACACTAGTGTATTAAAAAAATAAAATATTATTACAAATGAAATATATTTAGAGAAAGAAAAGAGAAGATAGTGACGAACCCTGAAGAGAGGACATGCTCGAGTGGCTCATTAATCCGGGCGGTGCCGGAGGCCCTTAATTAGATACCCTCTTCTAAATATATTGTCTTCTGTCAAAGTTAGGCTTTGTTTTTCTGCATGTTCTACTATATTATCCTGTCAAATAGTCTGTACATTAATTTATATATATTATATATATATATATATATATATATATATATATATATATATAATGAAAAAAAAAAAAAACACTAAATAATACCTAAAAACCTGGTAGGAAGACACAACTCCGTTGTCAAAAAACAATTAAAGAATTTTTAAATATGGCTATAAATAAAATACTGAAGGAATTAGTCCGGGTGGCGGTCATTAAATGAAACAACTGAATAGTTTCAACTATTTCATTGTTTGCCAACGTTTCGACCCCCATTGTGGGTCATCAGGGCTAAAAAAATACAAAAAGGATACATTTAAAATAAGATTAAAAATACTATTTAAAAAAAATATAACTATTGCGCTAGAGAATATCAATATTATAACATTAAAGGAACTAGATGTGTAAAGAAATCAATTAATTAAATTACAATGATAAAGGTATACTAATGAGAGCTATACAGAACAGATAATGACTAAAGATAATGTACAAATATATAAGAAAAAATTACATGAAACAAAAATTGTTGTCAGATCCCGTCTAGAAATGTGGTAAGTATTTTCCATTTTACCCAACCTTTTGTACGTACTTTCCTATCTACCTGCCTATATTCCATATTACCAAATTGTACCTAGTTTCCACTCGCCTACCAGACGGTACGTATCTCCACTGTACTTCATTTTTTTTAAATGTTTTTTATTTCATGTAATTTTTTCTTATATATTTGTACATTATCTGATCTGTATAGCTCTCATTAGTATACCTTTATCATTGTAATTTAATTAATTTATTTCTTTACACATCTAGTTCCTTTAATGTTATAATATTGACATTCTCTAGCGGAATAGTTATATTTTTTTTTAAATAGTATTTTTAATCTTATTTTAAATGTATCCTTTTTGTATCTTTTTAGCCCTGATGATGACCCACAATAGGGGTCGAAACGTTGGCAAACAATAAAATAGTTGAAACTATTCAGTTGTTTCATTTAATGACCGCCACCCGGACTAATTCCTTCAGTAATTCTCAACGGTCAACTAATTATGTCCACAATGCAGAAATAAAATAAGTAAAAGTAAAAATGATTTAAGAATTAATTGCATTGAGCTTCGGTAGAAATATATGTTTAATTATATAACCTATTACATTATTATTTTCAATAATCAGTTCAGTCTTCCAATTTGTCTCGGAGCAGCCTTTAAATCACTCTGCTCACCGCGCTCTGCACACAGATACCTCCGTAGTTCTGGCAGACCTTCCTATCGCCTTTCTTGAAAATGGCCGATATAAATCCAGTTCGGAGGTCCTCAGGTACAGACGAATTCCTTACCCCTGAGGTACAGGCTGGAATCACAGCGGGGCGCTCCTGCAATGACAACATATTTTTGATGTATAAATACAAAGGTTTATAATACAAAGGTACCTTTCTGTTTATAATACAAAGGCAGAGGACTAGAAACTGTTTACTTTAAATACGTAAACATTCGGAAGAAAACAACAGAGACCTGCAAAACCCTTTATGTATTTCAGAAACTATAAAAACGGACATTTGATGTGAAACAACCCAATATTAGTTCCATCGGCCAGCATCTGGCTCCACTCTTGTCTAGATGCTCTCCGATCCTGACTTCTCTTACTCATCGTAATTGGACTTCGACTGATCTCTTATAATTCTAGATTCTCATCCTCATCAACTCTACACCTGTTATTTTCAAAAACTCTATTTATTTTATTTGGCTGATTTAGTTAATTTTAATAAATGGCCAAGGACATTTCTAACATCTTAAAGCCGCCATCAAAAACCTTCTCAGTATCCCTAACACATAACAATTTGTAATGGTTTTAAAATTTTGGATTGAAAAATGTGTTTTTTTTTGCAATCCCGTATTTCTGTTAAGCGTAAGTCCAAATGCTTTTCGGCAAGTAATTGTAAGTGTTCAAGTTATTTAATTTTTTCTGTCTAAAGTATAGAGCGTATAATAATTACATTGATTATAATTAAAATTTATTCCATAGGATTCGATCGGATTTTTCGGATTCTTAAACCGTGCGATTTTTTACTTTCACTTACTATATATAGTAAGGGAAAGTATTGCGATCGTGAAAATGTTCGAATTCCAGTTTTCAATGGAAATAGACATTTTAGGGTCCCCGAGTCCAAATAACCAAGTCTCGCAAAAAGGTCTGTGTGTGTGTGAAATTTCATATATAAGACAAATATACGCCCGAGACGTTACAAAACCTTTTTCATCAAAATGAGCTTACCGCAAGAGCCACTTGTACCATGCATTTTGCACCTTTTTTCGATTTTCTCGAAAACAGTTCCGACGATTTTGTTTAAACTCGCTGTATCGATGTAACATTTAATGGGCTTTAATATCATGTAGGTTTCATTCTGATTAAAATGGTCTGACAGGGCTTAAGTGCCGATATTTTAAATTTTCTTTCTCTAAAGTACCTTTAATTTTGTAGATTCAATAAAAATAACTCTATTATCTTGTCAACGCTGATGAAAAACATGTAAATATACAAATTGAATAAATTCGATACCCAACTAAAGGAGAAAATAGAAAAAATATTTTTGTAATGCAATTTTTCGTTTTTGAACATAAGAGCAGTAATATACATGTATGGTATACCGTTGGAAAGCTAAAGATTTTAGAAAAATTATTATCTCATACACAAGCTTTTAAAAGTTAAAAGAGAGTAATAAAAAGCTGATAAAACTGAGTGATTGTTTTAGATAATAATATATTAGAATTTTTAATAAAACACATGTTTCTATAGAAATTCAATTTAATTAATTCTTTAATAGTTTCACGTAATTTTATCTCAAACTGTATTTGAAAATTCTTTCATTGATTTTAAAAATGGAGGTAAGTGAAAGTCGTGTGTTGCCCGCACCAGATTTTTCATCTACATTTGCCTCATACACAAATACAGTCCATTTGAGAGTCTTGGTTATATAAACTCAGAGGACTTTAAAACGCTTACTTTTACAGATGCAATACCTTTCTTTAGTATATATCTCATATATAAGTGAAAGTTATAAATCTGTGAGCTATATTGAAACAAAAATAAAATAAAACAGCTTATGCCAACATGCAGAGTTGATGGTATTGACAAATTGAAAAAGTTGGGATTCAAAAAGTTTGTCCATCATCCTGCTGAAGTTGAGAAGGTTAGGCTTATTGAATAGGCACAGCTGCTGTGAGAGCAGTTAGAGCGGGCGGTGGTAATGACATCAAGCATCTGAGCTAACTTCCTAAGGTGCTTTAGCAGGCTCATGTTCCGCTTTGTAGGGGGCAGTCAGGGATGAGAAGTGTCTTAGGAGGCTTTATGGCGGGGTTTATAGGAGCTAAAGTGCTGCTTAGAGGGTGGAGTGTTGCTTAGAGGGTAGATTGTTACTTATAGGGTAGTACTAGGTTGTTTCACATGAAATGTTTTATAATTTCTAAAATACATAAAGGATTTTGCAGGTCTCTGTTGTTTTCTTCCGAAAGTTACATCAGCTTTCCAATCAATTACCCACTTTTTAGTATACCTCCAGATATGAACATGGAAACACGCGATTTTCGAGTAATATTTTTGTAGGAGTTTAAACTCGGCGATTCAGCAGCTGAGGCCGCTAGAAATATTTGCAAGGCGTTTGGGGAAGGGAGTGTTAATGAACGGACCATTCGCCGTTGTTTTGCTAAGTTTTCAGCTGGGGATACCGACTTATAAAACTTGCCCCGAGGAAGACCTCTGTCCGTAATAGACAACGATGTCCTCAAACATACAATAGAAGGAAACCCTTTCCAAAGGAATCAGATTACCACCTGTTCAGGAATTTAGACAAATTTTTGAAAATAATGATCTGGTGAAAAGTGCGTTTTCAGATTCTATTTCCCTTCAAACCTTAGAATTTTTCAGTTCGGGGATAAAAAAGTTGGTGTCGCGTTGGGAAAAATGTGTAGTACATGGCTCTTTGGCCAATAAGTTTACCGACAACTGCCTTATCGAACACACCTATCAAAATTCATTCAGGAAATTTTGAAGTCAATCATGCTCTAAGGTCTCGTTGCACACATGAAATTGGAATGAGCCATGTTAAGACCATTTTGGATCAAAATCCCACCCAATCAGTGCGAGAGATTGCTATGGAAAAAAGAAAGCTAAATATTTCAGAAAAATTCATATAAGATATGACAAGGTGATATAGTGAATTTTTTTAAATCTACCAAATCTATGGTATTTTAGAGGAAGAAAATTTAAAATATTAAGACTATAGCCCTGTCAGGCTATTTAAATTAGAATCAAAGCTACATGACCTTAAAATCCATAAATTAACACGTTCAAATGGGTGATACATCTTAATTAGAACGAGAATTGCAGACTTTTGTCCCGAAAAAGTGCGTTTAGAACCACTGTGCGCTGGGTCGGCTTGCAGAAGGTGTAACTGTTTCTGCGAGCCTTTTTCTGCCTTTTTATTGCTTAAAGGGAGATCACGAAGAAAAAAGCCGTTTGAGGTGCGCCAATGACGCAAAGGCCCTTGGACATTTCCATTTTAATTATTTAATATAACCGTTTTTACAACCTGCAATTCTTAATTCCGAAACTATAGAGTGTAGTATGAACTCAATGGACCAAACCAGTTAAATCTTGCCAGCACCTTAGTGGCCAATACTGAATTTGCACCAAGTAGACCAGAAAAATATCACCAAAAAAAAAAAAAAAAAAAATTTGAAAATAACCAGGTTTAGTACGAAGGAAATCATTTGAACAGCGTTTGTACGTTTTGTTTAGAATGGCCCATATCAAAATGGGTATATAAGTGATTCAAAATTTGTACAAGAATCCAATGTTTTTATTGGAATCACCATTAATTAACGCTTCATAATTATTTTACAACTATATATATATATATATATATGTATATATATATATATATATATATATATATATATATATATATATATTATATATATTATATATATATATATATATATAAGATGGAAGCCAATGGCTTCCCTTTCATCGGGCGGGATATGGAGGGAACTCGCTGGAGGGCCTTACTCATTCCCTTTTGCTCCTTTGGCCAATATAGGAGAAGAAAGGCTTTGCCCTACATCTCCCCATCGCTTCCTCCCTCTTAAATTACTTTTCGGCCTCATTACTTTCGCTATTGGTATCTTCTATTTGTACCATCTTCTATATACAGCATCCAAACAATGTTAGCGACTTCAAAAGATTTAATCTTTACAGGGCCTGTGAAAGAAAAAAAAAATGTACCTCTCTACCCATGATGGGTCTTTGATTCGGTTCTCATAGCCTTCATGTCGTACTGTTTCTAAGCGTGCCCGCTAGAGTTTTAAGCGCGCTATATGCAGCTACAAAAACAAACACGTGCATTACAATGGGAACAATGCTAAGTTGGGAGGCATGTAGTGAGTATAGCGTCTGAAACCTGTGAAAAATTGTCTTTCTCGTGAGCCTTTTTTGGTTACTAGGTGCTTCAATCTTGTCCTCTTTATATATAATAAAAAAACAAACAAACTACGACTTATAATTGAGATAAATATATTACGTCTATTAATTCTTATATTTAATCATCCATCCTAAAATCCTAAAACAATTTCTAAGATTTCGTGACTCAATCCCACTTAAAACCCGTATGCTACTCGTCTCTTTTGTACATGAATGTATATAAGTCTAGGTAGTGTTTAATTTTTCCTTTTTGCTCATTTGTAAATGAAAATTAATTTTATTGTTTTCTGCACAATAGATGGTCTGCAAATCTATCTTTCATTTCATCCTTCCAAAATGCTAAAGGCTGTCCAGAAATCACAACAAGATATTGACAACATCAATGCATAGGTTGCGACAAATAATTTGAAGTTGAATGCTGGAAAAACCAAAGCCATTCTCATCGGTTCCAAGAACCTTGTAAATTCGCTTCCATATTATCCACTTCTTTACCTCAATAGCATACCTATCCACTTCCACACCGCTTTAAGAAACCTTGGTGTCATTATTGATCAGCACCTATCTTGGAGTAATCATATTTCTCAAATCACCCGAAAATCCTTCGTTATCCTAAAACAATTTTTAAGATTTCGTGACTCAATCCCACTTAAAACCCGTATGCTACTCGTCTCTTCCCTCATTTTCCTCCAGTTTGACTGCGGTTGCCTCATATATGGCGGGCTGTCTGAGAAATTCGATATGAGATTCAAAAGACTTATGAATTGTTTCATCAGATTCACATATGGAATCACCCAGGCGCTCCCATGTTTCTAGAAGGTATACCTAGTTGAATTGGCTCTATCCCTCTTTCCGTCGGCAGTACCTCCTTGGTGTCTGTCTCTTTCGATCTTTCATTCCAAAAAAAACCTCCTTATATTCTTGATATGCTTACCACTTGTTCCTCGGTCCATTCAGTAAACACTAGATCCCAACCTATAAACTTGTATATATCTTCTCACAGATCTGCTTCCTTCAAAAAATCCTTTATTATTCGTGCTACCCTATTTTGGAATTCCTCGCCTGTATCCATTCGTAAATCCTTATCATTATCCACTTTCAAACACCAACTATTTCTCCATCTCCTAACGCATCAATCTTCCCAACATATGTAATATTTAAAAGCTATAGATGATAACTATTCATTGTCAAAGAACCTGTCTTTTATTGTTAAACTGAAGTCTTAAACGACCAGACAATTATTATTTATATTGTACTTTTCTTGTTATTCTTAGGGTACTACTCGTCCCAGAATAAAATTACTTTTCATTTCATTTCATACACAGAAATTGGTCTTCAAATCAAAAATTAGTTTAGTGTATTTGTTTGTTATGATCCATATTTTATTCCGTTTATTACAATTTTAAATTTCACAAGAACTTTTTCTAAGTACATTTTGATGCATAAAAGTTTATTTAGTTTACAGTGAAATATAATAATAATAATAATAATAATAATAGGCTTACCGAACCCGAAGGTTCGATGCCGATACCACCAAACTTCGCCTGCACAGACTCAGACTCGTCCAATGTTCACCGGTCAAGCCCAAGCCCTCGAGATCAGCCTTAATGCAATCCTCCCATCGACGCTTCGGCCTACCTTTCGGACGCCTACCAGTCGGTTCAGCGAATACCAACTTTCTTGGAATCCGTTCCTCACTAAGCCCAACAATTTTACGCGCCCATTTGAGTCTCCGCGATGCTATCACCTCAATTATATTCACAGGGTACAAACTCCGCAATTCCGCGTTGTGCAACCTTCTAAACTCCCCAGTGGCCTCATCTCTCTTCGGACCAAATATTTTACACAGTACCTTATTCTCGAAAACCTTAAGCCGTTGTTCATCCTTCTCCGTTGTTCATCGAGGAGTTTCCGTAGTGTAGTGGTTATCACGTGTGCTTCACACAGTGAAATATATGTTTATTAAATGGTCTAAAAGTTTTTTTTTTTTTTTTTTTTTTTTTTTTTTTTTTTTTTTTTTTTTTTTTTTTTATTGAGAAATATTACAATTTGTTGCATAATGGACAGTAGTAATAGAGATGTAGTACACATTCATAAAATATATACAGCCAATAATGATAAAGTCAAATTACATAAAATCGGAAATAAATAAATTCAAATATATACAAAAAAAAACAACAAGAAACAAATCAAACCAACAACCTGTAGTAGAGATAAATACAAGTTGGGAAATAAATAAAAATCATACAAGCATACTTAACTATATACAATATATACAATCAGCCAAAGGAACCCTAGACTCGGCTGCTCCCCCCACAAGTGGGGGGAGAAGCGGAATCCAAGAGATCCCAGCGCCTCCCACTCAGCACTTCACTGGTGTATGCCAGTGGAGGCCGAGCCAGAGCGGAATAGCCACAAACATACAGTACACGAGTGGAGGATCTGACCAGTGTCAGAACTCCAGATAAATGTTTACAAAACGTCGCGGAGCCACTGCCGTTTCAATCTTCGAGGAGGATTGTAGGGATGGGTGAAGCTGGAAAGCGATTGAGCAAGAGGATTAGGATGATGAAGAAGGTTCTGATGGAATTTGGAGAATTTGGATGGTACCAGGTCTAAAATAAACGGAATATTAAGGTCATGGTGTAGGGTACAGTTGGTAACGTAATAAGGAGCATTAACTATTGTTCGGAGGACTTTGGATTGGAAGGATTGGATACGTTTGATGTTAGAATGTTTAGTTGTCCCCCATAGTTCAAGTCCGTAGGTCCATATAGGTTTCAGTACTGTCTTATATATTAGTAATTTGTTGTCAACTGTAAGATGAGATTTTCTGTTTAGTAATTTGTATAACCGGCCGAATCTGCGGTTGAGTTCTATCCTTTTAAGTCTCGTATGTGGGTTCCACGTCAGTCTTTTGTCTAGTAAAAAGCCAAGGTACCGGACTGTGTCTGAGGAAGGAAGCGGTATGGAATTGAATTTAACTGTTGGGCAGGATTTACGTCGAAGGGTGAAGGTGACGTGTGTACATTTGCTTTCGTTCGCCTTAATTCGCCAAGCCTTACACCAGTCTTCGACAAGGGAAAGGTGCCTTTGGAGATGGTCTAAAAGTAGAAATAATTATTAGCAATGTTAGTTTTAACAACTTAACATTTATTTTAGGAACTTACGTACGATTTGGTACGTGATATTTTTTCTAACATCTTGACTACTTTATGAAGTGTATAACGTGTACGATCACCACGAATTACCATAACTTTCCTAATCGATAACATTACAAATATCATTTCGGCATAAGTTTATGCGCTTTTAACATCTTTCAATTCAATTGCCCGACTTATTTTATTACATATTAATTTCTCTAAAGTCACTTTCTAAAAGTATATTATATGTAAATGTTACTACTTATATTTCAGAAATAATTTTTTTTTTTATGACTTGGTCACAGAAAATTTATTTTTCTCTTTTATAGAATATCTAAATTGCAATGGATTTTAATTAAAAACCCTTCATCTAACAATACCTTAAATTATGGTGAAAACCGTATCAAAATCCGTTGAGTGATTTAAAAGGAGTCAGCGGAAAACAAAATCCTTTTATATAAAGAGAGATATTCTCACTAATTGTATAGGATAGATGATTTATAATAATAATATAATATAATAACTCAAGCTATTATGATTGGTTCCAATCCCTTCCTGAGATCCAACTCCACCTTTCCAACCTTATTCCTAAATGGTCATCCCATTGCTTTCAGTCCCTCTGTCAAAAACCTAGGAATTATAAATGACCAATCCCTTTCCTGGAAACCCCATATTGCACAAATTTCTCGGAAAGCCATAAGCACCCTAAAGTTTTTCCATCGCTCCAGTCACCTTCTTCCCGAATCCACGCGTAAAATCCTTGTCTCCTCACTCATCTTTCCCCACTTTGACTACGGCTGTGCGGTGTACGGTGGCCTCTGTATGGTACTTGAGAACAGAGTAAAGCGTATTATGAATTGCTGTTTGAGATTTGTTTTTGGTACCTCGAGACGGACTCACGTGACTCACCTCTATAACGAGTTGAAGTGGCTCCTCCCTTCCACACGCAGACAGTACTTCCTTGGGTCCTTTCTCTACCAAACGATAAAATCCCAGCATCCTTCCTATATCCACAGTCTCCTTCAATTTAAATCCTCAGTTCACTTGCTTGGGACAAGATCGCGCCACTCCGACCTTTATATTCCATCCCACAGAACAAAAGCCTATGATCGATCCTTTCTTGCCCGTTCCACTGCTTTCTGGAATTCCATTCCTTCCAATATACGTCGTGCTTCTTCCTTATCCACATTTAAATATCTCCTTTTCCAGCATCTATTATCCCTCACAGACGCTTGTTGATATTAAATCTGATAATTTATTGATTATAATGACTACTTATTATCATTATTTATTATTATTACTTTATGATTTTTGTATGTATGTATGTAGGTGTGTGTATATATATTTTTCTTTTAATACACTTTATTTATGTAAATAATTAAGTTTGTAATAATTCAATCAATTTAATGTATTCTGGCCAGAAGAGCTATATTTATTTGTTACATCAATGTTATTCTTAAGGGACTATGTCCCAGAATAAAGTTCATTTTTCTATTCTATTTCTATTCTAATAGGCTTAGCGAACCCGAAGGTTCTCACTACTTACGCTGATGACACTTGTGTGTTATACGTAAGTAGTGACCCAACGATTGCATCACAATCCCTACAGTCTCACATCCAATCCATTGAAGAATGGTGTCATAACTGGAGAATTAAAATCAATCCCAATAAATCCCATCAAATTACCTTTACCCTTCGTCGCAAGCCTATGACTACCTGTCCCACTGTATCTTTTGGCAACATTCCATTAATCCCCGTGGAACAGATCCTGCTACCTTGGACTTAATCAAGACAAGCGCCTTACTTGGAATCCTCACACTAGACTGAAACGACAAGAAACTACCTGCAGATACCGCTTACTACAACACTTACTCGACAAACGATTAAAACTCTCTATTTACTACAAAAACTCATTTACACACAATTATCCGACCTACTAAACTATCAAACTCCTCCCGCATCCAATCCATCCAATCCAAAATTCTAGGAAAAATCCTCAATGCTCCTTACTTTGTAGCTAATAAATTCATCCATATAGACCTAAATACCAATAAAAACCGGTAAAGAAATAGGACTCGAATTAAATACCGATAAGACGAAGTATATGATTAGTAGCAGAAACGGTGTCGATCATGGTGATATTGATGTATCAGGGCATACTTTTGAAACACGTAGAGAAATTCAAGTACTTAGGTTCCATTATAACTAGAAAAAATGAAATCCAGGAAGAAATAAAGTCCGGTTAAAGGTGGGAAATGCGTGTTATTATTCATTTGCTAAGTTACTTAGTTCGCGGCTTCTATCTAAAAACTTAAAGATTAGAATTTATAAAACTATTATTCTTCCAACGGTTCTTTACGGATGTGAAACATGGCCGCATACTTTGAAGGATGAACAACGGCTTAAGGTTTTCGAAAATAAGATATTGCGTAAAATATTTGGTCCAAAGAGAGATGAGGCCACTGGGGAGTTTAGAAGGTTGCACAACGCGGAATTGCGGAACTTGCATCCTGTGAATATAATTGAGCTGATTGCATCGCGGAGACTCAAATGGGCGAGTAAAGTCGTTGGGCTCGATGACGAGCGGATTCCGAGAAAGTTGTTATTTGCTGATCCGACTGGTAAGCGTCCGAAAGGTAGGCCGAAGCGGAGATGGGAGGATTGCGTTAAGGCTGATCTCGGGGGCTTGGGCTTGAATGGTGAACATTGGACGAGTCTGTGTAGGCGGAATTTGGTGGTATCGGCATCGAACCTTCGGGTTCGCTAAGCCTATTATTATTATATGTTTTATTTCTCTCAGGTAACTGGAGCTTCATCTACTTCCCGGATAAAAGTCAAAGGGAAGTAGAAGGTTTTACTTATTTAAAAATTTTCTAACAATTGTGGAGGTATCCAGCAGAACTGCTTTCTGTGCTAGTTTTAGATGCTTGTGGTCTAGGCCAAGCTCTTCTGTGCCCTCCTTCGTGCTTTTGAGGATTATACCATTAGAAGAGAGAACTATTGGAGTTGTTGCAACTTTTTCCAGGCGGTAGAGCGATTTCAGTTCTAAAGAGAGCTCTTGATATTTTCTAATTTTTTCAGCTCTAGTGCTTAACAGATTGGAGTCACATGGGACAGCAATATCGACAATTCTGGCCATTTTGTTGGTTTTATCTAATACCAAAATATCTGGACGATTATGCAGCACTCTGTGGTCGGTGATAATCTGTTCATCCCAGTAAACTTTTACGTCTTTATTTTCCAGAAGTTTTTCAGGGGTATACCGATAATAGGGTATCTCTTCACCCCCCAACAATCCCAGAGCTCTGCACAGACCTTGGTGGTAAATTTTAGCAACGTTATTATGCCTCATTAAATAGTCCGTCCCTGCCAAAGTTTCACAACCATTTGTTACATGCTGAATAGACTCGTGGGTCTTTTATTATTATTATTATTATTATTATTATTATTATATAGACCTAAATATCCCACTGGTTGTAGACTTAGCTCGCGACAGATACACCTCCTTTAATTCCAAACTACCTGCCCACTCAAACCCGCTTGTCTGTAACCTCTCATCTACATCTATTCCCGGTAATCCTACGAAGCGCTTGAAAAGACGATGGCCTCGAGACCTGCTCATAAAATAAACTTTGTACTATAAGTACTACTACTGGGTAGATTCTTTACATGTCTATTCATGCCTGTCATTGTAATTCAGTCATTTTACTTATTGTATTTGTATATACAGTTGTAAAAAACAATAAAATATATTATAAAAAAAAAATCATGATCAGAATTTAATTGTATATACTTATATATACTTTATTTAGTATAATAATTGTGTAACGGTTTACCGTATTCGATGGATCGATTATAACCCACCATTTCGAAGATTAGAGATGATCTGCGGTTATTAGGGAATTAGGTTGAGGGGATAATCCCTTTCAGTCCTAATAGCTATTGTTAATAATTGTTTTATTGTTGATAGACCTGTATGTTATTAGTATGTAATATATATGTAATGTACCTATCACAATGTTCTTCACACGTTGTAAAATTTAATTTAAAAATTCCAAAAATTCGAAAACCATGATAAGCAGAGGAAGACAAGACTCTGGGGAAGATAATGTCGAGAGTTTAATCATTAAGTGTTATACCAGAAGTGCTACTTTATATCATAAACTACTTAGTCACTCTTGCTTCGACCTGGTGAAATTGTAATGTAGTGTGTTTCGTGATTTGACCGATTCACAAAAGTTTATCACAAAATAAAAAAATTATGAGATGATTTTATGTATAGAAGATAAGGGCAGGAGTATTCATAGCTAACTTGTATGGATAACGTTACATTTAAAAGAATCTATTATGAAAAGTATGCCTTCTTACACCAGTGCGGTAATGCAAAATAAAAAAAATCTGGTGCACGCAACACACGACTTTCACTTACCTCTGTTATTTATACCAATTTCAGAATTTTTAAACAAATTCAGAAACGAAAAAAAAAATTGTTAAAGAATGATTTCACTTGGATTTTAATAGAAATATGTGTTTTATTAAATAATCTATTATATTATTATCCACGGCAATCAGTTTGTTTTATCGGCTTTTCATCAATCTCCGTTAACTTTTACTGTTGTTTTTTTTTTTAAATAGTATGAATAACATAATATTTTTTTCTAAAATCTTTAGCTTTCTAACAGTGTATCATACATGTTATACATATTACTGTTCTTATGTTCAAAAACAAACAATTGCATTAACATTTTTTTTTTCAGTTTTCTCCTTTAGTGGTTGTTTAAATTCACACAGCTTACATACTTAGCTGTTATTTATCAATGCTAACAAGATAATATAGTTATTTTTATAGAATCAACAAAAGATTAGGTACTTTACAGAAAGAAAATTTAAAATATTGGCATTTAACCTCTGTCACACCATTTTAATCCGAATGAAACCTAAATGATATTAAAGCCCATTAAATTTTACATCGATATAGCGAGTTTAATCACAATCGTAAGAAAAAAGGTGCAAAATGCATGGTATAAAGTGGCTCTTCTATTCAGCTCATTTTGATGAAAAAGGTTTTGTTACGTCTCGGGCGTATATTTGTCTTAAAAATGAAATTTCAGTTTCATAGGACTTACCGTTTCCGCTCGAGAGTTATCACACACACAGACCTTTTTGCGGGACTTGGTTATTTGAACTCAGGGGACCCTAAAATGTGTATTTCCGTTGAAACTGAAATTCGAAAATTTTCACGATCGCAATACTTTCCCTTACTATATATAGTAAGTGAAAGTAATACAATGAAATAAAAACAGTTCATATTTAATTCGGTTGATAATTATTTCATTTTTATATGAACTGTTTTTTAAAAATTTATTTAACGTCTGTTTATGCTGCTTTGGCTAATCGGACGGTGCTATAGTGAGAGTCCTAAATTTTGCCTATCCAGGTTTTATTAGGATATGGATCATTAACGAGAACCTGACATCGCACAGGCTCGGGACTACCTTTTAACGTCCCCTCCGAAGGACGGCATAACTAAGGATTTTTGACTTTCGTTAAAAACTCCTAGGACCACCTGCTGGTTTAAATGAACTGCTTAAAATACACGTTTATAGGGTTAACTTACTTTCCAAGATACACACATACGTAAAATTAAAATTTTTCAATCCAAAACTCGTTTTGCAAACTCACCATGTACGTACCATCATGTACGTAGGCAACACTACTTTACATACAGATCTTCACATTAAATGAACAGATTCGGACCCTCTACAAACGGTTTCACAACTTACACGGACATACCAACTCATTAATACAAAACATGGCCACAACTAACATGCCCCACAATACTCGCAGAAGGCTGAAAAGAAGTTGGATGAGGGACCTCCTAACATAGATGCCAGGAAGACGTGTCACTGGGCACCCTCTCTCCATCATGCCTATCACGCCACAGTAACAACTTTATTGAACTATCCTATTCACTGTTTGTCACTTACATGACAGGTGTCAATATGAATATATAAAGATACTTACATATACTTATACAGGTGTTCCACCTAGGGTTGCATTTCAAGTCAGAGCTGAGCTCCAGAGGTCATGGTCAAGCCAATCCTCCTCCTGAAGACCCTGGCCCGCCATCTCCTCTTCCACTCCGCATATCCACCTACTTCTAGGTCGACCTCGTTTCCGCCTTCCCGGTGGCTGCCAATCCAAAACTCGGTTTAGCAATCGTTCGGTAGACATTCGTTTTAGGAATATAAAGATAAATATGAAAAAAAAAAAAAAAATACCAACTGCACCTGTCATCCAAACACTGACATTACACGACACACAAAACACCATGTGATAAGTATATCTTCGGTGTACTGTCCTCCAAGATATGTACTGACATCTTCATCGTTTCGCAATTATTTTCAAACCTTAGGACGTTTTATAGCAGGTGGCGATTTTAACGCAAAGCACCAATTTTTGGGGCTCATGTCTTTGCACCCTTAAAGGGAGAAATCTGAGGGCTGCCATCCACGAGCTTACATTAGACACTATTTCACCAGACACACCAACCTTCTGGCCTACCTCGCAACGGAAAACACCGGACTTACCGGTCTTTTTTATTACCAAAGGACCACTCTGATCGCTCTGCTCTACTCGACGAACCATGCAATGTGCAAAGGATACCCATGCTAATTAATAGCGGGTTGGACTGGGATCTAAACCGAGAATTTCTTGAAACAGATCTCTAAATACCAATGTCCATCAAAATAGAAAAATTAGTCGAAGTCGAATTAGAAAAAGCGGTGGAAACATTTAATAATCACAGGAAAGAGAAGAGCTCGTGAGGTGTGGCAGACTAACAGACTTCCTTCTGACAGATAAAACTTTAACAGACTGAACAACGAACTTAAACGTCAAATACAAAAATTCAATTGAACTAACTACGATGCCTACTTAACCTATTAACTGACGATGAAGCTTAACAAGAAATTGTTGAAACATCAACAAGAGTCAATACCACTGCGAAAAGAAGATAATTCATGGGACGTGTCAGATAGAGAAAAATCTGAAAATTTTGCTGATCATCTTTCCTCTGTTTTTATACCGCCGAATGACTACCCTAGTACAGAACATAAAAACACGCGATTTTCGAGTAATATGTTTGTACGAGTTTAAACTCGGCCATTCAGCAGCTGAGGCTGCTAGAAATACTTGCAAGGCGTTTGGAGAAGGGAATGTTAATGAACGGACCATTCGTTGTTGGTTTGCTAAGTATTCAGCTGATAATACCGACTTGGAAAACTTGTCCCGAGGAAAGTAGAAGGAAACCCCTACCAAACAGTTAAAGGACTCTCAGCACAACTAAATGCAAGTGCATCTACAGTTTCCAGACATTTAAAGTGTATTGGGAAAGTACGATACATGGGTACCTCATGATCTCACTGAGCAGCAGCAAGACCCCATGTTTCAAAAAATACCGTGCAAAAATTAAAATAAGTGGGCTACGAAGTTCTTCCGCACCCACCATATTCTCCCGACTTATCTCCAACAGATTACCACCTGTTCAGGAATTTAAATAACTTCTTCAAAGAAAAACTTTTTGAAAATGATGATCAAGTGAAAAGTGCGTTTTCAGATTTTGTTTCACTTCAAAGCTCAGAGTTTTTCAGTTCGGGGATAAAAAAGTTGGTGTCACGTTGGGAAAAATGTGTAGAAAAAGAAGGTAAATACTTCGAATAAAATTATCTTGTTTTTATATCGTATTTTCAATAAAAATCCTTTACCTTTAAAACGGACAAATCATGTGACACAACCCAATATTATTATAATTGGAGGAAAACTGCCAAGATCAACTATATATATATATAAAATATAATACGCACATAGCGGCTAAAAAAAAAATGCTTTAAGGGAAAAAATGCAGTGCTGATGATGGTATCGGATTAAAAATAAATGGAAAAACGGGATTCCATTAGAGTAGGCTGCACGCCCGGTTGCCCCGCCCAATCAATTCTCATTGAAACACTCTTTCGCAAGCTCTTCAAAACTAAATCCTATTAGCTGGATCCCTTTAAAATATATATCCTATTTATTACCAATTTATTTTAGTTTGTTAATTTCAATAATGAATCTTTGTAAGGACTTATGTTTAAAGATACGTAGAACCCGAAACACGAAAAAAAAAAATCAGTTTGTCCGCCGCACAGTGGGCAAAAAGATCAATGTAGGTGGACAAAAGTCAAGTCAAAAGTTTGGAATTTTCCAGTGCTTCACCTTCTTACTTTCACTTACTATATATAGTAAGGGAAAGTATTGCGATCGTGATAATTTTCGAATTCCAGTTTTTAACGGAAATACACCTTTTAGGGTCCCTTGAGTCCAAATAAGTCCCGCAAAAAGGTTTGTGTGTGTGTCCGTGTGTGGTAACTCCCGGGCGGAAACGGTAAGTCCTATGAAACTGAAATTTCATATTTAAGACAACTATACGCCCGAGACGTTACAAAACCTCTTTCATCAAAATGAGCTTACCAGAAGAGCCACTTCATACCATGCATTTTGCACCTTTTCTCGATTTCCTCAAAAACGGTTCTGACGATTTAGATTAAACTCCCTACATCGATGTGATATTCAATGGGCTTTAATATCATTTAGGTTTCATTCTGATAAAAATGGTCTGACAGGAATTAAATGCCAATATTTTCTTCCCCTAAAGTACCTTTAATTTTGTAGATTCTATAAAAACAACTATTTTATCTTGTTACCACAAATGAAGTGATCACTTGTAGCTGGGTGGCTAGCGTAACAGCCTCCTATGCTAAAGGTCACGGGTTCAATCCCGCAGGTGGTCCTAGGATTTTAATGGGGGTAAAAAATCCTTAGTACGCCGTCCTTCGGAGGGGACGTTAAAAGGTGGTCCCGAGCCTGTGCGATGTCAGGTACTCGTTAAAGATCCCTATCCTAATAAAACCTGAAAACGCAAAATTTAGGACTCCCACTGTAGCGTCGTCCGATTAGCCATAGTAGCATAAAGTGACGTTAAATAAATAAACAAACAAACAAACAAACCACAAATGAAAAACAGGTAAATATATAAATTGAATGAATTCGATACCCAACTAAAGGAGAAAACAGGAAAAATATTTTTTTAATGCAATTTTTCGTTTTTGAACATAAGAACAGTAATATGCATGTATGATAAAAATAGAAATAGAAATAGAAAATTATATTTATTCTGGGACATAGTCCCTTAAGAACAACAAATATGTAGAATTAAAGTATACAGTGTATCTGGCCAAAAGACCAAATGATCATGATTAATTCTTATTTACAATAGTGAACGAAGTAATTAAATTTAAAAAAAGGAATATATCTATACAATAAAACAAAAGAGTAAAATAAATAAACTTCTTCAGATGCATACATTTGATGAACAAAACTAAATTTAAAAAGATTAATAAATTAAGTTAGGTATGATCAATAAATAATATTTCCTTTTTACATTCAAAATCTGATGTTTGACATGAAACGTCATTGCTGTTGAGCGTCTGTTTGGGAATACAGGAGGTATTGGAACAGTTGGGACTTGAATAATGAGTAGCGGATATGAGTAGATAGGGAATTCCAGAGATTTGCAGAGCGGACAATAAAGGAATGATCAAAAGTTGTTGTTCTATGGGTAGGAATGTAAAGGTCAGAATGGCGAGACCTTGTTTCGAGGGAGTGGATTGACGATTTAAATTGTAGAAGACTGTAGATATAAGGAGGGAGCTGGGTGTTAATGATACACCGTTGGAAAGCTATAGATTTAAGAAAAAATATTATCTCATACACAAGCTTTTAATAGTTACCGATAAAACTAAATAATTGTTTTAGATAATAATATAAAAGATTTTTTAATAAAACACATGTTTCTATAGAAATTCAACTTAATTTATTCTTTAATAGTTTTAGGTAGTTTTATCTCTAACTGTATTTGAAAATTCTTTCATTGATTTAAAAAAATGGAGGTAAGTGAAAGTCGTGTGTTGCGCGTACCAGATTTTTATTATTAGTTGGCAAGCCCCTTAATGCTTATATTTCCCGCCATACCGTGTTTAAAAATAAATAGTAAATGAGCGAATCATTCCTGTTCACACAAGTGCCTAATAACCGGCAGTGGGATTATCTTTATTCGATTGTCATTAATTGTGTTCAAGGTGTATTTAGAGCAAATTCTTTTTTGCTTTTATTTAACAATGGGCATTACTGATATAGGTAAGACATTATATTTCCAAACTCGTTTTGGGATCTACATTGTAATCTACCTGTAGAGTTAATTTAGCACATTGTAAATGTATGCCCCTATTCAATAACGAAAAACTATATAACCCCCAATATACCCCAAGGATTTGTTTCATCAATTCTTCTAGTCCTTAAATATTACAAAGAATTTTTGCGTGGTGGGTGATACGTAATTTTTTTCAGAAACAACACTTCGAATCAAAAGTTTTACTATCTATAATTTCTAGAATTATTAAATGAAATAAAATACATCTATTAGCAGGTTTTAGCAACTTCGAGCCATAATTAGATTTTTTGTATTATTTTTCCCGTATTCTGGGACTTCAAACGTAAAATATAGGGAAGATTTAGAATTTAGCAAATAAATTTGATGATTGACCACTCTACGCGCGCCAATCGTGTAAAAAAATTAATTGGTTTTTATAATTTTTTAAAATATTGTTTTCCGTAATCTGGAATCCCAATGGTTAAATATAGAGAAGTTTCAGAATTCTGTCCACATAAATCAGTCATATTGTCCACTGTGCACCGTTCGCGGCTCTTCTCCGAAACTACTGGACCGGATTTTTTTTTTCAAACTCGCCACAAAAATACCATCCAACGATGATCACAACACCTAAAAGTTGATATCAAATACTATTTAATTGAACGACTCAGTTATTTATGAAGATAGGAAAAATTTAGGAGTTTTAGGAGCAGGACACCGCGGAGATTAAAAAAAAAAAAATAATAAAGAAGGTAAATACTTCGAATAAAATTATCTTGTTTTCATATCTTATTTTTCATAAAAATCCTCTACCTTGAAAACGGAAATTTCATGTGACACAACCCAATAGGAAAAGGAAACAAATCTGAACAATGAAAATTTATCTCATTTAAGGTTCATCTGTTGTATAGTGACTAATATGACAACCTTCTACGGTCTGCGTGTTCAATCCCAGTGTTTGGCTCTAGGATTTTTTAAAGGTTGTTAAAATTTTTCATTATTCAATCCTTTATAAGGAACATAAAATGGTGGCCTCAAGCCTGTACGATACAAGGCTCTTATTAAAGATCCATGGATAAGCAATATTTCTGAAGGATTCTCAATGTAGCATTTTTCAATTGACCAAATGTAGCATATTTATTGCATAAGATTTATGGCATGGATTCTGATTTATTCCAAAATGTCTTCATTTTTTTTTTCTTTTTTTCATCTGTTTTAGAAAATGTGATTTATTTTTGCCATAAAACAACCTTCCTTTTTTAAAATTGTATAGGTTCATAAATCTTTTTTATCAATGTCACCCAAGGGAGTAAAGAGTCTGGGATCTTCTCTTCTAAATCACAGCTTCCAGATAAAGTAAATCCTATTTTTTGTTGTATTTTTTTTTTTTTTTAAATTCCGAATCCTATTTCGTCGTAACTTTGTTTTATATAGATAAATGTTTAAAAAACTTATTGTTAAATAATGTTAAAAATCCATAAACGAAAAATAAAATTGTCTAAAAAATTTTAATAGGAAATAAGTATAGTAGTATAATATAAAGTTTGAAAGTCTAAATATTAGACAGAAAAATCTGGTGCGCATAACACACGACTTCCACTTTTCTCTGTTGTTAAAATCAATTCAAGAATTTTTAAATATATAAATAAATTTAAAAAAAATTAATTAAATTGACTTTAAAAAAGAAACATGTGTTTTATTGAATAATCTTTAATTTTTTATCTACAACAATCGGTTAGTATGTTTATTTATTTAACTTCACTTTATGCTACTGTGGCTAATCGGACGATGCTACAGTGGGAGTTCTAAATTTTGCCTATCCAGGGTTTATTAGGATAGGGATCTTTAACGAGTACCTGACATCGTACAGGCTCGGGACCACCTTTTAACGTCTCCTCCGATGGACAGCATAGCTAAGGATTTTTTACTCCCATTAGGTTCACCTGCGGGTTTCAACCCGTGGCCTTACAGTCAGTTAGTTTTGTCGGATTTTCATCACTCCTTATCATATTTTACAAGTTTGTGTATAAGATAATATTTTTCTAAGATTTTTAGCTATCTGACGGTTTATTATACATCTATAATGTGTTCAAAAACACACACAAAAATCGCATAACAAAATATCTTTGCACTTTTCTCCTTTAGTTGTTCAAATTCGCTCAACTTGCATATTTACCCGTAATTTACTAAGGCTAGTAAGATGATGTTCCAAATTTTTTGAAATCCTCAAATTTAAAGGTACTTTAGCGGAAGAAAATTTAAAATATCGAAATTTAAGACCTTTCAGACGATTTCAATTAGAATGAAACCTACGTCATATTAAAACCCATCAAATTTAACATCGATATATCGAGTTTAATCAAAATAGTTTGAGTTGCTTCTGAGAAAATCGCGCCCTTTGGCATAGAATGCTGTTGTGCTAGCTCCTACGCTATGGGTGACCCCTACAAGTGAATGTATAAATATTTATAATATCAAGTTACTCGTATTAAACGAAAATCCAGTATATTCCTACAATAGTGGGCTTAATCGCTCCATAAAGTCGTCTATTACCTTCATTGTAGGAGGAAAATTAAACTAAGTTAATATGGATGCCGTTAAACCCTGTTTAACTTAGCCCGTGAAATACGTAGCTCGGCTAAGTTTATGCAAATGGCGATAATATATACCGGTTGAGACGCGGTATAAATTGAGCCCTGTATCACATAACTCCCTGATGAGCCGATATTGAACCTTAACTGAGCCGTTTAATATGAACCCTGGCTTGAGGTAGGTAGGTTACTGCTGGCTTCCAATTCGCCCACCAACAGTTCTCATTAATGTTTGTGCGCGCTCAGTCTTCATACTCCTTTCGGATTAATTGAAGTCTTCTTCTTCGAGAGCAGACGAGAACGTTTGTCTTGGGGGAATGATAGCCAATTCAAGTTTAAAACTTTATTTATGAACTCAAACCTTGCTGTGGAATTCAAACATTAAGTCTTCTCAAGCCTTTAGAACAAACTTTGTGTGAGAGGTATGTCTTAGATCTACTTCCTCACAGTAAGATGAAAAAGTATTTGTATGTACGTGCATTTACTCAAGTCTCGCATGATGACTTTTACTTTACTTACTATATATAGTAAGGGGAAGTATTGCGATCGTGAAAATTTTTGGATTCCAGTTTTCAACGGAAATGCACGTTTTAGGGTCCCCTGAGTCCAAATAACCAAGTCCCGCAAAAAGGTCTGTGTGTGTGTGTGGTAACTCCCGGGCGAGAAACGGTAAGTCCTATGAAACTGAAATTTCATATTTAAGACAACTATACGCCCGAGACGTTACAAAATCTTTTTCATCAAAATGAACTTACCAGAAGATCTACTTTACCATGCATTTTCTCGAAAACGGTTCCGAAGATTTTAATTAAACTCGCCATATCGATGTAGAATTTAATGGGCTTTAATATCATGTAGTTTTCATTCTGATCGAAATGGTCAGACAGCTCTCAAATGCCAATATTTTACATATTTTTCCTTTAATTTTGTAAAAATTAATATATATTATCTTGTTACCACCTATAAAAAAAACATAAATATATAAGTTGAACGAAATCAATATCTAACTAAAAGAGAAAACTGAAAAAATATTTTTTTAATGCAATTTTTTTATTTTGAACACAGCAACAGTAATATACACGTATAATATACCGTTGGAAAGCTAAAGCTTTTAGAATAAATATTATCTAATGAACAAACTTGTAAAAGTTAATAAAAGGTGATGATAAGCCGATAAACTGTTTGTACTAAAATCTGATTACATGAAGAGCTACTTTATGCAATACATTTTCCTAAAACATACTCATCAAATCGTTTTAAAACTCGTAGAGCTCAACACACACTTAAGAGTCTGTCGATGTGAATTTGCATGACACATATAATATTTTTTTTGAGAATTATATAGCTGAGATGTTAGAGCAATATATTTTTACCCTCGTTATAAAGAACTCCAAGGGACTAAAAAATTCTATGTTCGTCATAAAAGAATTCGTTATATCCGAAAAATATATTGTATGTACATATTCGTCTTGGTATAATAAATTCAGGTGGTTAAAAAGAGATATTTCAATACAGCATTCGCTTTCAGGCACATGTTTATTTAGAAACTACAAAAGCATTTTAAACTATGCACCAGCTTTATCCATTTTCAAAACATTTCTTTCATCATATTTTGCGTACTCGTGCAGGCAACTATCGACTTGGCTTTCGTTTACTTTATTTTCTTCGCCGAGCCACTGACTATGAGTGTGATCCCACGACGTTTCTGAAAGCGCCAAAGCCAGCCGGATAAGCACTGAAAGCCTGAGATGCCCAATTATTTAGCTATTCGACGTGATTTCTCCTGGACGATAGGTCCTGAAATGGTTATTCCCATTGATTCCCATTGATGTCCTCATTTGTCGGAACCACTAGAAAACATGGCGATGAAGAATGTCATGTGTTGCTCCAGTATTTTTTTTTTTCCACTTTTGAAGACGCAATGGAGGCATCGATGTTATCTTTATTAGCGATAATCGTTGATAGTAGATTTTTATATCCCGTATTTTGATTCAATTTTTTTATCCAATTCTTGAAGAATCACGAACTTTGGTATTAAAGCAATGTATTGTCTATTTGACATATTGTACGGATGGGATGCACACTTTGAACGAAAAGAGTGAAAAACTTGACGTCGAAGGAACCTCGAAAAAACGTAAGTAATAAAAGCAATAACAAGAGAATAACAAGCTGAAACTCAAGAAGCCAAAAGCTGTCACAGACTGTGAATCACAGAGCTCAACTGAATAGAGTGGAGAGGTAAGAAGGATTTGGACAGAAATCCACCGCTCATTACCTTGAATTAAGACGTATCTTAATGTTTTTCTTCTTCATTTTTCGTAATAACCAATTCATTAATTTTTTGGTTCCAATTCAATTCTGAGGTCCACAACAGTAGTTCGTTAGTTCGTTATAAGAGAATATTTCTTTATAAACAAGTAGAAATCATAGTTTTCTATTAATTTTTCAAGGGACCGCAAAGATAGTTCGGTATAAACGGGTGTTCGTTATAACCGTGTTCGTTAAAAAGAGGGTTTACTGTATATGAAATATATATTATGGAAACCAGCTTAAATAATCATTGAAGTGCTACCGCTGGAAGACACTTTTAGGTTCATAATTTGTTTTTAGCTCTTTTACTTTATTTTGTATTTGTATTAAGTACAATTCCATCGATCAAAAAGAAAACAAAAATTATCCCTTTGAAAATTTAAAGGCTTATGTTAAGAATTGAAATAGTCTTATGTTTATATCTCTCCATTTGTAATTTTATTTGTTTTATTTTGTGATTCATTATGTGCAAGCGCGACAGTCAATTGTTTAATTCAATTTAAATCAGCTGTTAAGTGGCCACGGGGCAGAGGGCATTCTGGGATTGTAAGAGAGGGAGAGAGTTAGTGGATTTACTCGCGAGTGTAGACGGTGTTTAATTAAGTTTGTTGTCGCTGAATTTCGCATATTTTTCGTATTATCGCAACTCGCACATCATCATAGAAGATTGTTTCAGAATTGTCGCATGGAGTAGGAGTCGAAGAAGGAAAGAAAGGAACATCGCAGACGGGAGAGGGAAGGAAGTCATCACGGACAGAAAGAATCACCACCTTGCACACTATAAACAGTATTTTGTTTTATTTTAATTAATATAAGCTTGTTCATGTTCTCTCTTTTATTATTTCATTTATTTACCCTCAACAAAATTACACGAATTGACAGATTATTCGGCGATTAACAATTTAACCCTTCCCAACAGCTTATAATTACAAAAAGTGAAAAAATTGCACTTTTACCTATGAATACACCCATAACTCAGTTATTTTTAAAGTTAGGGAAAAAGATTACTTGTGTTTTTTAATTTAAAAAACCGGGAATAATTATATACACAGTATATATATATATATATATATATACAGGGAACAATATATATACAGTTTTTTTGCAAAAAATAAACCATTATGTAATAATTTGTAGTTTTTTTTTCATTTCCGTTTAGGAATGTTGATATATCTTGATTTAAATAAAAAAGTTTTAGACTCAATGAGTAGATATTGACTGTAGCCACGTGGCTGTATAAAAAAGTACGGTGAGCTTGGATAAGGCTTAAGCTTAGTTTAGCAATCCCTGCTTAGTTCGACTTTAGAACACCGGACTTTTTTTTTCCTGATTTTTTTACTTTACTAACTTATTAAATGTTTTATGATTGTAAGAGTTTTTTTTTTTTTTTTGAACTAGGAAAAACTCTATTCTTCTCCGATTGTTATAGATAACAAAAGAAAAAGAAAATCACAACTTCTTATAATGAAGCACGCTACAGAAAAATACAAAGACCAATCGAAGTATTGATAAAATAACTTTAGTAAAAAAAAAAAAAAAAAAAGCTTTCTAAAATAGTATATTGATTGATGCGAAATTATTTGAAGGTTTTTATTATTTATGGACCCTGCGTCGTATCTTTATTTCAACTGTATATGTTCTATGAAAGTTATTTCCGTCAGAATTTTTTAATATTTATTTTATTGAATTTTACAACTGTTTATATAATAAATACAAGTAGTAAAAGTGAAGTAAAACTACCCAGTGATATAGCTTCCATTTTTATTTAATTTAGTAGGTCCCGGGGCCATCTTCTTTTCAATCACCTCGGAGGGTTGTCAGGAATATGTGAGTAAAAGTGAAAGTAGGATATTTGGTAGAAGAAAGGTCTGCAACAAATGGGATATTAAGGTCGTAAGGGTGATTTTATTTGTGACGAAATAAGAAGCATTAAGGATTTTGGGTTGTAAGGATGGGGTTGTAAGATATTTTAAGATATCTCAAGGCATCAGACAAGGTTGCAGTCTCAGCCCACTGCTGTTCATAATGGTCCTGGATGGAGCTCTAAAGAAGGCCAAGTCGAGAATGAGACCCTACTGCTTAGGAAACTTGAATATATCGCCTACCCACCTCACTATGCTCGCATATGCTGATGACATCGTCGTATCAGCCAATAATGGAAGAGATCTCCAGTTCAATCTTCGTGTCCTCCAGGAAGCACTTAACTCCATAAACATGGAAATAAATGCCCGTAAAACGAAAATAATGAGGATAGGAAGAAGAGAGAACCGAATTGGACGAGTCATCAGGCTAGGGGCAGAAAAGATGAGCACGTAAAGAGCTTCAAGTATCTGGGCGCACATCTAAATGAGCAGAGCTGGGTGGACGAAGACATAAAGGAAAGAATAAAGTCTGCCGAAAGGTGTTTCCTATCTCTTAAGAAGGGCTTCATAGGCAAAAGAGAGGTTTCCAAACATACGAAAATGGTAGTATACAAAACAACTTTCTTACCTATATTGACGTATGCCAGCGAATCCTGGGCCCTCACCACTAAACATAAAAGCCAACTCCAGGCTATGGAGAAGCGCTACTTGAGGAAAGTTGAGGGTAAGACGAGGAGAGATAGGATGAGAAATACCATAATAAGATCCAACCTTGATGTCAGACCGGCCGAGGATATTGTTGAAGAAATTCAGCTAAGATGGTACGGCCATGTCTCAAGAATGTCAGAGGATCGCGTGGCAAAAGCAACATATGAGCTGAAAGTAGAGGGAAGGAGACCAAGAGGAAGCCCGTTGGGAGGATGGAATCAGGAAGGCCTGCCGAAAAAGAGATATAGATTGGAGATCAGCAGGGGAAATAGCGCAGAATAGGAATGCCTGGCTCAGCCTCTACAAGCGACCCCCTCACACTGCTGTGCGGTAGAGAGGAAAGATGAAGAAGAAGAAGAAGGATTGGGTGCGGGAGGAATTAAATAGTTTAGTAGAGCCCTGAAGCTCGATTTCATTTGTCCATATGAGCCTGATAATGGTAACATATATAAGCTTTGTCAAGTAAGTGTTGTAGCAATCGGTATCTATGGGCAGTTTCTAGTTCTTTAAGCCTTGTATGATTATTCCAAGGTTTAAGAAGATTACAAAGGTTCATTTTTGCAAATAATGAAACCAATGAAATAGAAGTGAGTCAAAAATACCTCAACACTTAAAAAATGTAGGCTGCTGGGATCAGGAAGGTTTTAGAACGCTAGAAAAAGGGCATTAATTGCGACGGAAATTACTTTGATTAAACATGTATATCTTCTTCGTAAACCTACGACATCCTGCCCTACATTGTCCTTTAATAATATTCCGCTAGTCCCGGTTGAACAGATCCGCTACCTAGGACTTCTACTTGACAAACGACTAACTTGGAATCCTCACACAAGACTGAAACGACAAGAAACTGCCCAACGCTTTCGCTTACTTCAACACTTACTGGACAGACGCTCTAACCTTCCACTTAACTACAAAACGCTCATCTATATCACCATCATAAGGCCTATCTGGACGTACGGAGTCGAGCTTTGGGGCTCTACTAAACCATCAAATTCTTCCCCTATTCAATCCTTGGAATCCAAAATCCTTCGAAAAATCCTCAGTGCTCCTTACTTTGTCACCAACAAACTCATCCTTAATGTCCCATATGTTGCTGATTTGGCCCGTACGAGGTATCATTCCTACCATGACAAATTCCACTCCCACTCTAAACCACTAGCTTGCTTCCTCTTCCATTCCTGAGAATCATCCGAGGCGTCTGAAAAGAAGATGGCCTTGAGACCTTCTAATGTAGATTATCTAGTGGAGTGTTGCCTATGGGCATATTCTCTTCGAAGAATATTTTCCATACAATTTCTGGAATATAATATCTGATCTTCTCCCTGATATTTCCTTAATTTGACTATTGCTGTACGGTGTATGGGGATGTCATCTGGAGATCTTGAAAAAAACTCAAACGGTTATTTGTTTATTTATTTAACGTCACTTTATGCTACTATGGCTAATCGGACGATGCTACAGTGGGAGTCCTAAATTTTGCCTATCCAGGTTTTATTAGGATAGGGATCTTTAACGAGTACCTGACATCGCACAGGCTCGGGACCACCTTTTAACGTCCCATCCGAAGGACGACGTAACTAAGGATTTTTTACTCCCATTAAAAAATCCTAGGACCACCTGCGGGTTTGAACTCGTGACCTTTTGCATAGGAGGCTGTTACACTAACCACCCAGCTACAAGTGATCCCAACGGTTATTTAATTGCTTCATCCGATTCATCTTTGGGATCTCCAGGGACACCTCTGTCTCTCGATCCTACGAAGAGTTAAAGTGGCTCTATCCTTCATACCGTCGAAAATACTGCCTGGCTTCCTTCCTCTATCAATCTATCCGATCCCGCCGTCCATCATACATCTCCGATCTCTTATTATTCAAATCCTCAATCCATTCCCGCAACACCCGTATGCGGCCTTCTGATTTGTATATTACGCAAAATCGAACTGCAGCTTTCGACAGATCTTTCATAATCCGATCCTCTTCCACATGGAACGCTATTCCTTCTGATATTCGTAATTATACTACGCTTCCGACTTTCAAATTTCGTCCTTCCATTACTTTCTGTCTATTCAATTTCCAAACAATCCTGACTGATCCAGTTTCCTTGAAAACATGTAAATATAAAAAAAATTATAGAAGTGTTTCTTAATTTTTTATTTGTTTATTATTTTATTTTTTTACCTAAGTAAGAAGTGCATTTTATTTTTTGGTCTAGTTGGGTGGTATAAAGTAATTATTTATTTATTATATTTTTAATTTCTCACTTATATTACTTTCACTTACTATATATTGTAAGGGGAAGTATTGCGATCGTGAAAATTTTCGAATTATAGTTTTCAACGGAAATACAAGTTTTAGGATCCCCTGAGTTCAAATAACCAAGTCCCGCAAAAAGGTCTGTGTGTGCGTGTATGTGTGTGTGTGCGGTAACCCCGGGCGGAAACGGTAAGTCCTATGAAACTGAAATTTCATATTTATGACAACTATACGCCTTAGACGTGACAAAACTTTTTTCATCAAAATGAGCTTACCAGAAAAAGATTTCGATATTCTCTAAAACGGTTCCGACGATTTTGATTAAACTCGCTATATCGATGTAAAATGTAATGGGCTTTAATATCATGTAGGTTTTATTTGGATAAAAGTGGTATGACAGGGCTTAAATGCCGATATTTTAAATTTTCTTCCCCTAAAGTACCTTTAATTTTGTAGATTCAATAATAATAACTAGATTATCTTGTTAACGCTGATGAAAAACAGGTAAATATATAAATTGAATAAATTCGATACCCACCTAAAGGAGAAAACAGAAAAAATATTTTTTTAATGCAATTTTTTCGTTTTTGAACATAAGAGCAGTAATATACATGTATGATATACCGTTGGAAAGCTAAAGATTTTAGAAAAAATATCATCTCATACACAAGCTTTTAAAAGTTAATAGAGAGTGATGAAATGAACATAAAACTAACTAATTATTTTAGATAATAATATAATAGATTTTTTAATAAAAAACATGTTTCTATATAAATTCAATTTGATTAATTCCTTAATAGTTTCACGTATTTTTATCTCTAACTGTTTTTGAAAATTCTTTCATTTATTTTAAATATGAAGGTAAGTGAAAGTCGTGTGTTGCCCGCACCAGATTTGTTTTTGCAAATATTTTTACATCCATTAGTTTTCGAAGATATATATTGGTTTATGATACTTTTGTCATTTGTCTTATTGTTTTCATTTTTACTTATTATTATTCACTGTATATTTCATTTTTTTATCTTACTCTAAGACAGTAAATATCACATCATTGTATTTTATTTTATTCTAAAGGGACTTGTCCCAGAATAAATAAATAAATTATTATTATTAAAAAAAAAAAAAAAAAATTCTGATCTGACGGAACTGTCCTCCAATTTCTATTTTAGCAATTCAATAAAAGCAAGAGCGTGTAAAACGTATTGCACTTATAAAGATGATACAAATGTACATAATTAAAACCAAAGACTCTCAGCAAAAAATGGAATTATTATTATTAATATGTATTTTATACAGGATCATATCCTTTATATTACAATTGATATTTATAATATACAGGATAGTATCCTTTATAATATGATATTATTCCCTTAGGAGGAGTCTGGGGGAAGGGATATAAAGGACGATAATAGATAGGGCGGTGGTAATAAATGCTACTGAAAGGGCAAGTTTTGGCCCTAGCCTAACCTGATAACGGGTTAACTCTCACCCAACCAGTTTACCACCTCATTAATCCCCTATTTATTTTTATTGAAATTTTATTCTCTCTGTTTTATTTTAATTAAATATTCTCTTAAAAATACATTTCTACAACGGAATATTTACATATATTTCCATTCGTGACCCGATTCTGATTATTTTATATAATTGAAATTCAATAAACATCTGATAGGCTAGATAAGTTATATATTAATATATGAATACATATATAAATATTGGGTTTTGTCACATGAAATGTCCGTTTTCAAGGTAAAGGATTTTTATTAAAAATACGATATAAAACAAGATAATTTTATTCGTATTTAACTTCTTTTTCTACACGTTTCCCAACGTGACACCAACGTTTTTATCCCCTGAGAGCTGAAAACTCTGAGCTTTAAAGTGAAACAAAATCTGAAAACGCACTTTTCACTTGATCATCATTTTCAAAAATTTTTCCTTTGATGAAGTTGTCTAAATCCCTGAACCGGTGGTAATCTGTTGGAGACAAGTCGGGAGAATATGGTGGTTGCGGAAGAACTTCGTAGTCCAGTTCTTTCTATTTTAGCACGGGATGTTTTGAAACATGGGGTCTAGCGTTGTCGGTTGGCATTTGCATTTGCATGGATGTTCAACCACTGCCCTGACCGACGCTCATTGAGTTAACAAATAACACTTTTATATAAACTTTTGTTTATTTATACACAATGAAGATAGACACATAAACTTGTTAATAATATACTATAATACAACTTTGCATAAAGAACATTTTGACCGGAGTGCTCTGGCTCTAGGATATGGGGGGTACATATATGAAGGAATAGTGGAGGGGATGGAGGAAAGGGCGGCAGAGATCAAATGGAGGGACATATGGATCACTTAGCACCCATAATGTCAAAGTACTTCCTGTAGGGGTTCAGGTATGTGAAAAAGGTGTCTTGGGCTAAAGACCCTTCGGAGGTAGAAGGCGGCATCCTTTGTAATAGGAGGCAATATAAATATTACTAATAACAATTACAATAATCTCTTTATAATTATAATTACAATTGTAATAGCAATTACAATAGATGAGTAAATCTCATTCCATAACTATTGTCATATGCGATATATTTTTCATCGCAGGTAATTATTCTTTCAAGGAAATGCTCGGTTTTTGCCTCGCCAACGTCCGGAGGTCTTCCTCGAGGCAAGTTTTCCAAGTCGGTATCCCCAGCTGAAAATTTAAAACTAACGGCGAATGGTCGATGTTAATGGTCCGTTCATTAACACTCCCTTCCCCAAACGCCTTGCAAATATTTCTAGCGGTCACAGCTGCTGAATTGCCGAGTTTAAACTCTAAGGTATACTAAAAAGTTGGTAATTGATTGGGAAGCTATTGTTTATTATACAAAGGTAGAGGATTAGTAACTGTTTACTTTAAATATGTAAACATTCGGAAGAAAACAACTGAGACCTGCAAAATTCTTTATGTATTTCAAAAAGGATAGAAACGGACATTTCATGTGAAACAACCCAATATATACGAATTTGTTAAATCCGTTTTCCGTAAACAAAAAAAATCCTAATAAAATGCTAATTTTAGAATATGACGTAAAAAGGAGGTCTCTAGCCTTCCTTCAGTCGGGTACTCCTGGAAGATCCCTATCCTTATTAAACATTGAATGGCAAAATTTAGGACTGTAACTATAACATGTAACTGATTAACTAAAGTGATGTTAAATATTTACGAATTCCAGTTTTCACAGGAAATACACGTTTTAGAATCCACTGAGTCCAAATGACCAAGTCCCGCAAAAAAGGTCTGTGTGTGTGTCTAGCTTAAAAACTACAAGTCGTAGGAAACTGAAATTACATATTTAAGAAAATTATACAGGATCACTTGTAGCTGTGTGGCTAGCGTAACAGCCTCCCATGCCAAAGGTCACGGGTTCAAATCCGCAGGTGGTCCTAGGATTTTTTAATGGAAGTAAAAAATCATTAGTAACGCCGTCCTTCGGAGGGGACGTTAAAAGGTGATCCCGAGCCTGTGCGATGTCACGTTAAAGATCCCTATCCTAATAAAACCTGGATAGGCAAAATTTAAGACTCCCACTGTATCATCGTCCGATTAGCCATAGTAGCATAAAGTGACGTTAAATAAATAAAAAAATAAGAAAATTATACGCCCAAGATGCTATGGCAACTTTTTTTTTATCAAAATAAGCGAACAAGAAGAACCATTTTATACAATTTTGGGCCTGTTTACGATTTTCTCAAAAAATATTTTTATTAAAATCGTACTTTTTGAATGAAATCGTCTGACAGGACTTAAATTTCGATATTTTAAATTTTCTTACTCTAGAGCACCACTAATTTTGAAGATTAAAAAAAAAAAGCACATTACCTTGTTAGGATTGATAAATAACAGCTAAATATGCAAGTTGAGCGATTTTTATAATCAACTAAAGGAGAAAAGTGCAAAAATATTTATTTATGCAATGTTCATGTTTTTAACACAATAATTGAGGCGTTGATTTCCAAAAGGTACTAAAGGACATTTTTTACGAAAACGATTTTTTTACATATTTGTATTATCATCATTTAGTATTATCTAAATATTCTATTTGATGTTATCTAATGAATTCTCAAGTCCTTAAAAAACGCGATTTAGAAATGCGGTCATTTTCTAAAAGTACTAATGATGCATTTATTTTCGTTCCAAATCATTCTAAAAAAAATCATTTCATAACTTTTTTATGATGTTATTATTATAGTAAAAAA
Organism: Piezodorus guildinii; assembly: GCA_023052935.1. Taxonomy (NCBI): domain Eukaryota; kingdom Metazoa; phylum Arthropoda; class Insecta; order Hemiptera; family Pentatomidae; genus Piezodorus; species Piezodorus guildinii. Next base: position 6,852,213 of record CM041296.1, read on the forward strand.
ATAATTCTAAATTTTAAGGCAAAAAGACCGAAATTAGCTAGTTTAGTAATATAGTAATGAGAGATTTTCGCGCTTCCTGTAAAATTTTCTAGAATGGATATAGTACCTTTTGGAAATCAACGTCTCAATTGTTGAATTGCTAAAGATTTTAGAAAAAAAATTATCTAATACACGGAATTGTAAAAGTTAATGAATGAAAAGCCTATAAAACTAACTGATTGTTGTTGATGAAAACATAATAGATTATTTAATAAAACACATTTTTCTATTTAAATTTAACTTAATTGATTCTTTTACAGTTTAGTTTCATTTCTAAATGTATTTAAAAATTCATAAATTGATTCTAATACGGAGGTAAATGGAAGTCGTGGATGCCCAATATCGCTAGCTGGCCAATGAAAAAGTTTGTTCGATTTTAAAAAATGATAAATGAATTGGTTTTGGTTGAAGAGAAGCAGAAAGCCACATCCCACGGACAGTAGCCATCAGCCGGTGGACTAATTACCTCATTCGCGGGTTTCAATCAACGTGTTTCAATCAAACGGAAATGAAGGATTTTTCACTGCTCTTTGATGTGTTTATATTTCAAAGTTGGAACATATATATATTTAGAGCCTCACTCGATGGTATTAATCTAGATAATTCTTTTTTTTTAATATTTATTGAGATAGATTACAATTTATTTCAAAATGAACAATAGTGATATGAGATCACATTTATAAAGCATATACAGGAAATAATGATAAACTCAAATTGAATAAAAAGAAATAAATTCATATATATATATATATATATATATATATATATATATATATATATATATATATATATATATATATATATATATACAAAAAAATAATAATAAATAAAAAAATTCAAAACAACAAACTATAACCTAGATAAATTGGCAACTAAATAAACATCATACAAACAATTGAGACGTTGATTTCCAAAAGGTACTATATCCACTTTAGAAAATTTTACAGGAAACGCTAAAATCTGTCATTTATTTATTATTGGACCAATTTACGTGATTCTTTTTTTATTAAAATCAAAAGTTGATTTTTAAGTGTATTGCCAACTCATTTTTCCAAATTATTGCACTTTTCCGATGATTTTAAACAATATAATATGGATATAGTACTTTTTGGAACGAAACATGGATATAGTACTTTTTGGAAAGAATTAAAAGGGATATAGTACTTTTTGGAAGAATATAACGCGAGATAAGTTGGTAACAGTCACTATAACCTTCCTGATACAACAATAGTGATAACTAACGTCTTTATATCGTTAATTACTAAGTTATGTATATTTCCTTGTTTTCCCTCTGAAAAATATCTTTCTTTGTTTGTTTGTTAATTACATTGATTATCTATTCTTCATAAGGAAAGTGAATATTCAAAGGACAATTTATCTATTTATGGCACTATAATAAGAAAGTATGTAATTATGAAGTTTGTTTTGAACTTGTATTTACTATTTGTGTGAATTTAGCAAATTTAACTATATTATAAAAGACGTCTAAACATTATTTAACAATAGATACTGACAAATAATAACTTTTGAGCTTTTATTTTACATAAAAAAATCTACTAATAAGTGAGATCAGGCACATATTTTCCTAACATATTTTGCAACTTCATGGAATGCTAATTCCAACTATTTGCTGCATCTAATGCCATTATTCTATTAAAATGTGAGTTTCTGAAAAAATTTAAACCAAATTTATGTTGCTGCAAGAAGAAATACTATAAAAAAAAATTAATTTAATTGACAACCTACGAGAACGGAGGCAACGCAATTTAGTTGTTTAAAACTGCCTAAAAACTGATTATTACGTTAAAACCATTGATTAAAATAATAGCGGTGATTCAAGACATGCTAAATGAACTAATAAAAATGCATAAATTGATGAAAACAATAAATTAATGGTGATATATTACGGAAATAGGTGCTTCTGCAGTATATTAGGAAATATAGTACCTTTTGGAAGGAAATGAAAGGAGAGGTTATACCTGTTTACATAGGATATAGTACCTTTTGGAACGAAACATGGATATAGTACCTTTTGGAATGAAATAAAATGTGGATTTAGTACCTTTTGGAATGAAATGCAATTTTTAAATACTTTTATAAAGGATTTCTATGTTTTTAGATATAAATCTGATGACGGATATCGATAAAAATAAATCATTAGAACACAAATATGTGAAAATATCAACTTTGAATAAAATGTCCTTTAGTACCTTTTGGAAATCAACGTCTCGATTATCACTATATAAAATATATAGAATCTGATAAAGGGACCTAAGACTGGGCTTTTCCCTCCACTTGTGCAGGAAAAAGCGGATTCCAAGAGATCCCAGCGCTCCTCTCTCTCAGCCGCATCACTGGTGTGAGCCAGTGGAGGCTGAGTTAGGGCGCAATAGCCACAAAAATACAGTACATGGATGGAGAATCTGACCAGTGTCTGAACTCCAGTATAAATGTTTACAAAACGTCGTGGGGTCACTACTGTTTCAATCTTCGAGGAGGATTGTAGGGGTTGATGGAGCTGGAGAGGGATTATGCTAGAGGATTAGGATGATTAACTTCCCACATCCAATCCTTACGATCCATAATCCTTCGTAACGCTCCTTACTTTGTCACGAATAAACTCATCCATAAAGACCTTAATGTTCCCTATGTTACTGATTTGATCCGGATCAGGTATCAATCCTTTTATGACAAACTAAATTTTCACTCTAATCCACTAGGTTCAATCCTTTCTTCCTCTGCAATGCCTGATAATCCTCCGAGGCGCCTGAAAGAAAATGGCCAAGCTTCCAATGGGAAGCTTCTCTATATATATTTCATGTCATTGTATTATATAATTATCACATTTACTTGATTTATTTATTTTAATATAGTTGTAAATATCAATAAATTCAATAAAAAGTGAATAAAATTAAGTCTACTTTCACTTATTATATATATTAAGGGAAAATATTGCGATCGTGAAAATTTTCAACAGAAATACAGATTTTAGGGTCCCCTGAGCCCAAATAACCAATTCCCACAAAAAGGTCTGTGTGTGTGGTAACTTCAGGGTGGATACGGTAAGTCCTATGAAACTGAAATTTCATTTTTAAGATAAATATACACCCGAGATGTTACAAAAACTTTTTCATCAAAATGAGCATACCAGAAGAGCCACTTTATACCATGCATTTTACACATTTTTTCGATTTTCTCAAAAACGGTTTCGACGATTTTGATTAAACTCGCTATATCGATGTTAAATTTAATGGGCTTTAATATCATGTAGGTTTTATTCTGGTTGAAATGGTCTCACAGGGCTTAAATGCCGATATTTAAAATTTTTTTTTTCTAAAGTACCTTTCATTTTGTTGATTCTGTAAATAACTAAATTATCTTGTTACCACTGATGAATAACAGGTAAATATGCAAGTTGAGCGAATTTGAAAAGCAACTAAAGGAGAAAACTGAAAAAAATATTTTTTAATGCATTTTTTTTTGTTTGAACAATAATACACATGTATGATATACCGTTGGAAGGCTAAAGATTTTTGAAGAATATTATCTTATACACGAGCTTTTTAAAACTTAATAGAGAGTGATGAAAAGAAGATAAAACTAAGTGATTATTTTTGATCATAATCTAATAGATTTTCAATAAAACACATGTTTCTATAGATATTCCATTTAATTAATTCTTTAATGGTTTCACTCATTTTTATCTATAACTGTACTTGAAAATTCTTTAATCGATTTTAAAAACGGAGGTAAGTGAAAGTCGTGTATTGCCCAGACCAGATATTTTTTTTTTTTTAATTTGTTTTAATTCTAGTTTTATTAAAAAGTTTTTTAATTGATTTTAACAACGAAAGATAAGGGAAAGTAGTGTGTGGCGTGCACTAAATTTTCTTGAATAGTCTTGTTGTAGAAATTTAGGTCATTATAAGCACTTAGCCCTTACACTCCTGATACTGACCATACATCATACCCTCACCACGGTCGTCCGTTTCACAACAGCAGAGATAGATAATAGTGTATTCCCGGGGCTATTGAATCTAGCTGGTGTAGAAAAAGAGCGCGTCGTGAGACCTTAAGTGCCATCCACTGCCATCATAAATCTAACCTCACACTTAGCACGAGCAGGGTGGTAGTGGCTCCCTTCTTCTACACTCCTCCTAATGGTATCTCAGGGTGGGAGGAGGAAGGGTAGCTTACACCATGATAGTTTCAGTTCTCTAAGCACTTTCACGATAGTAGCATGAAAAGAGGCGTATAATAAGGTGTTTTTTGTGTTCAAAAATCTCTGCCTGACCTATTTTGAGTTTATCACTTTGGGAGTTTCATTTTATAGTAACGAAAAGCGGAATTAGCATGAAAATAAGTTTGTTTTAAAATGTCTTTTCATTATTATATTTAAACATCGACAGAAATGAAAAACGTCCTTCGGAGGGGCGGCATAACCAAGGATTTATATATATTTTTACTTTCACTTACTATATATAGTAAGGGGAAGTATTGCGATCGTGAACATTTTCGGATTCCAGTTTTCAACGGAAATACACGTATTAGGGTCCTCTGAGTCCAAATAACCAAGTCCCGCAAAAAGGTCTGTGTGTGTGTGTGTCTGTGTTTGTGTGGTAACTCCCGGGCGGAAACGGTAAGTTCTATGAAACTGAAATTTCATATTTAAGACAACTATACGCCCGAGACGTGAAAAAACTTTTTTCATCAAAATGAGCTTACCAGAAGAGGCACTTTATACCATGCATTTTGCACCTTTTTTCGATTTTCTCGAAAACGGTTCTGACGATTTTGATTAAACTCGCTATATCGATGTAAAGTTTAATGGGCTTTAATATCATGTAGGTTTTATTTGGATAAAAATGGTCTGACAGGGCTTAAATGCCGATATTTTAAATTTTCTTCTTATAAAGTACCTTTAATTTTGTAGATTCAATAATAATAACTAGATTATCTTGTTAACGCTGATGAAAAACAAGTAAATATATAAATTGAATAAATTCGATACCAAACTAAAGGAGAAAACAGAAAAAATATTTTTTTAATGCAATTTTTCGTTTTTGAACATAAGAGCAGTAATATACATGTATGATATACCGTTGGTAAGCTAAAGATTTTAGAAAAAATATATGAGATGATATTTTTTCTAAAAGCTTTAGCTTTTAGAAGTTGATAGAGTATGATGAAAAGAAGATAAAACTAACTGATTATTTTAGATAATATTATAATAGAGTTTTCAATAAAACACGTTTTCAATAAATATAGAAACATATAAATTCAATTTGATTAATTCCTTAATAGTTTCACGTATTTTTATCTCTAACTGTATTTGAAAATTATTTCATTGATTTTAAAAATGGAGGTAAGTGAAAGTCGTGTGTTGCCCGCACCAGATTTTCTAAAGACCCAAGAGCCATCTGCTAGGTTTGAACCCCATAAATTAGGCGTAGAAAGCTGATGCACTAGGTAACATACTGCAGGTGACGAGCCTTAATATTGCGGTTGTAAAAATTTTCCAATTCGAGTTTTTACCGGAGATTCACTTGTTGTGGTCTGGTAACGTGGAATGATCAAGTCCTGCAAAAAAGTGTGTGTGGTAAATCAAGCACGAAAACGAAAAGTCAAATGAAACTGAAATTTTATTATTAAGTGCAACTATACGTCTCAATGTTATAGCAACATTTTCATAAAAATGTGGTGCGGGCAACACACGTCTTTCACTTACCTGTCTTTTCAAAATAAATGAAAGAATTTTCAAATACAGTTCGAGATAAAAATGAGTGAAACTATTAATGAATTAATTAAATTGAATTTCTATAGAAACATGTGTATTATTAAAAAATCTATTATATTATTATCTAAAATAATCAGTTTCATCAATCTCTATTAACTTTTAAAAGCTTGTGTATAAGATAATATTTTTCTAAAATCTTTAGCTTTCCAACGGTATATCATACATTTATATTACTGTTCTTATGTTCACAAACGAAAATTTGGATTAAAAAAATATATTTTCTGTTTTCTCCTTTAATTGCTTTTAAAATTCGCTCAACTTGCATATTTAGCTGTCTTTCATCAGTGGTAACAAGAATATATAGTTATTTTTATTGAATCTACAAAGTCAAAGGTACTTTAGAGAAAGAAAATTTAAGATATCGGCATTTAAGCTCTGTCAGACCATTTTAATCCGAATGAAACCTAAATTATATTAAAGCCCAATTAATTTTACATAGATATACCGAATTTAATCAAAATCGTCGGAACCATTTTTGAGAAAATCGAAAAAAAGTGCAAAATGCATAGTATGAAGTAGCTCTTCTGGAAAGCTAATTTTGATGAAAAAGGTTTTGTAACGTCTCGAGCGTATATTTGTCTTAAATATGAAATTTCAGTTTCATAGGACTTACCGTTTCCGTCCGGGAGTTACCACACACACACACTAAAGTAAGTGGAAGTAAAAATGAGCAAACCAGAATAGCCACTTTATACCATGCATTTTGCACCTTTTTTTGTGATTTTATTAAAAGCAGCAGAAACGATTTTGAATAAACTCGGTATACTGTTGTAAATTTTAATGGACTTTAAAATTACGCAGTGATTGTTCTGAATTCACCTGGCCCTGAACAGGTAAATTCAGGACAACCAATGTAGCATCTTCCGATTAGTTGCATATAGTTGTAAACGTTAACCGAATAAACATAGTTTTATTTACTATATAGGTACGTGAAAGTAAAAACGTTGACAAAACTCAATTAAATGACATTAAAACAGAATGTTGTAGGGAAACATGTCTATATATATATATATTTATTTAGAAAAACCACTTTAAAATATTGAACATTTATAATAATAAAAGGTAAAGTTATACAGAAAATACGGATTTTGTAAGCCGTAGTAAGTGTCTGATCATTCACTATTGCCGGCTTTTTTTTTTTAATTTCACTTGCCGTCTCTATCGTTGTGTAGCGCCACTTACAATACTATATTAAGGTTCAAATTATGATAAGGTCAGAATCAAAAACTCTGAGATTTTATAAGTAATTTTTATTATTTATTTTTATTTTTATTTATTGAGATATATTACAATTTGTATATATATATATACAGTATAAAATGATAAAGTCAAATTAAATAACATATAATATATATATATATATATATATATATATATATATATATATATATATATATATATATATATACAAAATAAAAAATAAACAACAACCTATAATTGAGATAAATACAAATAAATGATATATATAGAATTAAATAATAATAAATATAAAAACAAAACATTTCAAAACATCAACCTACAATTGAGATAAATAAAAAGTTGGCAAATAAACAAATATAATGCAAACAAACATAACTATATACAATATATAAAACTGCTATTGGGACCCTAGACTGGGCTTTTCCCTCCACTTGTTGAGGAAAAAGCGGAATCCAAGAGATCCTAGCGCCTCGCTCTCAGTCGCGACACTGGTGTGACTCAGTGGAGGATGAACTAGGGCGCAATAGCCACAAACATACATTACATGAGTAGAGGATCTGACCTGTGTCAGAACTCCAATTTAAACGTTTATAAGTAATTAAGATTGTTTTTTATAGTACTTTTTATTTCAATTAATGACTTAGTTTAATTAATTATAAATATAAATTATAGTTTTTCATTGGAGTTGAATATATTTTTAATTAATTACCAAACACCTCATCAATTACTATAAGTCGGTAATATGTATACATACACAGATTTAATACGTCCATTTACTAAACTCACCTATGTATGCTATTAGCAGGTAATTGAAATTTACATTGAACAATCGAGCATACATTGCTTGTTACATTCAGTGCAATTATAAATCTTAATCAAAATGGTTGTTTTCCAGCAAGTTATTTTTAATTGACAAAACCTTTTTAGATTGCTTTGAAATTGATCATAAGTGATAAAATAATGTACACACACACACATTTATATATATATAATATATATATATATATATATATATATATATATATATATATATATATATATATATATATATATTTTGGGTTGTGTTACATGAAATGTCCGTTTTCAAGGTAAAGGAATTTGATTAAAAATACGATATGAAAACAAGATAATTTTATTCCAAGTATTTACCTTCTATCTCTACACATTTTTCCCAACGTGACACCAACTTTTTTATCCCCGAACTGAAAAAATCTGAGCTTTGAAGTGAAACAAGATCTGATAGCGCACTTTTCACTTGATCATAATTTTCAAAAAGTTTTCCTTTGACGAAGTTGTCTAAATTCCTGAACAGGTGGTTCATCTGTTGGAGACAAGCCGAAAGAATATGGTGGGTGCGGAAGAACTTCTTAGCCCAGTTCGCGTGTTTCCATGTTCATATTTGGAGGTATACTAAAAAGTGGGTAATTGATTGGGAAGCTAATGTTTATAATACAGAGGTAGAGGATTAGTAACTGTTTACTTTAAATATGTAAACATTCGGAAGAAAACAACAGAGACCTGCAAAATCCTTTATGTATTTCAGAAACTATAAAAACGGACATTTCATGTGAAACAACCCAAATATATATATATATATATATATATATATATATATATATATATATATATATATATATATATATATATATATTATGTGTGTGTGTTTGTATGGTGAAACTTATTCAGTCAGCCTCTATTTACTTTTATTTTAAATAAATACGAGTTTAAATTTAAATTTAATTCAAAGAATGAAATCAATAGAAAGAGGAAAACTCTGGAAGTGTATAATAATAAAAAAAAAAGGTTTTATCCTCTTCTGATGTAAAAATAATTCATGGAATTAAAATAAAAAATAAAAAAAATGGCATCAAAAGCTGTACTTTTTAATATGCCAATTAGTATTAAACCTAAAAGGTTTTGAGCTGGACCGAAAATTTAATGTCATTGGTATTCATTATTTTCTTTACATTTACATTTTTTTCCCTCATTACTCTATCTTTCATATTTTACCTAATTATAAAGTTAAAACCAAAAGACATCTTTTTAAATTGATATATATTTTTTTATGTATAATAATAATAATAATCCTTGGCCTAAAGAACCCGAAAGTTGGATGCCGAAACCACCAAGCACTCCCTATACAGATTTCCAATGATAACAGTTCAAGCCAAGCGTCCGAGACCAGCCTTAACACAATCCTCCCATCGACGTTTCGGACGCTTACCAGTCAGTTAGGCGAATAACAACTTTCTCTGAATACGTTCCTCACTGAGCCCAAAAACTTTACACGCCCTGGTACTAATTGTACCAATTAAAATTTTTCTGGTTGTGGACGGTATGAAACAAAAAATACTAATAAAAACTTTAAATTTAGATTCTGCCCAGAATAAGGGATCTCCAAGTCGTTTTATAAGTAAATTTAAGATAGGCAGCAGCTTACCTTGTCGCCTTCGTGTCTTCTCGAACGGGCCCGCTCAGGCTCGGCAATCTCTTCCAGCTGTTCCTAGGTTTTATCTTGTAAAACTTAGGAGAACCTAAATTCTTAAAATTGAGTCCCTATATCGTGGCCGGGAATGTATATCACCACAAATATCGTCACGGACTACAAAACTATACAATCGGGCCATACAAAAAACTGTCGAATTAAATATCTGTGCCGTATCCACAGCTCGACCTATTTAAATTTTTTTTTTTTAAATTTATTTATTTGACAACAAGTAATATACAAATGCCTTTAGGCAGACATTTTAACACTGATGGCCATTACGAAAAACTTCCTTCAGGATTCTTATGAATTCGTGAGCGAAGAAACCTCCCAGTGAAGGCATTTCTTGGCGTGGAAGATCTGATAAAGAAGTAGGTCTCTGCTCCAGAGGCGTTTCAGTCTTCTCGGTGGGTTTTGTGGTAGTGTATCGGTCAGTAATGTTTGTACCAGTAGGTTTGGATGTCCAGCGAGTGAGTCGTGAAAATGTTTGTAATATTTTTTAATGATATTCGTTACGATCGGAATGTTGAGGTCTGACGACAGTGAGTGATGAAGCGGAGGAGTTTGAACTGTCTGCAAGTGTGATTTTTTGCATGAGCACCACACCTGAGTACCGTACGTCCAACGAGGTTTAAGTAACATGTTGTATATAATGATTTTGTTGCTTAGTGATAGTTTGTTTTTATGGTGAAGAAGTCGTCTAAGTATTGATAGTTGATGATTCAGTCTTTTTTTAAAGGTAGTTACGTGTGATTTCCATGTCAGGCGTCTATCCATTGTGAGTCCTAAGTATTTTGTTTCTGTTGGTTTGGGTAACTGAGCATTATAAAGGGTTAGTGGAGGTATATACATTTAAATCAAAATAAATATTATTCTTTTTAATTCACGTACGCGCGAACACGCCCTTTTGAGTATCCGCAATGCTATCGACTCAATTAGATTCACAGGATACAAGCTCCGCAATTGCGCCAAGTATAACTTTCTAAACTCCCCAGTGGCCTCATCTCTCTTTCGACCAAATATCCTACGTAGTAATATATTTTCGAAAACCTTAAGCCGTTGTTCATCCTTCAAAGTAAGCTGCCACGTTTCACATCCGTAAAGAACTAATATATTCGAAATAATAATAGTTTTATGAACTTAGCCTTTAGGTTTTTAGACAGAAGCCGCGAGATAAGTAATTTCGCAACTGAATAATAACACGCATTCCCCGCTTTTAGCCGGGACTTTATTTTTTCCTCTATATATTTTGTTTTTCTTGTTATCATTGAACCTAAATACTTGAATTTCTCTATGTGTTCAAAAGTATGCCCTGATATATCAATATCACCGAGATCGCCACCGTTTCTGCTACTAATCATATATTTCGTCTTATCGGTATCTATTTCGAAACCTATTTGTTTACCGGTTTTTATTAACACAATTGTATTTAGTTGTATAGTTTTTTTATTCTTCACTAAGCAGTACCAAATCATCGGCATACCCCAAAACCGGAATTTCATCACCTATATTTAAAACCTTCCCCAGTACACGTCACCTTTTCTATGACATATTCTAAAGCTATATTAAATAAAACAGGTGAAAGGGAGTCATCCTGTTTCAAACCCGATCGCACCTCAAATCTCTCGGAGTAATTATGACCGATTCTAACATTATTGAATGTTTCCGACAAACACATCTCTACTAGGTTTACTAACTTTCTAGATATTCCTTGTTAAATCATGATTTGATACAGCTTCTGACGGTCTATAGAATCATAAGCATTTTTTAAATCGATATAAAGTTGATGGAATACACCGTTGTATTCCAACTTTTTCTATGAGGAATGATTAAATGACGAAAATGATTTTTTTTTCTTTTTTGGCAAGCAAAATACTACTTAAAGATAAGGAATCTTAATTGAAACTAAAATAAAGCACCTCAACTACTCATGTTGTATAAAACTTAAACATTATTTACCAAATAAACATGATTTTATAAACACGTAAAGGATTAAATATAAATTTTGGAAAACGCTAAGAATTTATTTTACAACCCAATGTATAAAAGACGAAAATTTATTCGTTAAAGATTTCTTTTATTTTATTCTTCAACTATCTGTAATTAATGTTTTGATGTTTAATAGATTATAAAATATTTAATTGGCAAATTTATAACATTGCACTAAAATAAGAAAATCTGGTGCGGGCAACCACGACTTTTACTTACCTCCGTTGATAAAATAAATTTTACAATTTTTAAGTGATGCTGCTAAAGAATTAATTCAACTGAATTTCTAAAGAAACTTGTGTCTTATTAAATAATCTATTATATTATTATTTAAAACAATCAGTTAGTTTTATCGGCTTTTTATCACTGTCTATTAACTTTTAAAAGCTTGTGTATGAGATAATATTTTTTATAAAATCATTAGCTTTCCAACGGTATATTATACATCTATATTACTGTTCTTATGCTCTAAAACAAAAAAAAAAAAAAATCGAAAAAAATGTTATGGCAGTTTTCTCTGTTAGTTTGGGAATTTGTTCAAATTATAACTTCACATGTTTTTTATCAATGCTAACTAGCTGATGTTAATTTCTTCAAACATACATAATTAATGGTACATTAGGGATAGAAAATTTAAAAAATCGACATTTACGCACTGTCAGAATACTTCAATCATAATGAAACTGATATGATATTAATTCACATGAAATTTTGCATCGATATGAGTTTAATTAAAATCATTAGAGCCGCAAAAGGCATTATATAAATTGGATCTCCTGGTTAGCCAATTTCGATGAAAAAGTTGCTGTAACATTTCGGCGTATATTAGTCCTACATTTTTAATTCGTACGATTTTCCTAAACTCACCATACACACACCCAACTACATACACACACCTAGACCTTTTTGCGGGACTTGGTTATTTGGACTCTCTGGACCCTAAAACGTGAATTTCCGTTGAAAACCGGAATTAAAATATATGTAAATGAAAGCAAAATTCATATTTATATAACTTCACAGATTATATTAGACCTACGAAATTGACTTACGAGACTTACGTACTTAACTATTGCATTGTTTTCGTTCTTAATCCTCAAAATCAAATTTATTTCAAGAAAATAATGAATTCTTCTTTCTTTACCTCAAATAAAATCATCCATAGAGACCTTAATGAACCACATGTTGCTGATTTGGTCCAAACCAGGTACCATTACTTCCATGAAAAACTCCAGTTCCACTCTAATCCACTAATTTCAATTCTTGCTTCTTCTTTAATTCATGATAATCTGCCGAGACATCTGAAAAGCAGAAAAAAAAAAATTTCCGCTTCTATCGGCAGTCCCTATAACTGCCTGAATTTTATTTATTTTTATTAGCCCAAGAAGGTTGTTAAGAGGCCAGGATAGCAATCACAATAAGATAGCTCTACCTCTAGCCCTCCTCAAACTATTGGAGGTCTATTGAGGTCGTTCAGGAATAATCGATTGTGGTTCCCTCTCAATTATCGATAGTCGATAGTTAATCTGCGCTCGCTATTACTAGACCGTTTAGATTGTTGTTTCTAGCCTCTCTCTCGTTCTATTGTAGAAACTTTTCTATAATTCGATATATTAGTAGCATAGTAGTCAAAACATTATTAGATACCGTAATTCAGTTGAATTTTTGTAATGCTAGTAATCGCAGCTGCGGGTGTTTATAATGTTAATAGCTTGGATTTGACTTTCTGCCCGCATCCTTTTAGCCAGTTTCGAACCCACACATGAATATACCTGTCCTAAATATACGAGAGTCAGCAGCGTTTTCGACGATCCATTTCACGACGCGCCACTTCAAACATCCAGCAACCTTTATGTTAACTTCTACTCGTCCTCTTTGTACACAAGAAGGTAACGTTTTCAAGACATTTCTGTACTGCAATCCCCGAAATAAATTGTTCATTATTAATCCCGTTAAAAATTGTGAAAACTGTGTTATTTGTACGATTGGATTTTGTTGTGACAATAGAGAGAAGCTGAGAAAACTGCTTCTAATATGATTTTTGTGAATAATAATAATAGACTTACCGAACCCGTTCGATGCCGATACCACCAAATTCAGTCTACACAGACTCGTCCAATGTTCACCGGTCAAGCCCAAGCCCCCAAGATCAGCCTTAACGCAATCCTCCCATCGACGCTTCGGCCTACCTTTCGGACGCCTACCAGTCGGATCAGCGAATACCTACTATCTCGGAAACCGTTCCTCACCCAGCCCAACAATTTTACTCGCCCATTTGAGTCTCCGCGAAGCTATCAACTCAATTATATTCACAGGATATAAGTTCCGCAATTCCGCGTTGTGCAACCTTCTAAACTCCCTAGTGGCCTTATCTCTCTTCGGACCAAATATTTTACGCAATACCTTATTTTCGAAAACCTTAAGCCGTTGTTCATCCTTCAAAGTAAACGGCTACGTTTCCCATCCGTAAAGAACCGTCGGAAGAATAATAGTTTTATAAATTCTAACCTTTAGGTTTTTAGATAGAAGCCGCGAACTAAGTAACTTAGCAACAGAATAATAACACGCATTTCCCACCTTTAATCGGTACTTTATTTCTTTCTGGATTTCATTTTTTCTTGTTATCATCGAACCTAAATACTTGAATTTCTCTGCGTGTTCAAAAATATGCCCTGAAATATTAATATCATCAAGATCGCCACCATTTCTGCTACTATACTTATCAGTATTTAATTCGAGTCCTATTTCTTTACCTTTTTTTTTTTTTTTTTTTTTTTTTTTTTTTTTTTTTTTTTTTTTTTTTTTTTTTTTTTTTTTTGTGAGTATGTCTCAAAATATTATTTTTATAGTAACGATTAGTATAATAAGCAAAGTTCTTAAACCTTTTAAAATGTTATGTATTTAAAAAATGTATTTATTGATATTTACGACTGTATTATGAAAAAAAAAACCTGTACCTAAGGGTTGTACATATAGAGATTCGTACTGTTTCTAAGACAACGACCATGCAATCAGGTGACCAGTCTTGATCATGCTCAGCTGATTACGTTCAGTCCCAGATTACAGAAAAAATATGAAAAAAATTATAAGGAAAAATTATGAAAACTAATCAATTTGTTGACATGATAGGCGAGTGCACCGTGGTCAAACATCAAATTTATTTGCTAAAACCTAAACCTTTCCTACATTTTACGTTTGAAGTCCCAGAATACGGGAAAAATGATACGAAAAATCTAACTATGGCTCGGAGTTTATGAAAACTGCTAATAGATGTATTTTGTATCAGTTAGGAAACTCATCAAATTATAGATTGTAAAACTTTTGATCCGGAGTCTTGTGTCTGAAAAAAAATATGTATCACCCAAAACGCAAAATATCGCAAAAATTCTTTGTTATATCTAAAGACTAGAATGATTGATGGAACAAATCCTACAAAAGAAGTAACTTGGGAGTTATATAGTTTTTCTTTATTGAATAGGGCCCTACATTTAATAATTGCTAAATTAACTCTACAGATAAATTACAATGTATATTCAATAACGAGTTTGGAAATATAATGTCTTACCTGTCTTAGCAATGTCCATTGTTAAATAAAAGCAAAAACACTTTGCTCTAAACACACCATGAACACAATAAATGACCATCGAATTAAGATAATCCCACTGCCTGCTATTAGGCACTTGTGTGAACAGGAATGATTCACTCATTTACTATTTATTTGTAAACACGGTATCATGGGAAATATTAGTATTAAGGGGCTTGCCCACTAATAATTAAAATGTGAAATTCCAAACTTTTGTTCACCTAAATTAGTGGCTTTTCCCATAAAGATTATTTGGAGGGATTTATTAGATTTTATTTTTATCCTCCAAATCTAAAATCATTCGTTAAGGTCTCTAATTGTATTGAGTTAGTTTTTACTAATTATAACGTGATATTGTACAATTTGATTCAAGGGTTACAGTGCATAAATGACCGTCATTAAATTAATTGTTGGAAGCTTATCTAGTTCTAGCAATAGCAATATAAACCAGCACTGTGCTGATGGCAGGATCAAACGTCGATTTCAACCCTAAGCCGATAAGCACTCGACCGAAAAGAATTATCCTCTCGGAGGAAACAATAAGCTATCCTTTGTTGGGCAGATAATATCCTGTATCGATAGTTCGTCCTTTGAGATGTGAACAAACACGTGTTATTTGAGTCCTTTGAACCAGCTGAACAAACATATCTCCTCTTCTGCTACGAACTCAACTTTCCTTTTAAAATAAATATTTAATTAAAACCCCATCTAGGCTAAAGAGGAATAAATCCTTTAGGATTTAGGATGTTTTTCCTTCAGTAGAATAATGTTAAGAATTCATAAATTATTCATTGGAGTTAGAAAAGTAATAATAATATAATATGAGTTAAGCCTATTTAGAATGTATCTAATTAAGCAAAAGAGAAGAAATAAATAGAAGAATAAATATGGGGTGGAAAATATATTGGTTTAAAAAAATTATTTAAAAGTCAATTACCTCCAACATTGAAGACTAGAGTCCTGGACATACTAGACTCAAGCGACAAGAACTCAATAGACGATATGACCAGCTATATAGACCTTTAAATAGGAAATCTCATCTCTCAACGGACAACAAACTACTCATTTACAAGGCTATTCTTAAACCCATTTGGACCTACGGACTTGAACTGTGGGGAACAGCAAAATTTTCGAATATCAAACGATTCCAATCGTTTCAGTCTAAAGTCCTTAGAACAATAGTCGTGCCCCATATTATGTCACCAACAAAACCTTACACCATGACCTGAATATCCCATTTATCCTCGATCTAATCCCATCCAAATTCTTAATCTTCCATCAGAAGCTTACTCACCTTGGCACACTCCATTTCTAGTTCCAAACATCCCTATAACCCTCCTCGTAGGTTGAAGCGGCAGTGACCCAGAGATCTCTTGTAAATATGTCATTGGAGTGCTGGCAATGGCTGGCTTCTCCACTCATGCCCTGAGTGTATGTGGCTCTGGCGCCCTCGCTCAGCCTCCACTGACTCTCAAGACCAGTGACGCGGCTGAATGAGAGGCGCTGGGATCTTCTGGCATTGTGCCTCGACATCCACTAATGGATCTCGAGGTTTGGTTCGTTAATCCCAGGGGCAGTTTGTATGTATTGTAAATAGGTATAAATGTGTTCAAGGTTGTTACTATTATTTGCTTCATAACTATTCATTTAATTTTGTATATATATATATATATATATTTATATATATATATATATATATATATATATATATATATATATATATATATATTACTATGTTCGGTGGCATGAAGGGTAATAAAGTGACTAACTTAAAATATACATTTATTTATTGAATAGCACATATTATGATACAAAAAACTTGGTACAGTAAGGCATTGTTATTATCGAGAATACTGAGGTTCAGATTTAACACATAATATAACATGAAGGTACCTTTGGACATATCTGAATAATTGTTCCCTGGCTTGACCCCCCGACCTCCGTCCGTGGCTGGACTTCCGCTTCCTTTCCTGTCCGGGCTCAGACTCCTCTTAGGTAAAGGGCTATCTCTCCCAAGCAGTGGAGGGATGCAATTTATTGCATAGGCCTTCTAAGAACCCTTCCTGCTTGTCGCCCGGAAACTGCTCTGTTTTGTACATTTCAAAAAATATTCCTTCACCTTCCAGTATTCTCGATAAGGTGGCAGATTGTATTATCTTTTGATAAAAAACAAAAATTAAAATAAAAAAAATAAAGAGTCCTGGAAACCTGTGTTTACCCAGTTATGTTGTATGGCTCGCAGACCTAGTCAACGACCAGCGAACACATCGAAAAACGTTCAAGACACACCTCCAATTTTCTAGAAGGATACTTCATATTAAAACTAAAGATCGTATCAATAACAAGAAAACAAAAAACAAAAACATGTTATCCTCAAAAGTTTACCAAAGGAATCGCATATATTGAAATGGAAGTGGGCAGGTCATGTGGCTAGGCTTGATCCCAGTAGATGTTCTAGAATTTCTACCGAGTGGAAACCAAGAGATGGCGAGGAAGACCACCGAAGAGATGGAGGGACGTGCAAGTAGTGGAGGATTGTTGAGCTACAGGCAAATGTGGAATAATGTAACAAACAAATCAATCATTAGATACATGGTTATAAATTCTAGTTTGAACAAGGCAAGACACTTTTTTTTGTGTGTATATTTAAGTTTAAAAATATTGTTAAAATTTTAATTCTAGCACCAGACTTTTACCTCCCAAAGGACAGGCTTGTTGTTCTATTAAGGACGAAATAAAGCTATTATTATTATAAGTGCGGCCTAGATTTCAGGACTACATAATTAATTTACTGTAAAATAATCTTTATTACCAAACTACATCTTGCTCATAAGAAAAGTAATATGTTTTACTTTACTGTGTTTAGATAATAATAATAATAATAATAATAATAATAATAGGCTTAGCGAACCCGAAGGTTCGATGCCGATACCACCAAAGTCCGCCTACACAGACTCGTCCAATGCTCACCATTCAAGCCCAAGCTCCCGAGATCAGCCTTAACGCAATCCTCCCATCTCCGCTTCGGCCTACCTTTCGGACGCCTACCAGTCGGATCAGCAAATACCAACTTTCTCGGAATCCGCTCGTCATCGAGCCCAACAACTTTACTCGCCCATTTGAGTCTCCGCGATGCAATCAGCTCAATTATATTCACAGGATGCAAGTTCTGCAATTCCGCGTTATGCAACCTTCTAAACTCCCCAGTGGCCTCATCTCTTTTTGGACCAAATATTTTACGCAATACCTTATTTTCGAAAACCTTAAGCCGTTGTTCATCCTTTAAAGTAAGCGGCCATGTTTCACATCCGTAAAGAACCGTTGGAAGAATAATAGTTTTATAAATTCTAATCTTTAAGTTTTTAGATAGAAGCCGCGAACTAAGTAACTTAGCAACTGAATAATAACACGCATTTCCCACCTTTAACCGGGACTTTATTTCTTCCTGGATTTCATTTTTTCTAGTTATAATTGAACCTAAATACTTGAATTTCTCTACGTGTTCAAAAGTATGACCTGATACATCAATATCACCAAGATCGACACCGTTTCTGCTACTAATCATGTGTTTAGATAAAGATTTTTTAATAAGAATTCCTTTACCGAATTTAGACATTTACTGGTCAGATTATCCAGTGGGATCTCGTGAATGTTTTAAAACAAGTTTATCTCAGGTTGCGGGGTCAAACCTGGCTGATGACTATAATATTATTTTAACGAGAGTAAAAAGTTGTTAGTTGTGCCATCCTTCGGAAGGGGAAAGAGAGATGTGCGATGTCAGGTACTCTTTGTTTCTTTGTTTCTTTATTTAACGTCCCCTCCGAAGGACCGCATAACTAAGGATTTTTACACCTATTAAAAAATTCCTAGGGCTACCTGCGTGGTTGGTCATAGCAGTCTGTTATGGTAGCCACCATGCTACAGGTAACCCCGTCAGGACTCTTTCCTAATTATGCCTAGGTAGGCAAACATTTAAAAAAATTTTTTTTTTTGAAATTTACAACTGTACAAAAAATACATCAAGTAAATATGCTGAAATGTTATAACACATGAAATAAACATGAAGAGAAACTGCCCGTTGGCAGCACTATTTGGTAGTGAGTCTAAACAAGAAGGTCTCGAGGCCATCTTCTTTTCAGACGCCTCGGAGGATTATCAGGAATGGAAGAGGAAGCCAGGATTGAAACTAATGGATGAGAGTGGGAGTGGAGTTTTTCATGGAAGGTGTGATACCTGGTACGGGAAAAATCAGCAACATGTGGAACATTAAGATCATTGTGAATGATTTTATTCGTGACAAAGTAAGGAGCGTTAAGGATTTTGGATTGGATACGGGAAGAGTTTGATGGTTTAGTAGAGCCCCAAAGCTCAACTCCGTAGGTCCAGATAGGCCTTATGATGGTCATGGAAATGAGTCTTTAGTAGTTAAGTGAAATGTTAGGAAGTCTGTCTAGTATGTGTTGGAGTAGCCGAAAACTTCGTGCAGTTTCTTGTCTCTTCAGTCTTGTATGCGGATTCAATGTAAGTCGTTTGTCAAGCAGGAGTCCTAAATATCGGATCTGTTCAACCGGGACAAACGGAATATCATTAAAGGACACTGTAGGGCAGGCTGTGATAGGTTTTCGACGAAGGGTAAAGGTAATTTTTTGGGATTTATTAGAATTGAGTTTAATTCTCCGATTCTGACACCATACCTCAAGGTCTCTGATGTGGGGTTGGAAAGTTTTAGAGGCTATTGTAGGATCGTTATTAACTGATAACCCGCAAGTGTCATCGGCATAGGTAGAAAGGAATGTGTTAGGATGGGTTGGGATATCAGCTGTATAGACTATGTAAAGAATGGGTCCTAGGATACTGCCTTGAGGAACACCAGCAAACTGGGTGAAAAAAGATGAATAGGATCTATTGTGGTTTATTTTGAATAATCTTTCAGAGAGGTAGGAAACCAAAATTTAGAATACTAGTTGCGTTGCGTAAAATTTCAATTTTTTTGTCTGTTTTGTAATTAATTGCGGTTTAGTAATTTTAGAGCTCAATAGAATTTTTTCTCTATCTTCAAAAATAACGGAGTTAAAAGCATATATATAAATAAGATTTAATTTTTTTTCTCTTTTTAATTAAATATAAACTTATCATACCATGTTTATTACCTTTTTTAATTTAACTTTTATTTTTTGTTTTTAGGTGAGTGCAGATTTAGCCTTACAATAAATGTAAGTATGTATAATCCTTTTTTTTTGTTAGAAGCGTATGTCAACAAAGTTATTCTTCAGTATCATTATTATTTATGGGGGATTAATGCCGAGATAAAAGTCCCCCTGCACCGAGGCATTTGGGTTTCAAGGTTTTGGTCATAAGGCAACGCGCTCTAACCCACTCAGCCACTCCGCCCTCCTAATACATACTTACTAAAACCTTTTTTGGACATACGCCTCACAAATTTATGGAATATCGAAACAGTCTAAGATTTTAGACTTTTTTTTTATCAAAAACATTAAGACTCATTACTCGTTCACCCTGATATGTCAGTAACAAAACTTTACATGCAGATAAACACATGCCAATGGTACAAGATCTTATTCGGACTACATATACAAAATGTTATGACTATAACGACATACTAACAAAGAACAGATATGCCAGAACATAATCAAAATAAGACTAAAAAGAATCTGGCTGAGGGATCTCCTGAATAAAGCTCATTTTTATTTACTTCTGATAGGTCGCCTCGGAGGATTATAGGAATACCTTAGGAAGATATATTACGGACAACTCGGTTTGTGTAGGGAGGGAGTTTGTTTAGAAAGAGTTTTAACTATTACGGGCTATGTCTGTAACAAATGGGATATTTAGGTCATTATGGAGGAGCTGATTTGTGACAAAATAAGGAGCATTCAGGATTTTGAAAAAGCGTTTTGATTGTAAGGAACACCACATTTACTTGTTGTATATAATAATACAGTTGTAAATATCAATAAATAGGTTTAAAGATTGTAAGGATTGGATGCGAGAGGAATTAGATGGTTTAGTAGAGCCCCATAGCTCGATTCCATATGTCCAAATTTGCCTGATAATAGTGATGTAAATGAGTCTTTTGTAATATACTGGAAGTTTTGAACGTTTGTCTTGTAAGTGTTGTAGTAATCGGTATCTTCGAGCAGTTTCATGTCGTTTCAGTTTTGTTTGAGAAAAAGCTCTTTTTAAAATTCAATTTAGTAGTAGATGCAAATGGGTATCGACCTCTCTCATGCTTCACATGTCATTTATACCGTCATCGAATCTGCTAATTTTTAGGAAAAATATTGAATTTTACGACTGTGTGAAAAAAATACGATAGGTAAATTTTAAGAAGTATGATGCATTGATGAAAAGGAAAAACGAAATTGAAAATATGATATTATTTTCTCGGCAAGAATCTGTGAAACCGTTAAATCTCACGGTAGTTGAAATGCATCATAACTTCTGACTCCATAAAAAATATTGAACCGAATTACTAAATTATACAATCTGTGCTTTAATCAAATCGCAACTTTACGGTTTGAATATAAATTGAGCCTTACAATACTTAAGGCTGATTTGGCTGTTACGTTTTTCCATAAAATAGTCGTTAAGGTTATATTGTCCGTGAATTTAATTTAAATACTTTCAAAATATTTAAATTTTCTTACACTCTGAATTTCCTCCCTTTTACTTTCTTTAAACGTTATAACCTGGAAGGAATATTATATTTAATGTATTTTGAAATGAAGTCTTAGTGTTTTTGGTGACATATTACTGAAATTATTCTTCAATTGTTTTGAAAAGAGTTTTTCCTCAAACAAGACCGAAACGACAAAAATCTGCTCGAAGATACCGATCACTACAACACTTACTAGACAAACGTTCAAAACTTCCAGTATATTACAAAAGACTCATTTACATCACTATTATCAGTCCTATTTGGACATATGGGATCGAGCTTTGGGCCTCTACTGAACCATCTAATTCCTCCAGCATCAAATCCTTACAATCCAAAATCCTTCGCAAAATCCTGAATGCTCCATATTTTGTCATAAATGAACTCCTCCATAATGACCACAAAATCCCATTTTTGCCAACAAAGCCCGTGATAGATAAAACTCTTTTCAATCCTCCCTTCCTACACCAACCGACTTGTCTGCGATCTATCTTCCTTAGGCATTTCTATAATCCTCCGTGACGACTGAGCAGAAGGTGGCCTACTTACTTACTGCCTTAAAATAGTGAAGTGCTACTATGTACTATACTATGCACTGGGTAGTTCTTTTTCAGATATTTTCACATTAGACATTACACATTTTCACAACTTCACTCTTTATATTTACTAATTGTGTTATGTAATACAGTTGTAAATTACATTAAAAAAAAAATAAAGAAAGGAAAAAAGAAAAAAAAATGAGCTTTATTCAGGAGATCCCTTAGCCAGGGATTCATTTAGTCAGTCTTATTTTGATTATGTTCTGGCATATCTGTTATTTGTTAGTAAGTCGTTACTGTATATATTATATATATATATATATATATATATATTATATATATATATATATATATATATATATATAATTTTGTTTGAAATAATTCGGGTTTTAGGTCATTAAACTAACACTCCTTCTTAATTTTCTTTATTTGGACGTTTCAATCCTCCGTCTATGTATACACATAGGATCCTTTTCAACACTGCAACAAAGAATTTCATTGAGCACCGGCACACCTCTCAGGCTAACACAGGGCACTCCTGACATAATATAATAATATAAAAAAGGGTCGATGAATTAATTTCTTGTATATATATATATATATATATATATAGGTTTATAAGTAAAATATCTTGGAATTGAGTTTTTCTTTAAACTGGAAAAATCAATTTTCTGTGACCAAGTCCTGAAAAATTATTCTTGAAATATAAGTAGTAACGTAGACGTCTAATATACCTTTGGAAAGTGCAAGATTTCAGATTAGTTAATATACAATAAAATAAGTCGGGAAATCAAATGGAAAGATGTCATAAGCGCATAAACTTATGAACAAATGTGATTTCTAATGTTGTGGATTAGGGATCGGTTAGGGTTATGGTGATCGTACAAAAATCGTACCTAAGTTGCTAAAATAAAGGCAAAGTTGTTATGAACTAATACTAGTTATAATTATTTCTACTTTTAGATCATTTTACAAAAAATAGTTCTTCCGAATGGGGCTCACATAGAACCTTATTTAACTTTAATACATTAAAATGTATTTAGAAGTTCTTATGAAATTTAAAATTGTAATAAACCGAATAAAATAGAAAACTTTTGAACATAACAAACAAATAAACCGAACCAACTTTTTATTCTTTGGCCTATTTATGTTTCTAATTTCTGTCGATGATTAAATATAAGAATTAATAGACGTTATATAATAAACATAAATTTTTAATATATATACGTAAGACATTGGTTAAATATAAATAGATATTTCTTAAAGCTGCAGTATTTAATGAAGACAAAAACTGGTTGTTTCACGTGAAATGTTCGTTTTTATAGTTTTTGAAATACATAAAGGATTTTGCAGGTCTCTGTTGTTTTCTTCCGAATGTTTACATATTTAAAGTAAACAGTTACTAATCCTCTACCTTTGTATTATAAACATTAGCTTCTCAATCAATTACCCACTTTTTTGTATACCTCCAAATATGAACATGGAAACACGCGATTTTCTAGTAATATTTTTGTACGAGTTTAAACTCGGCCATTCAGCAGCTGAGGCCGCTAGAAATATTTTCAAGGCGTTTGGGGAAGGGAGTGTTAATGAACGGACCATTTGCCGTTTGTTGTTGGTAAGTTTTCAGCTGGGGATACCGACTTGGAAAACTTGTCCCGAGGAAGACCTCCGTCCGTAATAGACAATGATGGTTTCACTTCAAAGCTCAGGGTTTTTCAGTTCGGAAAAAAATTGTAGAAAAAGAAGGTAAATACTTCGAATAAAATTATCTTGTTTTCATTTCGTATTTTCAATTAAAATCCTTTACCTTAAAAACGGACATTTCATGTGACACAACCCAATAGTATACAAATAGAATTGAATTAGTAAATGAAAGAGGTCTTTAGGTAATTTGTAATAATGGGCACCACAGGTTTTGTTGTTTAATTAAATGAGTTTTGTTATAGACTGTTATTTTGATTACATATTTCCCGGAAAGACGGAGTTGATTTAAGTGTTTTGGTGAATCTAAATTAGGGTTATAATGTTAAATATCAGTATTGTTGGTAAATGTTTCGATATAAATGGAATTGCCTTTGAAAAATTCTTCTTTGTGCTTCTGGCACTCTCAGGCTCTCACGTGCGGTATCTAGCGCCTTTTTTTTTTTTACTAGGTGCTCCGAGCTTGAGAGAAGAGGTAAGTGAAAATATCTGAAAGTTCACAATAGTAGCGATAGAGGAGGAATGCATATCATCGTTAATACAAAATTCGGTAGAAGAAAGAAAAAACAAAAGTATAGACACTTTAGACCAACTCGATTCTAATAAAGATCAAAATTTATTTCATCATGACGTGCAGAACATCTTTACAAACGAAAATAAAGAACTAAAAGAAAAAAATCTGGTGCAGGCAACGCACGACTTTCACTTACCTCCATTTTTAAAATCAATGTAAGGAATTCCTAATACAGTTAGAAATTAAAATACGTGAAACTATTAAAGATTTAATTAAATTGAATTTCTATAGAAACATGTGTTTTATTAAAAAATCTATTATATCATTATCTAAAATAATCAGATTTATCGGCTTTTCATCACTCTTTAATAACTTTTACAAGTTTGTTCATTAGATAATATTTATTCTAAAAGCTTTAGCTTTCCAACGGTATATTATACGTGTATATTACTGTTGCTATGTTCAAAATAAAAAAATTGCTTTAAAAAAATATTTTTTTAGTTTTCTCTTTTAATTAGATATTGAATTCGTCCAACATATATATTTATGTGTTTTTCATCGGCCGTAACAAGATAATATAATTTTTTCTATAAAATCTACAAAATTAAAGGTACTTTACAGAAAAAAATGTAAAATATTGTCATTTAAGTCCTGCCAGACCATTTTAGTCAGAATGAAACCTACATGACGCTTAAGCCCATTAAATTTTACATCGATATAGCGAGTTTAATCAAAATCGTCGGAACTGTTTTCGAAAAAAGGTGCAAAATGCATAGTATAAAGTGGCTCTTCTGGTATGCTCATTTTGATGAAAATGGTTTTGTAACGTCTCGGACGTATATTTGTCTTAAATATGAAATTACAGTTTCATAGGTCTTACCGTTTCCGCCCGGGAGTTACCACACACACACACCTTTTTGTGGAAGTGGTTATTTGGACTCAGGAGACCCTCAAATGTGTATTTCCGTTGAAAACTGGAATTCGAAAAATTTCACGATCGTAATACTTTCCCTTAATATACGTTAAGTAAAAACCATTTCATTAACAAATCAACTAAAGTGTGCCAGCAGGTAATAACTAAATTAAAACATGATTTGATTAAATATGAACAGTTATTTTCTAAAAGTTAACAAAATCAACTTTTAAAAGCAAAATGATATAACAACATATTTTAGAACTTGGTCCTTTATAAGAATGAAAGAACTGAACAAGAAGGAAGAACTTAAAAGAGTAATGAAGAAAGATGAAACTTCTGACACTTAAAGAAAAAATCAATGAAGATAAACAAAATAAAGAATCAATGTAACGGTTTAGGTAAAACCTAATGCACTATCTATTAGACGTTTTAATATCGTAACATTTCTAAATTATTAACTTAATTATATACTATGTTGACTTGTAAGTTGTAAGGATTCTTTTCAATTTGTGTTTAAATTGGCTTATACAACTGTTTTGATATTTTTATTATATATATTTTCATTTAAAAAAGCACCCATTCCTCACACAATCACTTTATTTCACAAGCCTTTTATTATTTTTTCATACT
Source organism: Piezodorus guildinii (assembly GCA_023052935.1). Classification (NCBI taxonomy): domain Eukaryota; kingdom Metazoa; phylum Arthropoda; class Insecta; order Hemiptera; family Pentatomidae; genus Piezodorus; species Piezodorus guildinii. Next base: position 6,878,282 of record CM041296.1, read on the forward strand.
AGAAGGGTGAAAAATGATGTAGCAATTGTATAATGAAAAAGGAATGTCTTGAAAATGGGGAAACAGCCCCGAAACGTCGACTAGTATGAAAAAATAATAAAAGGCTTGTGAAATAAAGTGATTGGGTGAGGAATGGAAGACAGTGTGTGCTTTTTTTAAATGTTTATATTAAGAAAACTTCCAAAAAAATTAAAAAAGAAAAGAAAATATATATATTTTATTTTATAACGAAAGTGTTTTTCCATTGATGAAATACTAAATCATATTAAAATACAGTTTCGATATAAAACTTCACTATGAAGGCAATTTGATTTGTATACTACTAGTAAAGTTGCTTTAGCATACATAGCGGCTTGGTGCAGATGACGTCACGGCCCCACAGGCCGATGCGCGTGATCCCTACCGTATTTTTCTAGATAGCGTGAAATCAGGAGACCCTAAAACACGTATTTTGGTTGAAAACTGAATCCTCCCATCGACGCTTCGGCCTACCTTTCGGATGCCTACCAGTCGGTTCAGTGTATACCAATTTTCTCGGAATCCGTTCCTCACCAAGCCCGGCAGTTTTACTTGCCCATTTGAGTCTCCGCGATGCTATCAACTCAATTATATTCACTGAGTACAAGCTCCGCAATTCCGCGTTGTGCAACCTTCCAAGCTCCCCAGTGGCCTCATCTCTCTTCGGAACAAATATTTCACGTAGTACCTTATTTTCGGAAACCTTAAGCCGCTGTTCATCCTTCAAAGTAAGCGGCCACGTTTCACATCCGTAAAGGATTGTCGGAAGAATAATAGTTTTATAAATTCTAACCTTTAAGTTTTTACACAGAAGCCGCAAGCCAAGTTATTTAGCAACTAAATAATAACACGCATTTCCTGCCTTTTTTTCTTCCAGCATTTCATTTTTTCTTGTAAGTTCATTTATAGGTAAGTGAAAGTAAAAATATGCCTTTTATCTACCCCGGTAATTTTTTGATTTTTTAAAAAACTCTCTCACGAATTTTAACCTACTTCTTCTCTCATCGTGTAGCGCGGCCTTATTTAAAAAAGGAGGCAATTTTGGAGCATCTGTTTACCAAAAAGGCGCTTGATACCGCTGAGAGCGACAATTTTTCACAGGTTTTAGACATTAGTGGACTCTTGTGGCCTCAAAGTATTAGTAAGTCTTAATGTTTATACTTTGCATTTTTTTTTCCAATCAATAAATGGATAATTTTAGTTGGTAAATATGTTTATTAGTGAAGTAAGTCAAAGTAAAAATAGGCTAATAATTAAAAGTAAACATTCATTAAACCTCATTGATGCAATTTCTACTTAATTTACATAATCCATCTTCCATAGTTAATCTCGAGGAAACACTGCCGTCATGTAGGCCATCAATATTCCCGCTTAATTAAAAATACCCCGGTAGCCCTGACGCGCTGCCTGGTGGACATAAGTGGCACTAAAGCCCCGAGACTACAAAGCCTTTTCCCCTTTATCTCCCGCCATAAATATCAGCTGCTTCATTGTGCTCCCGCCATTCTTCACTACTAGCGCTATTAGCAAGTTGCGGGAGGCACTCTCACTCTCGGTTGGCCGAATTGTGTGGTCGTTTTAAAACTAACTGGCCAAAATGGATGTGGATGGAAATGAAGATATTATTTCCAACAGGCTCCTATCTCACTGATATATTTACTCTCCCTTCATGAAAGATAATTGCATTATTCACTCCCACTGGTTCACAATTAGGGAGGCTGGAAGTTTATCCAGTTTTTCATCCTCTGTGTTTATTTAGAGACGGAAAAAAATTCAGAAAATTGTCTATGCGATGGAGAGGTATACGATTTTCGAGACTTACTATTCGACTATAAACAATTAGACAACATTCGAGTATAACCGGACCAGAACACGTTAGTTAGCCGGGAAAAAAAAATGGACTGATTTATTTTTAAATTATATATTAGGCCTTTGACCGAGTCTGGTACCCGGGACTGCTTTACAAACTCCGAAAATTTCTCCCTCTAACATACTTCCTCATCATCCAGTCCTATCTCACTGACAGATCCTTCAAAATAAATCACAATAGTTCCTATTCATCCCTTTTTGTTCAGTCCGCTGGCGTCCCAGAGGGCAGTATCCTCAGACCCATTCTCTTCACAGTCTATACAGCTGACACCCCAACCAATCCTAACACTTTCCTTTCTACTTATGCTGATGACACTTGTGTGTTATCAGTCAATACTGATCCAACTGTTGCCTCTCAAACCCTACAATCCCAAATCAGAGACCTCCACATATGGTGTCAGAATTGGAGAATGAAAATAAATTCAGACAAATTCCACCAAATTACCTTTACCCTCCGTCGTAAACCAATGACATCCTGTCCTACAGTATCCTTTAATATTATTCCGCTTGTCCCGGCTGAACAGATCCCCTACCTAGGTATCCTCCTTGACAAACGTCTCACATGGAATCCGCACACTAGACTGAAACGACAAGAAACTGCTCGCCGATTTCGAATACTTCAACACTTACTTGACAAACGCTCTAACCTCCCACTTAACTACAAAAGACTCCTCTACATGAATATCATAAGGCCTATATGGACTTACGTATTTGAGCTTTGGGGCTCGACTAAACCATCGAATTCTTCCCGTATCCAATCCTTACAATCCAAAATCCTCAACATTCCTTACTTTATCACAAATAAACTCATTCATAATGACCTAAATGTTCCATTTGTAACTGATCTGGCTCGAACCAGATATCACTCCTTCCATGAAAAACTCCACTCCCACTCTAACCCACTAGTTTTAATCCTAGCTTCCTCTTCGATTCCTGACAATCTTACGAGGCGTCTGAAAAGAAGATGGCCTCGAGACCTTCTAGTTTAGAACTGTTAGAGGAGTGCTACCATTGGGTAGTTCTTTTACAAGTCTTTTTCGTGTAATTTTTCCTTTATCATATTTACTTGTTGTATTATTCAGTACAGTTGTAAATTTCAGTAAATTAAGTTAAAAAAAAAAAAAAAATTATTGATATTTACAACTGTATTGTACAACACATCTAGTAAATAGGCAAACAGAAAATAGGCCAGAGCAAGACATGTAGAGAAGCTACCTAGCGGCAACAATCTAAAAATATTCTAAACTAGAAGGTCTCGAGACCATCTTCTTTTCAGACGCCTAGGAGGATTATCAGGAAATGAAGTGGAAGGAAGGATTAAAACTAGAGGACTAGAGTGGGATTGAAGTTTGTCATGAAAGGAATGATATCTGGTTCGGGCCAAATAAGCAACATACGGAATATGAAGGTCTTTATGGATCAGTTTATTTTTTACAAAGTAAGAGAGCATTGAGGATTTTACGAAGGACTTTGGATTGTAAGGATTGGATATGGGAAGAATTTGATGGTATAGTAGAGCCCCAAAGCTCTACTCCGTACGTCCACATAAGCCGTATGACAGTCATGTAGATGAGCCTTTTGTATTTAAGTGGAAGATTAGAACGTTTGTCTAGGAAGTGTTGGAGTAGCCGAAAACATCATGCAGTTTCTTGGCGTTTCAGTCTTGTTTGAGGATTCCAAGTAAGGCGTTTGTCTAGGTAGATTCCTATATATCGGGTCTATTCAACAGGAACCAGCGGTGTGTTATTGAAGGACACTGTAGGGCAGGATGTCATAGGTTTACGACGAAGGGTAAAGGTGATTTGGTGGGATTCGTTGGAATAGACCCGATATATAGGAATCTACCTAGACAAACCCCTTACTTGGAACCCTCAAACAAGACTGAAACGCCAAGAAACTGCATGATGTTTTCGGCTACTCCAACACTTCCTAGACAAACGTTCTAATCTTCCACTTAAATACAAAAGGCTCATCTACATGACTGTCATACGGCTTATGTGGACGTACGGAGTAGAGCTTTGGGGCTCTACTATACCATCAAATTCTTCCCATATCCAATCCTTACAATCCAAAGTCCTTCGTAAAATCCTCAATGCTCTCTTACTTTGTAAAAAATAAACTGATCCATAAAGACCTTCATATTCCGTATGTTGCTTATTTGGCCCGAACCAGATATCATTCCTTTCATGACAAACTTCAATCCCACTCTAGTCCTCTAGTTTTAATCCTTCCTTCCACTTCATTTCCTGATAATCCTCCTAGGCGTCTGAAAAGAAGATGGTCTCGAGACCTTCTAGTTTAGAATATTTTTAGATTGTTGCCGCTAGGTAGCTTCTCTACATGTCTTGCTCTGGCCTATTTTCTGTTTGCCTATTTACTAGATGTGTTGTACAATACAGTTGTAAATATCAATAATTTTTTTTTTTTTTTAACTTAATTTACTGAAATTTACAACTGTACTGAATAATACAACAAGTAAATATGATAAAGGAAAAATTACACGAAAAAGACTTGTAAAAGAACTACCCAATGGTAGCACTCCTCTAACAGTTCTAAACTAGAAGGTCTCGAGGCCATCTTCTTTTCAGACGCCTCGTAAGATTGTCAGGAATCGAAGAGGAAGCTAGGATTAAAACTAGTGGGTTAGAGTGGGAGTGGAGTTTTTCATGGAAGGAGTGATATCTGGTTCGAGCCAGATCAGTTACAAATGGAACATTTAGGTCATTATGAATGAGTTTATTTGTGATAAAGTAAGGAATGTTGAGGATTTTGGATTGTAAGGATTGGATACGGGAAGAATTCGATGGTTTAGTCGAGCCCCAAAGCTCAAATACGTAAGTCCATATAGGCCTTATGATATTCATGTAGAGGAGTCTTTTGTAGTTAAGTGGGAGGTTAGAGCGTTTGTCAAGTAAGTGTTGAAGTATTCGAAATCGGCGAGCAGTTTCTTGTCGTTTCAGTCTAGTGTGCGGATTCCATGTGAGACGTTTGTCAAGGAGGATACCTAGGTAGGGGATCTGTTCAGCCGGGACAAGCGGAATAATATTAAAGGATACTGTAGGACAGGATGTCATTGGTTTTCGACGAAGGGTAAAGGTAATTTTTTGGGATTTATTAGAATTGAGTTTAATTCTCAAATTCTGTTACCATTCCTCAAGGTCTCTGATGTGGGATTGGAGAGTTTGAGAGGCAACAGTTGGATCAGTATTGACTGATAAAACACAAGTGTTATCAGCATAGGTAGAAAAGAAAGTGTAAGGATTGGACGGGATATCAGCTGTATAAACTGTGTAAAGAATTGGTCCTAAGATATTGCCTTGAGGAATACCAACAAACTGACTAAAAATAGATGAATAGAAATCATTATGATTTACTTTGAAGGATCAGCCAGTGAGGTAGGACTGGATGATAAGGATGTATGTAGAGGGAAGGAATTTGCGGAGTTTTTAAAGCAATCCTGAGTGCAAGACTCAGTCAAAGGCCGAAGACAAATTGTAAAAATATTTTATAAACTATTTAAAAACATCAGATTTCGATCATCTTACTTAAGATTGTAAGAAGGCAATTCAGATTTTGTAATATCTTGTTGCACTTAATTTTTTTTTTTGTATTTACGAGGCATGTTTTTTAAGTAAGTACCGTTTTGAAATTAAAAAAAGACGTGCAAAGATATCGCAATAATTTTATTTTTACATGAAAGCCTGTACCTTAATCTACTTTTCTTTATAATTTCCATGAATTTTGAGGCACTTGTCATAACGCGGCACCAGTTTTGAATACCCTTCTCAAAAAATTCTGCCGCCTGATTTGTAAACCACTGCATCAAAAATCTTTTGATTTCTTTATCGTCTTGAAGACGCCGACCGTTGTAGATGTTTCTTCAAGTGCAGGGCCAAATGGTAGTCGCTGGGCGCCAGATCAGGGCTGTATGGAGGATGACCTAGAGTTTCCCATTTAAATGATTTGATTAGATCTTTGGTCCGATTAGCCACATGTGGACGGGCATTGTTATGCAGCAAAACGATACCCTTACTCAACTTGCCACGTCTTTTTAAGTCATGTCATATCAATATCACCAAGATCGCCACCGTTTCCACTACTAATCATATATTTCGTCTTATCGGTGTTTTTTTTCGAAACCTAGTATACATTTTTTTAATGGGATTAAAAAATCCTTAGTTTTTCCGTAAAAAGGTGGTCTCGTCTCGTGGTACTCGTTAAAGATCCCTATCCTTATTAAATCTGAATAGGCAAAATTTAGGACTCCCAATGTAGCATCATTCGATCAGCCACAGTAGCAAAAAGTGACGTTAAATAAATAAACAAGACAAAACAATTTATCCTGTAGATGAATCCTCTTCTTTCCAAACATTTGTCGCTAAGTTATGCTAAGACAGTCTATTTGGATTTATAAGTAGACGTAATAACACGACTGCCGTATCTCAAGAAAACGCTTCCCCGTCCTGTTCATCGGATGAAGTTTCAACTTAAACAAAACTTTGTAGACTTTGGTGATTAACTGTCCCCGGAGTTGAGTCCTCTCCGATAGATTCTTCCGAGGCTAATGAATTATTCATAACGGTGCAAGTATGAAAGCGATATCAACCGAATAAATTTGGAATAAGTAATAGTTAAAAATCTTCTACTGCTACAGAATTTATATAAATATTATTTCATATTCCTAAAAATTACAAAACGAATAATATTTAAGATAAATTAAAGTCATTTCTATAATTATTAATTTCATTTAATTATGCAGTCAAAAATTAAAACTGTAATGATTACACCTTAATAAAAATAATTTAAAAAAATAAATCTGGTGCGGGCAACACACGACTTTTGCTTACCACGGTTAATTTAATTATTTTATATTTTGTATGAATGTGATCCTGTAGCAATATACATCATGATTGTTCATTGCGACAAACTGTAATATATCCGAATAAATAGATATATTATTATAATTATAGAAAAACTAGCTGTAACCCCGTGGCTTTGCTCGCGCATATTGTGCGTTGGTTTTATAGGTTCAATAAATGATTTTTTCCAAGTCCAATAACAAACTCTTTGTAATCCACTAAAAAACATTGTAAAACGGTCAGAACAGTTGAAAGTGTTTCCATGGTGCATAAAAAAACATTTGTATGGTCTGATATGCTTTAGTATTGCTATTATCTTTGGTAATACAGACCAGATTAAGATGATTTTGCATTCATGTGGTAAGAAATTTGACCTATAATTTTTCATATGATTTCTTTAAAGATTTTAGAAAAAAAATGATCTGTTACTCTCGGCTTCATAAGTTTAGTTTCCTTCTCCCTAGTACATATTTTGAGATAGTAAACTGTACTACTGATATCCGGACTCCGAGCTCATACCCGGTTGTGACAGAATAATTATTTATTTTTATGATTCTCGTATTGTGTTTGAAGCCTTCCTCCAGAATAACCTATATTTTTTTAGAATTCAGAAATCATCCCTAACATGTTTTTGAAACAGAATGTTAGTTTAATCACCTCGAATTATTAAAATTTTTAATAGTGATAACGTACAACATTCATACTAAATTCACACGATATATACAAAACAATAAATTTATATAATAAAAATAATAAAATATACATATATACAAAATAAAATGAATAAATATATATACAATAGTCACTCATACCTATATACAATTCACAAGCATACAGCACGTGAGTGGAGAATCTAGCCAATGCTAGAACTCCAATATACATGTTACAAGAGGTCACGAGGCCACTGCCGTTTCAACCTTCTAGTTGGGTTGTATGGATGGGTGGGGCTGGATAGGGATTGAGCTAGAGGATTAGGATAATGAATGAGATTCTGGTGGAATTTGGAAAATTTGGATGGAATCAGGTCTGAAATAAAAGGAACATTAAGGTCGTGGTGCAAGGTATAGTTGGAAACATAATAAGGAGCATTTACTATTGTACGGAGGACTTTGGATTGAAAGGATTGAATGCGTTTGATGTTAGTACGTTTAGCTGTCCCCCGCAGTTCAAGTCCGTAGGTCCAGATGGGCTTCAGTATTGTCTTGTAGATTAATAATTTGTTGTCAACTGTAAGTTCAGATTTTCTGTTGAGTAGTCGGTATAACTGTCCGAATCGTCGGTTGAGTTCTTGTCTTTTAAGTCTTGTATGTGGGTTCCAAGTCAATTAAAAAAATAAAAATAAAATTGAACATGTGTCTATGTCAGATTATTATGATTTTCTTTTACGCAGTTGGAAATTTTATTGTCATTCAAATGAGTAATCATAGTTTTGCATAAGACGTATAGTTTTTGAATTATTCGAAAACCAATTTTATTTTCCGTTATCCAACACATAGAGAAGGAATCTTTCCAAATCCAGCCTTATTGCACACCTAGACGTGATTTTTGAGAATGTGCGATGACCAGGAAATCGAGTAAAATGTCACTTCCTTTTATAAATATAGATATAGATAATTAAATTAAAAATTATTATTTAATTATTGATTGAATCAAGTTATAAGAATTAAAGTTTATTTTCGCTCAAAGCTTATTTTTTGGATGAAATAATACAAACATATATACTTCTTTCAATTCCAAACCCTACCCAGACGTATCCTTTTGTACGCAACTTATTATTCCTATCTATTCATGACAGCCCTCGAGGCGATTGAAAAGACGATGGCCCAGAGACCTACTAAATTAAATTGATATTAAAGTGCTCCCATTGTGTAGTTGTTCACAAGACATTTTTAAGCCCATAATTGTAAATTAGCCTATTTATTTATTGTATAAATTAAGTATAGTTGTAAATATCAAATGTTTTTAAAAAAATAAAATAAAATTATACAACAAGAGAAATTATTATCTTCAATAATCACTGAAGCTTATGCCCATTTTAATCTTTCTGCATTCCATTTTAACATGTTCCGAATAAAAAAAAATTATCTACAAGAAACCTTGTTTCGTTTTTATCCTTTAGTTGATTATCGAATTCGTTTAAGTTGTATAGTTGGAAGTTTTAGTAAAGCTAACAAGATGATATGTTTTTTATTTACAAAATTCAACATACTTTAGAGGTAAGAAAATTCAAAATATCGGCATTTAAGCCCTGTCAGACTATTTCAATCAGAAAAAAATCTACGTCGTATTAAAGAAATTATTTATTTATTTAATAAACGTTACATTATGCTATTATGGCTAATCAGACGATGCTACAGTGGGAGTCCTAAATTTTTCCTATATGAGCATTTTATACCTCCTTCGAAGAACCGCATAAGTAAGGATTTTTTACGCCCATTAAGAAATCCGAGGACCACTTGCGGTTTGAACCCGTGACCTTGACATAGGAGACTGTTATGCTACCCACCCAGCTACAAGTAATCCCCATTAAAGTATCATCAATTCTACATTGATTTAGCTACCCTAATCGAAATCGTTAATTGTTGTATAATGTATGCTGTAAAGTAGTAGTTCCGGTCAGCCGATTTAAGTGAAACAATTGATGTAACATCTAGGGCATATAGTTTTAGTTACATACAACTTTTCGACACGCACAACACACATAACTTTTCGTTCGATAAATATCTACAAAAGAATTGTTGGATATATTTTTTCAAACAATTTATTTAATTTCGTCATCGCAACGTTTCAGCCTCTAGGGCCATTCTAAGCTTCTGTAATCAATCAAAGTTTTATTGCATTTATATATTTTCAACATCTAATATCAACACATAATAAATTTATTTTTAATAATTATGTCACCTACCATGCATATTCCATTCATTTTACGCTTATCAGCAGCGTCGTCATAATTTTTAAAAATATAATTTTTCAAAAACCTATACTCAAAAATATCATATTATATTTTATCATCAATTAAAAAAAGGGATATATTTATTCAAAAGAAAAGAAACATTTTTATTAACTTCCTCAACAGTTTCGGTCGCCTTATAGGTGTTCTCGTGCGCGACTGAAACTTGGGGTGGGGATGCAAAGGATTTATATATTTACTCTCTCGATAGTACTTGCATAAAAGGTGTTCAGGTTGTCAACGTCTGTTTGGTGGTTAATGATTTTTCTAAAGTTTTGTTTATTTTTATATATATATATATATATATATATATATATATATATTGATTCAATGATCCTCCTTTATTTATGTTTTCTTCCTTATGTAGGACCGAGATATTATCAAAATAAAAAAATATGTTTATATTTATCGCAGTGTTGTGACAGACCTGTAGCCAATTTTGATTTTGTGCATTTCGAGTTACTGTTTTGTTTTTGTGTATTCTCTTATGGAGCCATAGTGACGTTTGTCCATAATATGATTATTTTCACAATCTATTTTATATATGACATTTGTCATCTTTTGTTTTGGTATTTCGTTTTTGGTTTTAGTTTAAAGTTTTTCAATTTTATTTACAGTTTTTTTCCCAAATTTAATTTCGGTAACATCATATTTTTTAAACGTTTTTTTCTACTTTATTAGTTAGATTTTTTATATACGTTACTGCATAATATTTTTTAGGGTATGTATTGGGAAATTTATTGCATTCTTGAATTTATTTTCTGGCTCATTTATTTTGGTAACTTTCTTTTTGGTTTTATTTTGTTATCTATTTTAAAATAATTCGTAATCAGATTTCGTTCATTTTTTTTATACTTTTTCCATCTATTATAATATCTTGACTTTTTTTATTATTATCCTGTAGAACGGCCTAATGTTTATCGAACAAATATTCAACCAAAAGAACAATTGCGACAATGATGAGAAAATAACTTTTCGCTAGACTTGGTTAAATTGGACTCAAGAGATCCTGAAACGTGTTTTCGTTGGAAACTGAAATTCGAAAAATTTTATGACAATACTTTCGCTTATTATATATTTCATAGATAGGTGAAATTAAAAATATGTAAAATTCACTGAGGAAATTAGCACGTAAAGAAGCTGTCTGTTATTCATTAACAACCCAGGCATTTACCAATCGTTTACTAACATTTTACGAAAACAGCTTTAATAATTAAGCTCATCATTACAACTCAGGTGACCACTAGCAGTTATTTCGTAAAATGCATACAATAAATACCTGCTATGTAAAATTAGTTTCTTATATTCCTTAAAAATTAAATATATATTTCTGATTAGACATTTATAAATATAATTAGTTGAAGGAGTTTAATTTCAAAAGAAAACAATTTTATTTATGAAAACAATGGCTTAAATTCCTTTACTTCGATATTTGAGAAGAAAACCTGATATCCTGGAATGGAGTATAGAAGGGGGCGAATTCCAAGGAGTCATGTGGAACCAAAGCGAACCATATCCGTACAATGATGGAAGACCTCTCCGAACAAACAACCGACGTTTTATCTCAGCTCTGAAGAAATTTATCGAACAACGGCTTATAGACCGGATATCGCCTTTCACAACATTTTTTAATTTCTAAAATAATTACGGTCTTAAATTTCACATTTTCTTTGTTTATTTGGGCATCAAGCAATCAGCCGTATTAAGTTACTCCTTGGAGTCTTCATATTGCTGAGCAGATATTGAAAACTTTGATAGAACACTGTTTTTTTTTTTCTTAAAGTTTGTAATATCCACACAAGTCAACGTGGAAGACACCATCGGCATGAATATGTGAACAATAAATCCTAAAAACGTAGTTTAAACACAATCGAGACGTTGATTCCCAAAAAGTACTTAAGGTCATTTTTTAGGAAATTGATATTTTGACCTATCATATTGTTTTATCTAAATCTTCTATTTGATTTTATTTAATGAACACTGAATTGCTTTAAAAACGTGATTGAGAAATGCAATTTCTTCTAAAGATACTAATTACAGGCTTAATTTCGTACTGATCATACTTTCTTTTTTTTTAAAACATTTTTAGTGATATTTACAAAAACAAAACAAAAAACACATCAAATAAATGTGATGCTTATAAAATAACATGAAAAACAAGTAGAGAAGCTTCCTATTGGAAGCACTATAAAAATATTCTAAACATATTCGGGACCATCTACTTTTTAGGCACCTTGGAGGATTATAAGGAATTGAAGAGGATGATAGGATAGAAACTAGTGGGTTAGAGTGAGAATGGAGTTTTTTATGGAACGATTGATACCTGATTCGGGCTAATTCAGTAACATATGGAACATTAAGGTCTTTATGGATGAGTTTATACCTGATGGTTTAGTAGCGCCCATAGCTCTACTCCGTAAGTCCAGATTGGTCTTATAATAGTCATGTAGATGAGCCTTTTGTAGTTCAGAGGAAGGTTTGACCGTTTGTCTTGTAAGTGTTGGAGTAGCCTAAAGCGGCGAGCAGTTTCTTGTCGTTTTAGTCGTGTATGTGGATTCCAAGTTAGGCGTTTATCAAGAAAGAGCCCGAGGTATCGGATCTGTTCAACAGGAACTAGTTGAGTGTTATTGAAAGCTACTGTAGGGCAGGAAGTCAAAGGTTTACGGCGAAGGGTAAAGGTTATTTGATGGGAATTACTTATATTAAAACCCTTTAAATTTTACACAGATATAGCGAGCTTAATCAAAATCGTCGGAACCGCTCAAAATCGAAAAAAGGTGCAAAATGCATGGTATAAAGCGGTTTTTTTGGTAAGCTCATTTTTATGATAAAGGTTTTGTAACGTCTCGGGCGTATATTTGTCTTAAATATGAAATTTCAGTTTCATAGGACTTACCGTCTCCGCCCGGGAGTTACCACACACAGACCTTTTTGCGGGACTTAGTTATTTGGACTCAGGGGACCCTAAAATGTGTATTTCCGTTAAAAACTTGAATTCGAAAATTTTTACTATCGCAATACTTTCCCTCACTATATATAGTAAGTGAAAGTAATAAAGATCTTTTGATAAATGTCATTAAAATGATGAAGTTATCTATTTTCGATTAATCAACTATAAAAACCTTATCAGGCCATAACATATTGCGCGAACAAATACATTATAAATGATTATTCAACAAAATTTCCTACCATATTAATATAAATATTATAAGTGTGATTTTTTGTATTGGTGCTAAAATGCAATAATTCATCCCTATACTCTGGCCTGAGAATGGCAGTCAGACTATTAATGCCGGACTTTGGCCAGCGGCTGGAAATGGTTTCTACTCCGCACTCCGAAAATATTCACAAAGGGAATAATTGCCCGGATTATTCACTCTCTAAGGCTGCTTTTATGGCTTTACCTTGTTTTTTCACAACTCCTATTTCTCTTATTTTTTCCCTCTGTAAGAATTAATAGGTTTACGGCTCACGTGTGGTTTTAATGGTTGTTATCCTAAGTTTATCCAGAGATGTTTTTTCTTCCTTTCTTTACTAGTGTGCTGTAGTATTAATTGGTACTGTTTTCCAGTATTTCAATCTATAATAATGATAATAATAATAATAATAATAGGCTTAGCGAACCCGAAGGTTCGATGCCGATACCACTAAATTCCGCCTACATAGACTCGTCCAATGTTCACCATTCAAGCCCAAGCTCACGAGATCAGCCTTAACGCAGTCCTCCCATCTCCGCTTCAGCCTACCTTTCGGACGCCTACCAGTCGGATCAGCAAATACCAACTTTCTCGGAATCCGCTCGTCATTGAGCCCAACAACTTTACTCGCCCATTTGAGTCTCCGCGATGCAATAAGCTCAATTATATTCTCACGATGCAAGTTCCGCAATTCCGCTTTGTGCAACCTTCTAAACTCCCCAGTGGCCTCATCTCTCTTCGGACCAAATATTTTACGCAATACCTTATTTTCGAAAACCTTAAGCCGTTGTTCATCCTTCAAAGTAAGCGGCCACGTTTCACATCCGTACAGAACCGTTGGAAGAATAATAGTTTTATAAATTTTAATCTTTAAGTTTTTATATAGAAGCCGCGAACTAAGTAACTTAGCAACTGAATAATAACAGGCATTTCCCACCTTTAACCGGGACTTTATTTCTTCCTGGATTTCATTTTTTCTAGTTATAATTGAACCTAAATACTTGAATTTCTCTACGTGTTCAAAAGTATGACCTGATACATCAATATCACCAAGATCGAAACCATTTCTGCTCGCGCAGATCTCATTACCGTGTATGGGCAGCATCCCACGGGTGGCGGATGTGGGGATGGTCGGTGGAATTTCCTAGGAAGCTCCTCCCGGCTAAGTCCGATGGACTCGCTGACCAACAATGAGAGCGGCCCCTCAGGCTTGCTGGAGGGTGTGACGTAGGTTCGAACGCCCTACTCACATATTTTAGTTCACAAAATATCACCAAAAGTCATCTCATTATCCGGAGGTAAACTAGTCCCCCGTTCGGGTCTCCGGGTGGGGACTGCTTCAGGGGAATCATGGCGCGAAAATTAGAGTATTTTAATCTAACCATTTTTTTTTTTTAAATCATGTTTAGATATTCTAAAGAAGTTAGTTAAGGTGCTTTTATACTTTCTCTCAGATTCCTATGTTTGACTGGTATTTTGCTTGCTCAAAATGGAAGAGAAATAAGTTCATTTTCGTCAATTAATAAAAAAAAAAAAAAAAAAAAAAAAAAAAAATCTTCAATATTCAAAAAATATTTTAGAAGCAAAACGTTATATAAAAGTTGATTAAGTGATTGTTGTAGATAATAATTTATATTGTTAGAATTTGGACTTACGCCTCACAGATATACGGGACTGCCAAAAGACACACATACGCAAAATTCAAATTTTTGAATCCAAAACTTTCAGAACTATTACAAACTTACCATGGTACGTTAGCAACACTACTTTACACACAGACCTTCACATGCCTACAGTCAACGAACAGATTCGGACCCTCTACAAACGTTTTCACAATAACTTACACGGACATATTAACAATCTAATACGAAGCATGGCCACTAGTAATACTCGCAGAAGACTGAAAAGGAGTTGGATGAGGGACCTTCTAAGCTAAATCTGTAATAGGAAGCACGCCATGAAGAGGTGTCGCTGGGCATCTTCTCTTCATCATGCCTACCACGCCAAATATCATTCCTTCATCGTCACATTCGCTGATTGTCAACATTTATTGACAGGTGTGAATGAAAAAATTTGAAGATAAAAAAAAAAAAAAAAAAAAGAAAGAAAAGAAAAATCTTTAATATTTAAAAAATATATTAGAAACAAAATGTTATATAAAAGTTGTATAAGATAATCGAGAGTGGTTAAAACTGATAAAACTGAGTGATTGTTGTAGATAATAATTTATATTGTAGGATTATTTAATCTGAAACATGCATTACCATCAAAACTCAATATAATTCTTTAACCTTTCCGTAACTTTATCTGTCTGTAATTGTTTTTTTTATCCCTTTTTATTTTTTAAAAAACTAAAAAAGTATTTATGGAAACAATAATACAAAATATTATAAAGAATTTACGTGCCAATCCAAAACAATCTATGTATAATGGGTTAACAGAAAATACCTAGAGGTCTGATAGTTTTAACGAGTCTAAAAGCGTGCAGTTTTACGTGCTAGAGTAAAATTATTTGTACGACGTGTTCTAGTGGATGGAGCACTAGTCTGCAGTCACCTGGGTTCCGGTTTCGAACTCATGATATTTCTGCCATGAGGGTACCCTGGGGTAAGGAGCTCATGTGGCATATCCAGCCACTATAAAGTTGGTACCCTAAAATCTTGGACTGGATCATTGCCTAATCTCCTCATTACAAACCATAGTCGGCCTATAGACAGTACGAAACTCTATATATCCTGAGCCCAAGACCCTTCATGGGTTGTAGAAGTACATATATATATATATATATATATTTGTCCATTCTGTGGAATATATATATTGGGTTGTGTCACACGAAATATCCGTTTTCAAGGTAAAGGATTTTTATTAAAAATACGATATGAAAACAAGAGAATTTTATTCGAAGTATTTACCTTATTTTTCTACACATTTTTCTCAACGTGACACCAAATTTTTTATCCCCGAACTGAAAAGCTCTGAGCTTTGAAGTGAAACAAAATCTGAAAACGCACTTTTCACTTGATCATCATTTTCAAAAAGTTTTCCTTTGACAAAGTTGTCTAAATTCCTGAAGAGGTGGTAATCTGTTGGAGACAAGTCGGAAGAATATGGTGGGTGCCCAGTTCTTTCAGTTTTTTCCCGGTATGTTTTGAAACATGGGGTCTTTCTGCCGCTCACTGAGATCATGAAGTATCCATGTATAGAGCACTTTTACTTTCCCAATATACTTTAAATGTCTGGAAACGGTAGATGCACTTGCATTTAGTTGCGCTGAGAGTCCTTTAACTGTATGGTAGTGGTTTCCTTCTACTGTATGTTTGTGGACATCGTTGTCAATTACGGACGGAGGTCTTCCTCGGGCCAAGTTTTCCAAGTCGGTATCCCCAGCTGAAAACTAAGCAAACCAACGGCAAATGGTCCGTTCATTAACACTCCCTTCCTCAAACGCCTTACAAATATTTCTAGCGGCCTCAGCTGGTGAATGGCCGAGTTTAAACTCGTACAAAAATATTAATCGAAAATCGCGTGATTCCATGTTCTTATTTGGAGGTATACTAAAAAGTGGGTAATTGATTGGGAAGCTAATGTTTATAATACAAAGGTAGAGGATTAGTAACTGTTTACTTTAAATATGTAAATATTCGGAAAAAAACAACAGAGACTTGCAAAATTCCTTTATGTATATCAGAAACTATAAAAACGGACATTTCATGTAAAACAACCCATTAACTATAATAGGGTATAACTGTAAATATAGCTGTTTATAGACAATCAATTAACATGAAAAGCAATAAAGAAATTCAAAGAGAAGTGAAATGGAATTTCACCGTTGATAATTTCAAAACGCTTTATATTAGCTATTTCTGAACCAATATCAATACATTTTTTTTTTTCATTTTGTTGGAATATATTTATCAACTTTATTCTTTTTTCGTGCTTTAGTGATTCTATACGTTAGTGATGCATCTTTAGATCTATATTAAAAAATAAATGAGTTAAAGGTATATTTATGGGTGAAATTTCAATTTTATTCTAGTTTCGCATTTTTTTCTGGTTAAGAACAATGATAATTTTTTTCTCCATCTACATAAATAACTGATTTATTTAATTAAATCACTTTTAATTGGTCGCCGTTTTAAAAAATAACCAGCTGATATCAACGTCAAGGTGTTAAGATCATCGTTGTATGCCGTGGTATTTTTGTGGTGAATTTCAAAAAAATTAATCCAGTACTTTCTGAGATATGCCGCAGACGACGGACAAACGAATTCTTTTTTAATCGTTGAGGAGAGCTAGATTCGTTTTTCTTTTTCTTTTTTTTTTTTGACATTTAGAAAGGGTGATTATTGAAAATGAGAGAGAGTGAAACAGTTCTTTATTAAGTCATATTACAATCAGTCCAATTAGGACATTACTAATAGTGATAAAGTACTACATTCACACGATAAATACAAAACAAAATCAATAAAAATACTATACAAAAAAAAATCAATAAAAATATTAAACAAAACAAAATCAATAAAAATATTATACAAAAAAAAATCAATATAAATATTATAGAAAACAAAATCAATAAAAATATATACAAAAGTCAATTATACCTATTGAAAATAATTCAAAACTTCTTTGAAACATAATATATATTTTTATACCAATATATATGATACCAAATGAATTATTTTTCTTGATACGCCCTTATCAGATATTAAACGAGTTGAATTGAAGATTTGAGCGATAAAACAGTAGCCACTTTACAAAGTGCCGGAACATTGCAAAAATATCAGCCGATTCGAACTAATTCTCCAAACGGCACTTAGATCGATCCGGCCATCTTTGAATTCTCGAGCTCAGAGTTCCAGCAATCTGGAATCTTTTGTCCCCTCCTGGAGGGTGGGCTAATGAAAAACTCGGTGACGCGGCACCCTTTGTGCCAGGGGCTGGGATAATTTTGAAACAAAAACCCAAAGAGGAACGTTAATTGAGGTCCTATCCTTAGGAGATGAGGCGATACAACTTTTGTTCGAGTCCGGCGCGGTTAAGAAGTAATTTATCCGATTGCTTGGAAGGGGAGGGAGGGGTTATGTTTTCCAAGTTCTTGGTTTGTCTTAATTGTTATTTCGTTATTAAAGTAGCTGATCACCTGAAGGCCAAAGCTTCTACAGGGGGTTCTCCTGAATATAAATTAATGTTTTAATAGTTTTTTAAGGGAGATATTCGGGCTGAATAACTTCTTCCATAAAGACTTATATTTTTTTTTTATTAAATCAACATGACGTTTCGGGATCTTCTCCCATTCTCATAAGTCCACAAGATAAAATTACAAATTTCCATTACATTAAAAAAAATGCTATAGTGAAGTAAATAGTTAAAAACGTTTTGTAAAAAAATATAGAATAGAATAGAATAGAAAAATATATTTATTTTGGTACAAGGTCCCTTAAGAACAATTCATATGTACAATTAATATATATATTATGTGTCTGGCTACAAGACCAAAGGAATATAAATATTTCTTATTCACAATGATACATAAAGAAAAGAAAGGATATAATAAAACAAAAGAGTAAAATAAATAAATAATAACTTCTGGTGCGTTAAACAAAACTAATCATTGAAATTGATTCATAATTGAATCCATATAAAAATATGAACAATAAATAACAAATTTTCTTTTTGATTTGATATATGATTTGAAATATCCTATTGAGCGTCTGTTTGGATGACAGTAGATACTGGAATAGCTGGGACTTGAATGATGGTAGGAAGAAGCATGGCGGATATGAGTAGGTAAGGAATTCCAGAGAGTAGTGGAGCGGACAAGAAAAGGAATGATCAAAAGTTGTTGTTCTATGGTAGGAATATAAAGGTCGGAATGGAGCGATCTTGTTTTGAGGGAGTGGACTTACGATTTCAATTGTAGAAGTCTGTAGATATAGGAGGTAGCTGTGAGTTGTTTGGTTTGGTAAAGAAATGATCCTAGGAAATATTGTCTCGGATAGAAGGAAGGAGCCACTTTAACTCATTTATAAATGGGTCACATGAGACCTCTTCGGTGTACCAAGGACAAATCTTAAAAATATGTTCATAATTCGCTTTAGCCTGTCCTCGAGCACAGCCGAGAGGCCACCATATACCTACAGCAATAGTCGAAGTGGGGGGAAATAAATGAGGATACCAGGAGCTTACGGGTGGATAGTGGGAGAACATGACGGGAGCGATGGAAAAATTTGAGGGTACTTATTGTTCTTCGGAGATTTGGGCAATATGGGATTTCCAGGAAAGGGTTTGGTCGATGGTAATATCTAGGTTTTTGACAGAAGAAGTGAAGGTGCTTGTGTGATCATTTAGGGTAAGACTCGGAAAAGTAGTATGGGATCTGAGGAGGGATTTGGAAACTATAACAATCGCCTGAGTTTTTGTCGCATTTAGCCTTAGTTTATTCAAAGTTGCCCAGGCACAGATTCTATCCAGGTCTGCCTGAATATTGGCAAATCCTACAAGAGACTCGGAGGGAGGAAAGGATAAGTAGATCTGGAAATCATCAGCGTATAAGTGGTGGGAGCAGTGATGGATGGCATTGGGAAGGACATTAATATATGAATTAAAAAGTTAGGTGTTATTAATATATTATAATTTGGTACCCATTAATAACAAAATTTAAAAATTATTATACATTATTATTATAAATTCAATATGAGGTATTAAAAACAATAATTAACAATGTTACATAGTAATAAGTTAATGCAATAAATAAATATTTCCAAATCATCTGGTAATATATTTAGAACTTTAATTGTTCCTACAATTGAAGAATGGTTTATTTATTTATTTAACGTCACTTTATGCTACTATGGCTTATCGGACGATGCTACAGTGGGAGTCCTAAATTTTGCCTATCCAGGTTTTATTAGGATAGGGATCTTTAACGAGTACCTGACATCGCACAGGCACGGGACCACCTTTTAACGTCCCCTCCGAAGGACGGCGTAACTAAGGATTTTTTACTCCCATTAAAAAATCCTAGGACCACCTGCGGATTTGAACCCGTAACCTTTGGCATGGGAGGCTGTTACGCTAGCCACCCAGCTACAAGTGATCCCTTGAAGAGGTGTCATAACTGGAGAATTAAAATCAATCCCAATAAATCCCATCAAATTACTTTTACCCTTCGCCTATGAATACCTGTCCTACTGTATCCTTTGGAAACATTCCATTAATCCCCGTGGAACAGATCCGCTACCTTGGACTTCATCTAGACAAGCGCCTTACTTGGAATCCTCACACTAGACTGAAACGACAAGAAACTACCTGCAGATACCGCTTACTACAACACTTACTAGACAAAAATCAAAACTCATTTACATAACCATTATCCGACCTATTTGGACCTATGGCATTGAGCTATAGGGGTCCACTAAACTATCAAACTCCTCCCGCATCCAATTCTTGCAATCCAAAATCCTACGAAAAATCCTCAATGCTCCTTACTTTGTCACTAATAAACTCATCCACAGAGACCTAAATATCCCACTGTTTGCAGACTTGGCCCGCGAAAGATACACCTCCTTTAATTCCAAACTACCTGCCCACTCAAATCCGCTTGTCCGTAACCTCTCAACTACATCTATTCTCGGTAATCCTCCGAGACGCCTGAAAAGACGGTGTCCTCGAGACCTGCTCATAAAATAAACTTTGAAGTACTACCACTGGGTAGATTCTTTACACGTCTATTCATGCCTGTTATTGTTATTCAGCCATTTTACTTATTGTGTAAGTATAAACAGATTTAAAAAACAATAAAATATATTATAAAAAAAAAAAAAGTTCCTACCAGCATTTTCACTAATACACAAATTAACTAGGAAAATCATTAAAGAGTAGCCAATAGGTAGATGTTAATTATTGTTTTTATTACCTCCTATTAAATTTATAATAATAATGTATAATATTTTTTTAAATTTTGTTATTAATGGACACCTAGCTTATAATATTTTTTTTTACAAAACGTTTTTAACTATTTACTTCACTATAGTATCATTTTAATGTAATGGAAATTGGTAATTTTACTTTGTAGACTTCTGAAGATATGAGAAGATCTTAATTTTTTTTTTTTTTTTTTTTTTTTTTTTTTCTTATCCTCAACTGAAGATCTTAAAGATCTTAAATTTTGTTATTAATGGACACCTAACTTATAATATATGTGAGAAGATCCCGAAACGTTATGTTGATTTAATAAAAAAAAAAAATTTAATCTTTATGAAAGAAATTATTCAGCCCGAATATCTACCTTAATATATTTATGCGTGATCTTCCGGTGTTTTAGAATATATTAATACATTTTATTTTTAATTACATATTTATTTAAATCAAAATTCAGACATCTATACTAATATTATAAAGCTGAAGAGTTTGTTTGTTTGAACGCGCTAATCCCCGAAGCTACTGGTTCGAATTGAAAATTGTTTGCGTTGGATAGTCCATTTATCGAGGAAGGTTATAGGCTATATAACATCACGGTGTGACCAATAGGGGCGAAGAATCAGTTGAAAATGTAGAAAAAGCGGATGAAATTAACCATGCATCCCAATAATTCCAAATGATTTACATTTTAATTTTAAAATAATTCAATTTCTCGTTATTTTTTGTCGTAACAATTAATAAATTACAGGGGACAACATTTAAACACGTAGGAATCGATTTACGTCAAAATCGAGTTGCGGAGAAAATCAGCATGTTCTTCTGCCACAAGAAAATAAAACAAAAATATCATTTACGCAGAAGTACTTTAAAATATATTCTTTTAAAAACTTCTTATTAGCGATCATAATAACAGAAATGGACACAGACGAAGTCGCGGGAAATAGATAGTCTATACTAATATTATAAAGATGAAGAGTTTGTTTGTTATAACGCACTAATCTCAGAAACTACCGGCTCGAATTGAAAAATTCTTTTTGTGTTGGATAGTCATTTATCACGGAAGGCTTTAAGTTACATATTAATATTAACCTGGCATCCCAATGTTTCCATATGATTAACCTTTTAATTTTAAAAGAATTCAATTTCCCTTAAATTTATCTTTTGCCGTAACAATTAATAAGTCACAGGGTAACATTTAAACACGTAGGAATCGATTTACGTCAAGACTGCTTTACACGCGTCCAACTATTTGTCGCATTGTCAAGATCGGGTTGTGGAGAAAATCAGTATGTTCTTCTGCCAGAAGAAAATAAAACTAAAAATATCTTTTACGCAGAAGTACTTTAAAATATATTCTTTTAAAAACTTCTTAATAGCCATCATAATAACAGACATTGACGCAGACGAAGTCGCGAGCAACAGCTAGTTTAGATATATAAGATAATATTTAGAACTCTCACTTTAGCATCGCGCAATTAACCACAACAGCATAAAGTGACATTATAAGAAGAAGCAAACATAAGAATTTTTGTGGATCTTTACATGCGACTCCTTCGCAATGCTTCAAAGTAAAGAAGAAGTAGAAAAGAAGTAGAAGAATAAATCAAAGCCTTCTCTCGTAATTTTAATTCAAAACAATCTGTCAAATATATTGAAATAGTAGTATTTAGTGATTTTACGATATAAAGAAACATTTATTTTTTGGATTTAACCTTTATTTATTTATTCTATAATGTTGCATTTCGTATTAATTTATGTGCGTTTATGGTGAGATTGGCTATAATAAATATCAACTATCAGCTACTCTTTGTTATCATTTAAAGCCCGATCTAAAAATATTCTGTAAAAATAATCGTCACAAACCATTTTTAAAAAATAAATAACAATTAAATATATTTTCATAGGAACCTACACTCGAAACAGATATAAAACGCAATATGCTTAAAAGGGTCGGTCACCTGTATGTAGTGACCAGCCACGTGCCCTTAAGATTTTTTAATGAGAGAAAAAAACATCCTTAGTTATGCCTTCCTTCGAAGGGGACGTAAAATGGTGGTCCCAAGCCTTTGCGATTCCATGAACTCGTTAAAGATCTCTACCCTAACTAAACTTGGAGAGGAAAAAATTAGTCTTCATACGATTAGCCATAGTAGTATAAAAGTGACGTTAAGTACTCCCCAGTAGCCTCATCTCTATTCGGACCAAATATTTTAGTACCTTATTTTCTTAAAACCTTTAGCCGTTGTACATCCTTCAAATAAGCGGCCACGTTTCACATCCGTAAAGAACCGTTGGAAGAATAATAGTTTATAAATTCTAACCTTTAAGTTTTTAGACAGAAGCTAAGTAATTTCGCAACTGAATTATAACACGCATTTCCCGCGTTTAACCAGGACTTTATTTCCTCCTGGATTTTTTTTTCGTTATCATTGAACCTAAATACTAAAATTTCTCTACGTGTTCAAAAGTATACCCTGATATATCAATATCACTATGATCGCCACCGTCTCTGCTACAAATCATATATTTTGTCTTTTCGGTATTTATTTCGAGTCCTATTTCTTTACCGGTTTTTATTAACGGACTTGTATTTAGTTGTTTAGTTTCCGTGTCTTCCTTTAGCAGTACCAAATCATCGGCGTATCCCAGAACCGGAATTTTATCACCGAAATTTTAACCTTCTTAGTACATGTCATCTTTTCTATATTCTACAGCGACTCCGTCTGCATAAATTTCCGTTATTGTGATTGCTATTAAGAAGTTTTTAAAAGAATATATTTTAAAGTACTTCCGCGTAAATGACATTTTTAGTTTTACTTTCTTGTGGCAGAAGAACATACTGATTTTCTCCGCAACGTGAATCTATTCCTATGTGTTTAAATGAAAAAATATAAATTAACGGGAAATTGAATTATTTAAAAATAAAAGGTAAATCATTTGGAATCATTGGGAAGCGAGGTTTTTTTTTTCTTCCTAATTTTTCCCGTTTTTTTCCCCAGATTTTCGACTGATTCTTCACTCCTATTGGTCGCAGCGTGATGTTATATAGCCTATAGCCTTCTCAATAATGGACTATCCAACACAAAAAGAATTTTTCATTTTGAACCAGTGTTATTGAGATTAGCGCGTTCAATAAAAACAAACTCTTCAGCTTTATAATATTAGTATAGATATTCAATACAGGTTATGGTCCATTATTCCAGCAAGATAATGTTTCCAATTAACTTCTTATAGTTCCTAAGTCAGTATCTTTCTGACTGGTCTACTTCCTAATGTTGATATGCGCTGGGTTCACAGTATTTCAACAAAATCTTGAAGTGGGGTAGTTGATTTCCGTTATAAGCTGAGGAAAATCGTTCTCTGAAATCGTCCGGTTTCCCTCATCAGTTCGGTCATTTCAGCTTCAAAGACGTTGCTAATTAACTGGATATGTTCTGCCGACATAGACATAGAGGGACGGTATCTATCCTACATCCAGAAAGCTTGGCCCGGAAGACCCTCATGTCCTGTGAGGAACTGTAGATCCAATTATTCGAAAGGAT
Organism: Piezodorus guildinii; assembly: GCA_023052935.1. NCBI lineage: Eukaryota > Metazoa > Arthropoda > Insecta > Hemiptera > Pentatomidae > Piezodorus > Piezodorus guildinii. The sequence continues at coordinate 6,902,637 of CM041296.1, forward strand.
CAATTTCCTCCCCTTTACATACTTCCGTATCAATTTCCTAATCATCCATTTTTAGCAGTTTGCTGGTGTTCCTCAAGGCAGTATCCTAGGACCTATTCTTTTCACAGTTTATACAGCTGATATCCCATCCACCTAACACATCCCTTTCTACCTATGCTAATGACACAAGTAAAAACAAACTTATTCCATATAAAGTCATCCGTCCCATATTGACCTATTCTGCTCCAGTCTGGAGTTACTCTTCGATTTTAAGTACCGGAAAAAAGAAGTGGTCCAAAACAATGCACGAGAACGGAATAATTATGCTCGTTACAAACGAATCAAAACTATCTTATCGGATTTCAATCCCGTCGATTAAAAACTATACGTACTCGCTGGCACAAACATTTTTTTCTCTTACTTCTACATGTATATTTTTATTGATTTTGTTTTGTATATATTTGTATTGTATTACGATATTATTATATAAATCTATTGTTTTGTATATATCGTGTGAATGCAGTATGAATTTTGTACTTTATCTCTATTAAAAGTGTCCTAAATTGGACAGATTGTAATATTGCTCAATAAAGAATTGTTTCTAACTTCTACATGTGACAACCCCGTCGTTCGAAAAATAGGTGATTACGACAAGAACACTCTAAAACGATACACACATAAACATCATAAACACACATTACTGGATTAATTATGAAAAGTAGGGGGCTAAACTATCAACCCAAATTTAATATATTGTTATTAGTTTAAGATATGCGCATATAACTAAAAAGTTGTTATTTTGGTTTATTATTTTCAATAATCAACTTTTGTAATCGACCAAAATAAAAAATTACCCATGCTCAAAATTTGAGAGCTTACGTTTCGAGATGCGTAGAATCCGAATAATGAACAAAATAAAATCCGCCGTCCGCTGCATTTCTCCGAAACTACTGGACCATTTTTAAAAAAAATAAAATACTAGTCTATGCAACTATGATCCTAACAATTAGACGTTGATATTAGCTGGTTACTTTTAAAATGGCGGCCGATTATACCTGATTTAATTTCAATTATTAAATTAACTCAGTTATTTTTGAAAATAGAGAAAACGTTTATTTGTGTTTTTAGCCAAAAAAACGCGAAAAATTATATAAAAAATAAAAAATAAAGTAAAATAAAATTTTACACATAAATACGCTCATTACTCAGTTACTTTTGACAATAGAGAAAAGTATATATAGAGTTTTAGAATCAGCAGAGAACGATAGGAAAAATGGAAATCTCACTTATATATACGCTTGTAACTACGTTATTTTTGGAGATAGAGAAAACTGCATTGTTGTTTTTTAATATCAAACATTCGATAGAGAATTAAATATTTGGCAAAATGAAAAAAATAATCATTGAAATTGTTTAACAACTAGCTGAGATATTGCGTATTAAAATGAGCAGTAGTGACATCATATTATCTTTTGAATTATTGCTTTGCTTTTAATACTTAATTGCCTATCAACAGCTATATAAACAGTTATAACCTAATATTGTTATTTGGAATTAATAAGCCATTGTGTAATAATTTGCAGCGTTTTTTCGTTTTGTAATTTAATTTTTTTTTTTTTTATACTTAACGGACACGGCAATAGACTGATTAACGACATGTCAATAACTGAAATGCCAGTCCGAAGGCTAAAGAGAGGCTGGATGAGGGACCTCCTCGATAAAATAAAGCCATGGAAGGGGTGGTGCTGGGCATTTTCCTTCTTCATGCCTACCATGCCTGATCTCAATTTATACAGCTACATTTGCTGATTGTCATACATTCTGACAGGCGTGAATATAGAGATAAAGAGAAGAAACAATTTTTTTTTATTTTAATTGTATTTTATTGTGTAGGTTTTTGCTTTCAGATTTTCCTACAGTTTTAATGATAAATTTAGCAATAAGTACCACCAACCTATACTAATAACTACGGTATCATTTAATTGGTGCAATACCACAACATGTATGAAGTCTGAGGCTTGTGGCCACTTGTAAAATCATTGTATGTGTGGATGTGTGCATATGTATATGTTTATGTATGGTATTAATATATTAAAGAATTTTAAAAGAAAAATTTTGGCTTTCAAAACAAATGGTGACTTGACTGATTAGAGGAGGAGGAAATAAAACAATATATGTGTATATATATTGGTTTTGATATCAATAGTTAAGAGTGAGGGAATACATTTCCTTAATCCAGTGGATGATAACAACCAGGACAGGGCTGGTCAGCCTGTAATAGTTTTATTTTTATTTTATTAAATTATGACAAAATATATATTTATATATTATATATAGAGTGCATGATGGAATATAAAAAGGTATGTAAATTGCTTTATAAGAATGTAAAAAATAATGTTTTAAAATAAATGTTTTTTGTAGATCCCTTGAAAATGGCAAAAGGCCGAAACGTAGGGAGAAAAAAATAAGAAAATAAAATGAGTTGAATGAAATGGATCATTTTAATTAAAGGAACCTAACAAAAATAGAAATGTTAACCTAAAAAAAATATATATATTATTATTTGTTTTTAGTTGTTTTCAGTGACTAAATTTCTTACAGTTCTAATACATATCTATGGGTAAATAATATATATTTCCCTTTCGGAAGTTAGATATTTCCCCCGAAGGCGAAGATATGCCGACCCGGACTCCTACCTTCAGCAACTCCATCCCGACAATTAATTCCGGAGCCCTGGGATTGGAGTTTGGTATTGGCAGCTATGGAAAGGTATATACTTCAGCATCGGCTTTGGCAGTTCCAACTCTCTGGTTTGACGCCTTCATCGTTACCATTTCTCATCCAATTAGTAATAACTATTGCTGTCTAGTAACTAATGGTGGTTTATAGCTTAAAACAGTTTTCAATTAATTTTTTTTTATTGATAATTTCATACGTATATATATATATATATATATATATATATATATATATATATATATATATATATATATATATATATGTATATATATGTATATATATATATGTGTGTGTGTATATATATATAATTTTGTGGCTGAAACCCAATTTGTTTTTGAAATATAATAATAACAATAATAGGCTCACCGAACCCTAAGGTTCGATGCCGATACCACAATATTCCGTCTACACAGACTCGTCCAATTTCTCCGTTCAAGCTCAAGCCCCCAAGATCGGCCTTAACGTAATCCTTCCATCGACGCTTCGGCCTACCTTTCGGACGTCTACCAGTCGGATCATCAAATACCAACTTTCTCGGAATCTCTCTTCGGACCAAATATTTTACACAGCACCTTATTTTCGAAAACCTTAAGCCGTCGTTCATCCTTTAAAGTAAGCTGCCACGTTTCACATCCGTAAAGGACCGTCGGAAGAATAATGGTTTTATAAATTCTAACCTTTAAGTTTTTAGATAGAAGCCGTGAGCTAAGCAACTTAGCAACTGAAAAATACACGCATTTCCCACCTTTAACTGCTGGACTTTATTTCATCCTGGATTTCATTTTTTCTTGTTATCATTGAACCTAAATACTTGAATTTCTCAACGTGTTCAAAAACCGGAATCTTGTCACCCATATTTAAGCCTTTATCAGTACACATCACCTTTTCTATGACATGTTCTAAAGCTATATTAAACAAAACAGGTGAAAGGGATTCACCCTGTTTCAAACCCGATCGCACCTCAAATCTCTCGGAGTAATTGTAACCGATTCTAACTTTATGAAATGTTTCCGACAAACACAACTCTACTAGGTTTACTAACTTTCTAGGTATAAAATAAGCCTTTTTAAAATCGATATAAAGTTGATCGACTACACCGTTGTATTCCAATTGTTTCTCTAATATTTGACGTAAGAAAAATATTTGATCTATAGTCGAGCGATTCCGCCTAAAACCACATTGGTAGTCTCCGATAATTTCCTCAGCGTATTCCGTGATTCATCTTGTTAGTATTGACGAGAATATTTCATAGAAAATAAAATTATTTAAGATGTTATACTTTATTTCCTGTGTCAGCGGCATACAAGCATACGGCATATATATAATATGATAAAAAATTCTACCATAACACCAACTAAAATTAATAAATAATAATCAGTTTTAAAATTAAAAAGAAAAAAGGAAATAATATCAAATAATCTTCAAAGTAAAGTTAACAGAGGATGCTTACCGCTGGGTATATTAAATATATATGACGAAAAATTAAATAGAAATATCCTTAAACTGCTCCTGGTTGCTTCCCTGCTAACTCGGTACTTCCATCCATCTATTCGGTACGAGACTTTCTATGGGAATGGCTTAAAATCGCGGAATTCCGGTATCACCACGGTACTTATCCTAGGCAGCGACACTGTACGTTTCCTTATATAGGCTCAAGTTTAAGACACCGGGCGGACGAAAACCGAGCGGGAAAATTAAAAACTTGTTACAATACAACATGCTTTTGAAATATAATACATCAAATATTACTTGCCTTGCCAGAGTGGTCCTCATCTTATCAACCTACTAAAAGACAAACCAACTTATTAACACTTGAAACGGTGAAGTCTCAGCCACCTAAATTTGAACCTATAGTACTTATTATATAGTGTTATAATCTGTTTGAGTTTCATTGTTTTTTTTTTAGATATTTAACCATATATATTACTGTGCTGGTAGATAATCCTCCTTTGAAAATGTATATTGAAATAAAGGATGTAACTTACCAGATCGAAATTTTTAAAACAAGTTGTGCAAAGATAAGGCTATATAAGGAAAAATAATTAAGCGTGAAAATCATTTCTAACCTCCCTTGTCAAAGCGCGACAAAGGTTTCAGTTAATGTAATTTTTCGTGATTTTTTTTTAAACCATTTGTTTTGGCTACTTAGGTAATGTAATAAAGGGACCAGAATTATATAAAATACTCTCATTATCATTCTACTTTTTGTTTGGTTTCTTAAATATGCAAATTTATCGGAGTTCATATTTTTTAAAGTAAACGTTATATTAGCAGTTAAGAAAACTGTATAACTCCGGAACCAGCTTAGTCCCAAAGACTGAATTTATATAACTGAAACATATTGTATAGGTAGGTAATACAGATATGTTTGTCGGAAACATTCCATAAAGTTAAAATCGGTCATAATAACTCCGAGAGATTTGAGGTGCGATCGGGTTTGAAACAGGGTGACTCCCTTTCACCTGTGTTATTAATATAGCGTTAGAATATGTCATAAAAATCTAGTGCGAGCAACACACGACTTTCACTTACCTCTATTTTTGAAATCAATGAAAGAATTTTCAAAAACAGATGAAAATACGTGAAACTATTAAGGAATTAATTAAATTGAATTTCTATTGAATAATTTGTTTCATTAAAAAATCTATTATATCATTATCTAAAATAATCATTTAGTTTTATGTTCATTTCATCACTCTCTATAAACTTTTAAAAGCTTGTGTATCAGATAATATTTTTTCTAAAATCTTTAGCTTTCCAACGGTATATCAAAAACGAAAAATTGCATTAAAAAAATATTTTTTCTGTTTTCTCCTTTAGTTGGGTATCGAATTTATTCAATTTATATATTTACCTGTTTTTCATCAGCGTTAACAAGATAATCTAGTTATTATTATTGAACCTACAAAATTAAAGGTACTTTAGGGGAAGAAAATATCGGCATTTAAGACCTGTCAGACCATTTTTATCCAAATAAAACCTACATAATATTAAAGCCCATTAAATTTTACATCGATATAGCGAGTTTAATCAAAATCGTCGGAACCGTTTTCGAGAAAATCGAAAAAAAGATGCAAAATGCATGGTATAAAGTGCCTCTTCTGATAAGCTCATTTTGATGAAAAAAGTTTTGTCACTCTCGGGCGTATAGTTGTCTTAAATATGAAATTTCAGTTTCATAGGACTTACCGTTTCCCCCCGGGAGTTACCACACACACACACACACACACCGACCTTTTTGCGGGACTTGGTTATTTGGACTCAGGGGACCCTAAAACGTGTATTTCCGTTGAAAACTGGAATTCGAAAATTTTCACGATCGCAATACTTCCCATTACTATATATAGCAAGTGAAAGTAAAAAAGGTGATGTGTACCGAGAAATGTTTAAATATGGGTGACAGAAATCCCGTTTTTAGGGTATGCCGATGATTTGGTACTGCTAGGTGAAGACACGGAAACCATACAAATAAATACAAGTGTGTTAATAAAAACTGGTAAAGAACTTAGGTTCAATGATAACATGAAAAAATGAAATCCAGGAAGAAATAAAGCCCGTTAAAGGTGGGAAATGCCGTGTTATTATTCAGTTGTTTAAGTTACTTAGCTCGCGGCTTCTATCTAAAAACTTAAAGGTTAGAATTTATAAAGCTATTATTCTTCCGACGGTTCTTTACGGATGTGAAACGTGGCCGCTTACTTTGAAGGATGAACAACGCCTTAAGATTTTAAAGAATAGGGTACTGCATAAAATATTTGGTCCGAAGAGAGATGAGGCCACTGTGGAGTTTAGAAGGTTGCACAACGCTGAATTGCAGAACTTGTATCCTGTGAATATAATTAAAAGAGTTGATACCATCGAGGAGACTCGGGAGTTTGGGCTTGACCGGCGAACATTGGACGAGTCTGTGTAGACAGAATTTGGTGTTATCGGCATCGAACCTTCGGGTTCGGTAAGCCTATTATTATTATTATTATAGGTAGGTAACCTGTATTAGTTTCATAATTTTTCACTCAGTAACTTTTGAGATATTTCCATGCAATTTTGAAGCTTCATATACAAAAAAGTACAATGTTCTCAAGATCGAAATTTTTACAGCATGTAGGATTATGAATAAGCTATATAAGAAAAAATAATTAAAAATGAGTCTCTTTACCTTTATATACTTTTATCTCGTTTTTTATTCATTTTCGAGAATGTTTTAAACAACTTTCTTCACTATTTAGGAAATGAGTCATAAGTACAAAAAACACAAAGCATGTCATTATCTTATTAATAATTTTTGTTTTAATTGATATCTAAAAAAATACAGGAATTAGAAAGATTTTTCTATCTTATGTTTTTGTCCATGAAGCTGTCTTAAACGGCTGCAACACTAAAAGCTTTGCTGGAATTTTTTTTTATTTATGGTTTTATTTTCACATAGGATTGAGAGTTACTGGTCAAAAATCACGAAAATCAATAATGTCGAAATTTTGAATGGATTGCCAATATACAAGATGCGATAAACGCGTACCCTAGGAATGTATACTTTGGTATTAACTCTATATAAAAGAGCCTTTTATATTTTTATCTCTCGCGTATAGACGCTTTCTACTGAAATTAAGAAGGTTCTCGGAGAGTAAAAAAGCTCTTTCTAGATTGGGACAAGAGACCTATCTGTTTCTGTATGACATTCTCTGGGAAGTTGGAACGAAACAGAGGTAGAATTCATTTCTGAAGTAAACACTGCGAATTTACCTCGGCCCTCCTAGTATATTAATTTTAAATCCTTAGGCTGGAATATTCTTTTGTTCTTAACTCCTTTATCTTAGAGTTCTCCTTTTTAATGTATTCCTTTCATATCTCGCCTTTTTTTTTTTTAATTTAGAGCAGTAGGATTTAGCCTGATTAATACATCTACTTTGCACTTGGTTAGTTTACATCGAAAAAACGCAGGAAATTATTACCCAATGGTTTATTATTTCCGAATGTCTACGTTAATGTATAACGGTATATTTAAGATATTAAGTTTTATTACTATTAATTTTACTAAAGTTTTTGCATTTAGTTATTTATGAATTTGTAAGGGGGGACATGCAACTGATTTTTTGTTTGTTATTCGGGTTATACGTATCTTCGAGGGATAATTTTTTTGGTCGATTATAAAGATTATAAATTAGATTTTTTTTTTAAATGCATTTATTGGTATATACAACTGTATAATAAGATACATTTAGTAAATGTGATACATGATCTGAGGACGTGATTCACATGTAGGGATACAACCCATTGACAGCTCCACAAAGATAATGTTATACTATCTTCTTTTTAGACGCCTCGGAGGATTATCAGGGATTGTAGAGGAAGAAAGGATTGAACAAGTGGGCTAGATTGGGAATAGAGTTTGTCATGAGAGGAGTGGTATCTTGTTCGGGCCAAGTCTAGTTAGGGGCTAGGGGGGAGTTTAGGGGCTCTACTAAACCATCAAAGTCTTCCTGAAACCAATTCTTACAATCCAAAATCCATCGTAAAATCTATAAAAATCCTTACTTTGTCACAAATTAACTCATCCATAAAGAGAATATGTTGCTGATTTGGCAAGCACCAGATACCATTCCTTCCATGACATATGAATCCTTACTCTTCAATTCCTGACACTCCTCCCAGGCATCTGAAAAGAAGATGACCTTCAGATCTTCTTGATTATTAGAGTGCTACCAGTGGGCAGTTTTTCAACATTTTTTTCAAGTACTTTATCGTTTAACAGCATATTTACTTGCATAATAATATACAGTCGCAAAGTTTAAAAAAATATATTAAAAAAAAACCAAATAGTAAAGAAATCAAGTATGAACGCTTTTGGTTTATTATTTTTAATGAATCTTTGTAACCGAGTAAAAGAAAAAGTAATTAAAAAATTGCTACTTCTACAAAATTGGTGCTTAAAACCCAAATAAATAATAATATTCCCTGTTCATCGGACAAATTTATAAATACACACTAAATTGTATATTAATATTTAGATGGATTTCTAGTTTTCAAGGAATCAAATATCATAATATATTGTTAATATATATTTATTGAAAATTTATAATCTATTATATATGAATGAATGAATAAAGCCTTTATTGCAAGGATAACATTTAAAAAATATAATATTTAGTTTATAATTTTTTATAATAATTATTATAATATAATCTATTATAATTTCTAATATAATCAAATAAAAAGTTCTCATATAATTGAAAAAAAAATATAATGCTAAGTGAAAAATAATAATAATGCATATACTTGTTAAATGAAAAAAACAAAACTATATAATTAATTTTCCTTAGTTGCTTAAGATATTTACAATATGTTATCCCTACAGAACTCTCCTTACGGAGGTGATGGTCTAACTTCCCCGGTGACCAAACCTATTGGGAAGTGAATCTATTATATATAGACTAATTTAAAATACTGTTGATTTATTTAGTACGGTTTTTATATTTTCGTCCATCGAAATTTATTCTTCCAGAGAAAACTTTGCTTTAAATTATAAACATTCAAAACCCAATATCTTTTCTAATTCTTCACTTTATGAACCGTGCTGCAGGAATAGAAAAAAAAATTAATCAGTAGACACATGAAATAATTATGCGATTAAAAAAAAAACAAAAAATAAACTACGTGTTATATTATCTTATCCTTTCATATTAAATATTAATTTCCATTCCTGTGTTTAAATTGATCTTTCTATATAAATATCTTTATTAACAAGGCAATTTTATAACTAGGGAACAGGAAAAATAAAGAAAGTGAATGTAAAAAAAAAAAAAAAAAAAAAAAAAAAAAAAAGAAAAGAAATAGATAATAATAGAGAGGAAGAAGTTGAGAAAAAAAAAAGTGGGGGAAGGAGGGATAGAGAGGGGAGTATTGACGGGGTTTAAAAAGAGATTTTTCTATTGGTCAATTTATTTTCTTTGTCCGAGCTTTTGTTACCACTTTTATTATTTATTTATCCACCTTTATAGCTTTATTTATTTTTTCTTTGATTAGTTTTATTTTATCGATGATTTATAGTTAGTTTTAAGCACTACTGTGATATTGGTTGATTGATATGATAATTTTAAATAATAATAACGATAATAGGCTTAGAGGACCTTGATATTTTATACGGATACCAGCAATCATGGCCTACACAATTCTATCGCAATCCCCCTATCTACGTCTCGGTCTTCTTCTTAAACGCTAGCTAATTAGTTAAGCTCATGTTGATTTTCTTTGTAATTCGTTCATTTTCGATACGATCATTTCAATTATACTGACCAACAGTGGTTCCTAACGCACATTTTTGTTCCAAAAGTCTGCACTGGTATGTACTTACAAAAGTCTATACTGATATTTTTGAAATGGTGTAACAATATGAAATAAAAACTAATTTTTACTTTCACTTACTATATTTAGTAAGGGAAAGTATTGCGATCTTGAACATTTTCGAATTCCAGTTTTCAACAGAAATACATATTTTAGGGTCCCCTGAGCCCAAATAACCAAGTCCTGCAAAAAAAAAACTCCCGGGCGGAAACGGGGAATCCTATGAAACTGAAATTTCATATTTAAGACAAATATACGCCCGAGACGTTACAAAACCTTTTCCATCAAAATGAGCTTACCAGCAAGGCACTTTATACCATGCATTTTTCACCTCTTTTCGATTTTCTCAAAAACGGTTCTGACGATTTTGATTAAACTCCCTAGATCGATGTAAAATTTAATAGGCTTTAATATCATTTAGGTTTCATTCGGATTAAAATGGTCTGACAGGGCTTAAATACCGATATTTTAAATTTTCTTCCTCTAAAGTACCTTTAATTTTGTTGATTTTATAAAAATAACTATATTATCTTGTTATCACTGATGAAAAAAAGGTTAATATATAAATTGAATTAATTCGATACCCAAATAAAGGAGAAAACAGAAAAAATATTTTTTTTTAATGCAATTTTTCGTTTTTGAACATAAGAACAGTAATATACATGCATGATATACCGTTAGAAAGCTAAAGATTCTAGAAAAAATATTATCTCATTCACAAGCTTTTAAAAGTTAATAGAGAGTGGTAAAAAGCCGATAAAACTAAGTAAGTGTTTGAGATAATAATATAATAGATTTTTTTAATAAAACACACGTTTCTATAGAAATTCCAATTAATTAATTCTTTAATAGTATCATAGGCTCAGTTTTTTGATCGCAAGCAAAGAAACGCAGGTCTCAAGTTTTCGAAGTCTGTATCCCCAGCTTAAAACTTAGCAAACCAACAGCGAATGGTCCGTTCATTAACACTCCCTTCCCCAAACGCCTTGCAAATATTTCTAGCGGCCTCAGCTGCTAAATGGCCGAGTTTAAACTCGTACAAAAATATTACTCGATAATAGCGTGTTTCCATGTTCATATTTGGAGTTATACTAAAAATTGGATAATTAATTGAAAAGCTAATGTTTATAATACAAAGGTAGAGGATTAGTAACTGTTTACTTAAAGTATGTAAACATTCGGAAGAAAACAACAGAGACCTGCAAAATCCTTTATGTATTTCAGAAACTATTAAAACGGACATTTCATGTGAAACAACCCAATAATAAACCCAAATTGCATTTCAATCCAAAAGGTACTAAATACACATTTCATTTCATTCCAAAAAGATTTACCATGCTTAGCTGGCTATACGTATTCAAATGCCTTGCGACAGTGAAACTCTGGTCAACAAGAGAGGTGCTTAAGAGAAAATAGAAAGGCGTGAAAAATGGTTCGGTTAGGCAGATACTTGCCGGGGGACATCTCGAATAGAAGGAAGAGACAATAATGGACAAGGAAACGAAAGGATCTCCTGTCAGCGGGCCTGGGGTTGTCCAAGATAAATGGAAAGAAGGGCGGGAGAGTGTGGAGTGGGAGAAAGCGATTAGCAGCGGAGGCACAAATTGAAAACCGGTGGTGCAAAGTGTTTTGTATCTGGGCTTGTTATATTGGGTTGTGTCACATGAAATGTCCGTCTTCAAGGTAAAGGATTTTTATTAAAAATACGATATGAAAACAAGAGAATTTTATTCCAAGTATTTACCTTATTTTTCTACACATTTTTTCCAACGTGATACCAACTTTTTTATCCCCGAACTGAAATACTCTGAGTTTTGAAGTGAAACAAAATTTGAAAACGTACTTTTCACTTGATCATCATTTTCAAAAAGGTTTCCTTTGACGAAGTTGTGTAAATTCCTGAAGAGGTGGTATCGGTGAGGTATCCATGTATCGAGCATTTTTACTTTCCCAATACACTTTAAATGTCTGGAAACGGTAGATGCACTTGTATTTAGTTGAGCTAAGAATCCTTTAACTGTTTGGTAGGGGTTTCCTTCTATTGTATGTTTGAGGACATCGTTGTCTATTAGGGACGGAGGTCTTCCTCGGGGCAAGTTTTCCAAGTCGGTATCCCCAGCTCAATTTATAATGACGATAGAGATAAGTATGTATAGAATTTCAGAATCAATTAAGCGCGATAAACAAAAAAAAAAATTCTCCCTATATATACGCTTGTAACTACCTTATTTTCGAAGATAAAAAAAAAAAAATTATTATTGTTTTTTAACCCAAAAACCAGGAATAATAATATATAAAAGAAAAAAAAATGAAACATCACCGACTTTTTTTGTTTCCAGAAAATGTCTCTTATGCTCTTCTATACACAGGAATTGTTTCGAATTTTTTGAAGTTGTGGAACAATATGAAAGAAATTGAAAATCTCTTGTTTCTCTGGTAAATTTTGCGTTTTAAGATTATCGAAAAACGTGTAGAAATTTATTTCTTTTATCAGAAAATAAATCCCCCTAAGAAAAGATATAGAGAATACCAGAACAAGCGAGATCTTAGAAGAAATAATTGATAGTGGCTAAATAGACGTTATAGAGCGATGGCCTAGCGCGCGTATTGAAAAAGATAGCTTTTATCCAATCGGTTTGTAGTAAAATGATTGGAAATGTTTTATAAGAATTGTCAAATATAGTTAGAGATAAAAATAAGTAAAACCATTAAAGAATTAATTAAATTGTTTATTCGTTTAACGTCACTTTATGCTACTATGGCTAATCGGGCGATGCTACAGTGAGAGTCCTACATGTTTCCTATCCAGGTTTTATTAGGATAGAGATCTTCAACGAGTACCTGACATCGCACAGGCTTGGGACCACCTTTTAACGTCCCCTCCGAAGGACGGCATAACTAAGGATTTTTTACTCCCATTAAAAAATTCTAGGGCCACCCGCAGGTTTGAACCCGCGACCTTTGGCATAGAAAGCTGTTATGCTAGCTACTACGCTATGGGTGACCCTATTTTATTTATTTTTATTTTAATCATCGCACTTTACTTATTCTAAAACGGTATGCATATTTTTCTGAAATTTTAAAATATCGTCATTTAAGCCCTGTTAGACTATTTTAATCAGAATTAAACTTACTGTTTTTGAAAATTCTTTAATCGTTTCTAGAAACGGAGGTAAGCGAAAGTGGTGTGTTGCCCGCACCAGATTTTTTACATTATTTTATTAATTGTATGTATACAAAAGTAGACAAAAACAAATTATCCGATTGGATCGAATTCATTACCATAAAATATTTAAAACATAAGTGATGCCATTTCTATGACGACGGCTGTATATGTAAATGTGACGGTTTTGCCACAACGATTCGGCCTCACAGCTAAGAATTTGTATTTGGCCTTTATGTGGAGACTGTAAAGTTTATCGGTGCCCAGGGGTGGGTGATGTAGCGGTAGTAAACTGAGAGGGCCAGAGTTCCGGTTTACTTTACGAGGCATCTGGTGGCGTTGGGATCTCCTAGAGACCGTCTTCAACTGCCGGGTGTAAAAAAAAACATCTCAAGTTTCCTCATTTTATTTTGAAAACTATTCTTCATTTAATCTTTCATCGCATATTATAAATATTAAAGTACAGTTTATTGTACTTAATAACTCAAAAATATTGTTGAGTAGTACTGTTGGGATGAGTAACGTTAAAAACAAAATAAAAGAAAGATGGGCTAACGTAGACTCGATCCCGTTTCGAAAACAGCTGGTCTTGATTACTTAACATTAAAATAAAAAAAAAATAGGTTATATTAAATAAAAAGATAAAATTGAAAGTAAAAAAAAAAATAAAAGTTTAATTAAAAAAATGAGGAAAATTTACAGTAAAAATAAAAATCATTTGATTTATAAAAAAAAAATTCTTCGATTAACCAAACTGTAAAAAAAAAAGTTTAAAAATTGGATTAGTGTGTTAGTAATAATAAGAATGGTAAAAAAAAAAAAAAAAAAAAAAAAAAATGAACACATATAATGAAAAATATCAAGGATAGTCAACTGTCCATAAATTCTTCGGTTCCGCTCGACGGGTAGGCGACTTCTGGAAGGACGGTGATCTTCAAGAAGACGAGACGAAGTCCTGATCAAAAAATGGTTTGAAGGCGCCAATCAGAAAAGTGCTCTCAGCTTACTAGTGCGATCGGTACTGGCTTGAGGGCAAGGGGGGCACTCTTATCTGTCTAATCCCTACACTATTGAATAGAAACACTAGAAGACAAAAATAAAAATATTTTCCTCATTAAAAAAAAAAATTAATTTAATTTAATTTTTAAATTCTAAACCAAATATAAAAGAATATTATGTTCAGGCTCAAACAAGTACAATGAATGGGCTGTAGGAAGCGCTGTAGCTCAGTAGGTGAAACATCACTATCTCTTTTAGAGTCCGGCTAAGACAAATCATTTTTTATCGGCAAAACTAAAAAAAAAACGAACGATTTCAAATAGATTCAATATGGATTGTATCACCGATCATCAATGGTGGGAGATAGTCAATTGGTATTTTTTTTCAAAACGCCGTATTTATGCTATTTCTTAATAGATCTCAAGGATCATTTTATTTTATTTATCATCATTTTTTATTTTTTGATCAATCACACTTTACGGTGGACAAACGAATTTTTTTTCGATTAGTTATTCTGATCTACGTATCGTGAAATTTTGAAGCGATGATAATTACTTCCAATTACTTATATTGTGACATGGTTTCGTGGTTTAGGATCCAGGTCCTTCATTATAAATAAAATTATTAAAGTACTATATTTTATTTTCTTTAGTAAGCGGCGTACAAGAGATACGTAATACGGTAAAAACTTCTATCATAACACCAACTAAAAGTAATAAATAATAATTAGTTATAAAACCCAAAAAAAATAATAACGATAAATCTTCAAAGAAAAATTTACATAGTATGCTTACCGCTGTCTCCGAATGGGTATATAATAATATAACGAGAAAAAAATTAAATAAAGAAAAGCTTCAAACTGCTCCTGGTTATTTCGGAACTCGGTTCTGTTTTTGATTTATTTATTGGCATAAAAAATCTTGGTCATCAGTGCAAGATACACTCACTATAAGATACACTTAGATATATAATACCTAAATCACTATAAGATACACGTTTTTTAAAACAAACAATTATGGTTTTAGTTGAAATATTAAATAATAATATTAATTAAAATAAATAATGAACCAATATACTCATATAATAATAATACACTAAAACAAATAATAATAATAATAATACACAATGAATGAATACATTGTGAACAAATAATAATACATAATAGACAATAATGATATACATAATAAGTAATACATCCATAATACATGAATACATGCATACAGATAATACATAATTAACAAATAAGACACTCATAAATAGTGGATACGCTCATTTTAGAAAATTAATTTAGACAAATATTTTTATTTATTTTTTCAATATTAAATAATAATATTGATTAAAACAAAATGAAATCCAGAAAGAAATAAAGTCCCGGTTAAAGGTGGGAAATGCGTGTTATTATTCAGTTGCTAAATTACTTAGCTCGCGGCTTCTGTCTAAAAACGTAAAGGTTTTTTTTTTTTTTTTTTTTTTTCCTTCTTCTTCTTGGCATTGGAGCTCTCCATACAGCCAGTCTCAGCACATCATTACTAAATATTTATAGCATGAGTAGCTATTTTTAGTTTCTTCCTATATATATTTTTTAATCGAGTTAAGGAACTGTGTCACTCTTCCAATTTCTTCGGATTTTCTAGTAGTTAGTAATTGTCCATATATATTTACATTATTATAAGTATTTAAAAATTCCAGAAATTTTTTTCTCTGGGTCTCATACGCTGGGCACTCCATAATTATATGCTGCAGAGTCTCATTTTTATTGCAATTGTCACATTTGGACGAGGAGAGTATCCCGATGCGGTGCAGGTACACATTGCACACACCGTGGTTTGTTCTGAGTCGGGAGAAATTTTTGATAATGTCTTTGGGTAGGTTCATCTCATAAAACCAAGGCTTGTCCTGGATGCTTGTTATGTTGGATTTATAAAATCTTCCTTTATTTGACACTCCATAAAGTTCTGACCACTTCTTTAATAAATCTTTCTTGACCATACGGAAATAGTCAGAGTACGGCAGTCGGATGTCTGTAATGATATCTAGGGTGTCGGTGGTTTTTGCTAACCGGTCTACCTCATCATTTTCGGGGATTCCTACATGTGCCTTGATCCACATAAATATTATTTGTTTTTCATCTCTTATTGCTAAGAAATGCTCCTCTAGCACATTGGCTAAAATATTATTTTTAGAAATATTACTATTATTTTTAATTGATAATAGTGAGCTCATACTATCAGTTAGTATTAAAAATGTTTTATTTTCTGAACTATTTATAAATTTGAGGGCTTGTAGGATTGCGTATAATTCGGCATTAAAAACGGATGTATTATGAGGTAGTTTATGCTGTTCATAATATTTATAACTGGGAATATAAACTGCCGAGCCTGTATTATCCTTTGTTTTAGAGCCGTCTGTATATATACAAATATGTTGAGGCCAGTTTTCTGATATCAAAGATTTTAGGTTTGAATTTATGACTATTGGAGGTAAGGAATTAAGTTTAGAGTTTATTACTATATTAAAAGTTTGGAACAGCATTTGGTATTGGAGGGTATAGAGTGGTAATTTAGTGCTGGAAAATAGATTTTCGGCTAAATGTTGATATTTTATAAAACTATTGTAAATAAGGGGGACATATTTTTTCTTTTTCCAATAAGCCTTGGTTAAGATGAGGACACTCAAAGATACAATTTTATTATAACAGTAATTATTCCTAGCTTTTATCTTAAAAAACGTTTTATCGGTTAGGAATTGCCTTCTGAACTTTAAGTAGGTTTCCCCAGCCTCGTTATACAATGCGTCAATTGGAGTAGAATTAAGAAGTCCTAAACATAACCTTATACCTCTATTATGCAGCGTATCTAATTTCTTTAGGGTACAATCGGGAGCTTCGCCATAAATTGGTGCTCCATAATCGAATATCGCCTTTATAGTGCTTTTATAAAATAATAGTGACATATTAGGATCTGCCCCCCACTTATTATTAGAGGAAATGAGTTTTATTGTTCCCATTAATTTTTCCGCCCTTTTTTGAATTTCCGTGACGTGTTTATTCCAATTTAATTTTCTATCAAAACAAAGGCCTAAAAAACGTACTGAAGTGACACAGGGAAAGGAGATCCCTGCTAATAGAACCTGATCTCCAAGGGGGAATTTATGCTCTCTACTAAACGGGCAAACTACAGACTTGGAGACTGATATACTCAAACCTGTATCTAGTTGCCATTCTTTGAGACCTCTCACAGCTTCGTCTAGTAGATCCAGGCAACGGTTTGTTTTTTGATGCGTTACGTATATACAGATATCGTCAGCAAATTGTAACATATTTACATCCTCAGGCAAATATCTTTTTAAATCTGCTGATACAATAGTGAACAATAAACAGCTAAGGATACCGCCCTGCGGTAAGCCAATCTGTGCTTGTCTTGAACCTATGATGCGATTTTTTACCTTTAAAATTAAGCGTCTATTACTAATCAAGTTAATTATGAATTTAATAAGTTTTACCGGGATTTTAATAGCTTCCATTTTTTTAGATAGTATGTGGATTGGAATTGAATCGTATGCCTTCTCTATGTCTAAAAATAGGCCAATTGTTTTTTTACCTTCAGTAAATCCTATATTTATGTCAGAGTGTAGAATCATTAAGCTATCCACGCTCGATTTCCCTTTCCTAAAACCAAATTGGGTGTGAGGTAGTTTGTTCTGGGACTCAAGCCACCACTCTAGCCTAAACTTGATCAATCTTTCAAATGTTTTTAGTACGCAAGAACTCAAAGATATAGGTCGGAAGGAAGTGGCTAATTTTGGATCTTTACCTGGTTTTAGAATAGGTATCACGCAATATTCCCGCCATGTCTCTGGTATGTTATTAGTTTGCCATATATTATTGAATATTTTTAATAATTCGATTTTTAATTTATCTGGCAATTTATTTAACATAATACAGTGAATATTGTCTTTACCAGGAGAGCTATTAGCATTATTTTTGATTGCCTGTAAAAGTTCTTTGTAGGTAAAATTATCGGTTAGCCATTGATTATTTTCATCGGAATATTCACTATTTTCGTTTAAATGGGTTACTTGTGGCAATACTAGAGGAGGGGTTAATATTTCTAGAAACTCCTCGCACCAATCTCCAATGGCAGGGACCGGTCTATTACACGATTTTCGATTCTTTATAGCCGCTAATTTGTTCCATATTTCCTTGATTGGGTTGCTTTTTTTAATACTCGAGGTAAACGATCGCCATGACTCTTTTTGTTTTACTTTAGTGACTCTTTTAAATTCCGCATCTGAATGTTGATATTTTAATAGATTGTCGATTGTAGGATTTCTTTTGTAAGCTTTAAATGCAACTTTCCTGCGATTAAGATATAGTCCACATTCACTATCCCACCAACTTCTACTGTATTTTTTATTGTAATATGTTTTGTATAAGGGAATCGTGCGTTCACATGTATTGTTAAGAAGGTTAATAAATTCCTCATACTTAAGGTCGTCCGAGAGGAATGGAATATTTTCTTGAATAATTCTTTCAAATTCCGTCCAATTTGCCGATTTGATTTGCCATTTTCTAGTCGATTTATATTTGTTTTGAGAGTCATCTCGTATAGACTGAAAATTTATGATGATGGGGAAATGATTGGAGCCCAAGGGATCATCGTGAACTTTCCATGTGATACCATTCGCTGAATTAATTGAGCTTAATGTTACATCTAATGCTATATTCCCTTTCTGACGAATATTGTTCACAAGAGTTGGGGACCCGTCATTTAAAAGAACGAGATTAGTTTTTTCAATTGCTGAAACCAAGCTTTGACCCATCATATCGCACCTATCACAGCCCCATTGAAAATGATGTGCATTTGCATCTCCGCCTATGATTACTGGATGTTGAAAACTATTAAAAAGTTTTTCCCATTTATCTTTTGTCACTTTACTTCCTGGTTTTACATAAAACGATAATACCCTTAGGCAGTATTTTTTATAGATATTTATATTTACAGCGACTATATCAACATCTGGTACTGTTTGGAAATTTAATATTTGTTCGAAATGAAATTTCGACTTGATTAAGATCGCTACACCTCCATACCCATCATTTCTATCAGTTCTAACAATATTATAACCGGGAAAATTGACATATTTGTCTGGTTTAAACCAAGTCTCAGAAAGTAAAGCTATGTCAATCTTTTCTGAAAATAAGAAATATTCTAGGCTATTTTTGTTTGATATGGCCGATCTGGCATTCCACTGTAATATTTTTAATGTTTCAATCATAATATTAAGTGTTTTATGTTAGTAATTATCTAAATGTATTATGTATATCTAATATATATATGAATATTTTAATTCAAAGCTGTATTTTAGCCTATTAGCCGATTGTGACTATATTTTAATGGGTAAATTTTGAGTCCTGTCTTTTATCATGTTTTTAATTACCTCTTCGGAAACGTTTTCAGTTTTGGATGATAAAACAGAATTCACTACGATAAGTAGAGTGTCAGTTAATAAATTTAATTTGTCTTCGTTTTTGAAAGGTTTCCCTATATCTTTAAACATTTTTCCTTTGTATGGATTATCTGTGATAGGATGCGAGGGCAACAAAGGCACGGAAAATTCCCTGATTGTGTTTTCCCTTAACTGATCGTTAGAATTTTCTTTTTGAGGACTTAGAGTCCTTTTTCTTTTTGCAACCGTGATTTTATTTCTAACATAATTTTTAGAATTAGTCGAAATATTATTTGATTGTTCTAAAGTTGGAAAAGATTCTGTTTTATTTTGTAAAACTGCCTAACTAAACGATTTGCCTTCTATTTTGGCCTTAGCCTCGTTGTAAGTCAGGTTATGATTGCTCATTAACTCTTTGACCGTTTTTTGTTTTTCGTATTCTGGGCAAAGTTCTTTAGCCAGAGACGAATGATTTTGTTTACAATTAATACATTTAAATGATGTATTGGGTGGGCAGTTATCAGTTTCATGTTTATCCGAGCATTTCCTACACCGTGTAATTGTACTTTTGCACTGAGTAGTGTTATGTCCATAACGTAAACAATTGTGGCATTGGATTACCGATTGGATGTAAGGATGAACTTCACAGCGAACCTGATGAATCGTGATATATTGAGGGAGAACCTGGCCTCTAAATGTTATTAATACCGTCCTAGTAGGTTGAAATTCAACGGTTTTGTTTTCTTTGTTAATTATTTTTTTAGTAAACCGTCGTACACTGATAACAGTTTGTGTGTCTGAGTATGGGGTTTTTAAGTTTTCAAGAATTTCCGCTTCTGTTAATTCTAGGTCTACATTACGGATAACTCCTTTTTTCTCTAGTACAAAATTTGGAATGTAAACGTTTAATTTTTTAGCTTTCAAATTTTCTGATTTAACCAGCGCATTTGCCTGTTCTCCTTGCCTTGTCACAACCTTAATTCTATTTCGACCTACTTTAAAGATATTTAAAACATTTTTATATATTTCCGGGCACGAATTATATAAAAGTTTCCCGATTGACATTGGGTGTAGCCGACCTATTCCTACTCCCTCAGTAGAGTTACTTTCAATAAATACAAAATAAGGTCCTAAATCTTTCGATTCGTAATATCTTTCTGGTTTAACCGTGTTTCTTTGTGAATTGTTAGTACTTTGGGGGTTAGTTTGTATCTGATTTTTATCGGATTGATTATTTCTCTCCGTTTCCATTACTACCTCTGACTCCAGCTCAATACTAACACCTAATTGTAATTGTTTCTCCCTGCTCTCTTTATCTGGTGGGTCTTTCTTTCGCCCGTCACTACTAGTTGACATTTTCAATTAAAATTAAATTTAAAGAAGGTTATGTAGAAATAGATCAAATTAAATGAAATGAGATTCTTATCTGGTGATCCGGTTGAAGCAGCAACAAAACATACTAGCTCCGAACAGCACGCCTGTTAAGACTAGAGTTTCGCTCCACACAATTTCTGATCTTGAAAGGTCTCTAAAAGTTCTTTAAATAAAGTCAAACGTTAGTGAAAACTACTAGGTTAACCTTAACTTGCACTGTTCCTAACTAAAACACTTAAAGTAACTGAATTATAATAAAACCATGTTCACAAACTATAAAACCATGTTCACAAACTTTAAAACCATTAAATGAACAAATATCATTATGAATGCAGTACAAAAACCAGCAATAATCACTAGAGATTACTATAACCAACTTTTCACCATGAGCTATCATATGGTTGTGTAAACGTAAAGGTTAGAATTTATAAAACTATTATTCTTTCAACGGTTCTTTACGGATGCGAAACGTGGCCGCTTACTTTGAAGGATGAACAACAGCTTAAGGATTTTCGAGAATAAGGTACTGCGTAAAATATTTGGTCCGAAGAGAGATGAGGCCACTGGGGAGTTTAGAAGGTTGCACAACGCGGAATTGCGGAGTTTGTACCCTGTGAATATAATTGAGTTGATAGCATCGCGGAGACTCAAGTGGGCGCGTAAAGTTGTTGGGCTTGGTGAGGAACGGATTCCGAGAAAGTTGGTTTTCGCTGAACCGACTGGTAGGCGTCCGAAAGGTAGGCCGAAGAGTCGATGGGAGGATTGCATTAAGGCTGATCTCGGGGGCTTGGGCTTGACCGGTGAACATTGGACGAGTCTGTGCAGGCCAAGTTTGGTGGTATCGGCATCGAACCTTCGGGTTCGGTAAGCCTATTATTATTATTATTGATTAAAACAGATAATAAGAATAAGAATAATCTATTATAAAAATAAATATTACAGCGTTAGTAAAAAATAAACATATATCAAGTTATATTAGTAGACGATATTCAAGGAAAAAAAAAAAAAAATAATGGGGATCACTTGTAGCTGGGTGGCTAGCGTAACAGCCTCCCATGCTAAAGGTTACGGGTTCAACCCGCAGGTGGTCCTAGGATTTTTTAATGAGAGTAAAAAATCCTTAGTTACGCCGTCCTTCGGAGAAGACGTTAAAAGGTGGTCCCGAGCCTGTGCGATGTCAGGTACTCGTTAAAGATCCCTATCCTAATTAAACCTGAATAGGCAAAATTTAGGACTCCCACTGTAGCATCGTCCGATTAGCCATAGTAGCATAAAGTGACGTTAAATAAATAAACAAACAACCAAAATAAATAATAATAAAAATAAATTGAAATAAATAAACATAAAGTAAGTCCTCAAATCCTCTCATAAAAGTCCATTTCAGAAAGGAGGCACATTAATTGGTCAATTCTATTCCCATCGTTTCCTAATGCAACCGCGACACTGTGAGGTATTCCCTTTTGGTCCAGTTGTCTAGTGTAGAAGGGACATTGTTCGAACACATGAGTAATTGTTAGGATTCCCCTACAATGCTGACATCTTGGGGGCAACTCTTTACATATTAAATGCCCATGTGTTAACCTTGTGTACCCTATTCTCAAGCGGGCCAAGACCACCTCCTCCCTGCGGTTGTTGCGACTCGGTACTTCCATCCATGTATTCGGGACGAGACTTCCCACGGGAATGGCTTAAAATTGGAGGGTTCCCCTATCTCATCGCTACTTATCATAGGCAGCGACACTGTATATAGTATTAAGTTTAAATTTCAATACACCGGGCGTACTTAAACAGGGCGGGAAAATTTAAAACTTGTTACAATAGCGGTACTTACTACGTTTGCTATAGCATGCTATTTGTGCTATTGTGCTAAACCCATCAATTTTATATAGGAAATAACTGTAGAAACTCGACGGGTTTAGCAAAATAACACAAATAGCATGCTATAGCAAACGTAGTGAGTACCCCTAATATACCAAATAATAATTTTCAAATAAAAATGGCCCCTAGAAGAGCCACTTTATACCATGCATTTTGCACATTTTTAAAATGTTCTCAAAAACTGCTACTTTGTGACGAACTAATTCATCCATAAGACCTTAATGTTCCATATGCTAGTGACTTTTGCACGAACTTCTCCTTCCATGACAAATTTTCTTCCACTAGTTTCAATCCCTTCTTCCTCTTCAATACCTAATAATCCTCCGAGGCGCCTGAAAAGAAGATGGCTCCAAGATCTCTAGTTTAAATATTTTAAGAGTGCTGCCGATAGGTAGCTTCTCTAATTTTCTTGTTCTTGCCTAATTTCTTGTAGCCTATTTACTGGTTGTGTGATATAATACAGTTGTAAATATCAATAAATAATTTTATTTTAATATTTCAAATTGTTAAAGAACCAGTAATTAGTATCCTTGAAATTATTGGAATTCCAATACCATTCATTTGAGAGAAAATAACTTGCAAAATTCATTATGACAGAATTATTTAAGTACTTTAATTTATTTTATTATATTGCTTTCAATAAACATGAAAGTTATTTTTTTTTGTTACTAAAACACGCTGATTTACCTCAACAACAAGCTCACATCCATATATATCCATGTAGTATTTATTATATCCACATATAGTAGTGATGTTTTTCGGTAGTTGAGGATTTTATTGGGATTAGAGAGGCGATATCTAGAGATTGGGCGTCAAGTTAAGTTTGTTCTTGAGCGGAACAAAGGTGAATAGGAGTGGGTTCGAAACGTGTCCAGAATAATCTATTATTGGACTAGCTCGCCTTCTTTTTTTCTTTTTATTCTACTCCTGCATCTCTAGTCTAAACATTTCTTTGTATCTAATAAAAAACTTTTGCTTATTAGCTGACACCCTTAATGCTATTTATCACATCTCACTCGACTATTTTTACTATTATTAAAAGGAAGAATACATTTATTTTTGTCCACTTTAGCTTTTATAAGCTATAAGGAGGAGGATGGGGGATTAGTGTCGTGTTAAAAACCTCCCCGGCAACGAAACGCGAACTCAATTGATTTCAAAGTTTTTGGTTATCTGGTTGATAGGCAAGGCGCACAAACTTAATCGGCTAATCTTCCTCTCCCGTACAAATCTGTAAGGAAATTATTGCGTGCTTAAGGTACAGGCTAGTGCAATGTCAGTACTGAGTCATATCCCGTCTTAGTCCTTATAAATATGACTCCCGCTTAGCGTGAGAATTATTCATTGATCCATTCATTCTAGGAGTAAGATAGTATGTAATTAGATTAGTTATTATTTTGGATGTCATTTTTCAATAATGTTCTTTTTAAAAAGTGATTTAGTATTGGAGATTATTTAATTATATATATATATATATATATATATATATATATATATATATATATATATATATATATATGATACGTAAATACTCATAATTTATAACTGCTTAAAGGAATTAGTCTGGGTAGCGGTCAGTGTATGAAACAATTGAGTAGTTTCAACCATTATTAAAGGTGCAGAAAATAAATGGTGGAAACAACTCAATTGTTTCATTCACTTATCGCCACCCAGAGTAATCCATTTTAGTAATTCTCAACGGCCGACTAATTATATTCACTATATAATTTATATTTATTACGAGTTTTTTTTTTTTTTTTTTTTTTTTTTTTGGGAGGCTTAGTTCTTCAAAGTTACGAGATTTTAAAACATTTTTTAAAACGGCTGTTTTGTTTAATGAGTGATTATTATCGTCACACCCTTAATGAGATTGTTACTTTCACTTCATATATATAAGTAAGGGAAAGTATTGCGATCGTGAAAATTTTCGAATTGAAGTTTTCAACGGAAGTACACATTTAAGGCCCCCTGAGTCCAAATAACCAAGTCCCGCAAAAAGGTCTGTGTGTGTGTGTGGTACCTCCCGGGCTAAAACGAAAATTCCTATGAAACTGAAATTTCATATTTAGGACAAATATACATACGAGACGTTACAAAACCTTTTTCATCAAAATGAGCTTACCAGAAGAGGCACTTTATACCATGCATTTTGCACCTTTTTTCCGATTTTCTCAAAAAAGGTTCCGACGATTTAGATTAAACTCGCTACATCAATGTAAAATTTAATGGTCTTTAATATCATGAAGTTTTCATTCTGATTAAAATGGTCTGGCAGGGCTTAAATGCCGATATTTTAATTTTGTAGATTCTATAAAAATAACCAAATTATCTTGTTAGCATTGATAAATTTCAGATAAATATGCACGTTGTACGAATTTAAAAAAAACTAAAGAAGAAAACAGAAAAAATATTTTTTTAATGCAACATTTCGTTTTTGAATATAAGAGCAGTAATATACATGTATGATATACCGTTGGGAAGCTAAAGCTTTTAGAATAAATATTATCTCATACACAAGCTTATAAAAATTAATGGAGAGTGATAAAAACTCGATAAAACTAACTGATTGTTTTAGATAATAATATAATAGATTTTTTTAATAAAACACATGTTTCTATAGAAATTCAATTTAATTAATTCTTTAATAGTTTCGCTAATTTTTATCTCTGACTGTCTTTGAAAATTCTTTAATTGATTTTAACAACGGAGGCAAGTGAGAGTCGTGTGTTGCCCGCACCAGATTTTTTTTTAAGCAGCAGACATGGTAGGCATAGGAAAGTAAAGTGCCCAGCAGCACCCCTTCCTAGGCTTTATTTTATCCGAGGAGGTTTCTCATCCAGCTTCTCTTCAGCCTTCTTCTGACTGGCATTTCAGTTGTTTACATGTCGTATATACGTCCATTGTCGTTTCCGTGCAATTTAATGTGAAAATACAAATATAGAGTTCGTTATTGTTTACGTAACAAGGAGATGTCGTTTTAAGTCTTAAATTTTTTTTATTGAAATTATTGCAGTTTTGGCTTATTATTTTCAATGTACAACCTGTTATTCTTAAGGGACCCAGCCCCAGAATAAATTTTGATTCTGTTCTAATCTATTCTTAAAAAAAAAAGTTTGTCCGCCCTTCGCCGTACAATGTAATTACTCCGCGGTAATTCTCAAAAGCTACTAGACCGATTTTGTTGAAATTCGCCACAAAAATACTAGTCCATGCAGCAATAGTCCTAACACTAGACGTTGATATCAGCTGGTTATTTAAGTTTATCATTTATATATCATATCTGGTTATCATTTAATTCAATAACTATGTTATTTTTGAAGATAGAGAAATAAATTTGTTAGTGTTTTTAAACAAGAACCGCGAATAATTACATAAAAGAGCAAAACAAAAGAAAATAATTGAAATTTTACTCATAAATACGCTTATGACTCAGTTATTTTTTACGATATAAA
The DNA here is from genome assembly GCA_023052935.1 of Piezodorus guildinii. Taxonomy (NCBI): domain Eukaryota; kingdom Metazoa; phylum Arthropoda; class Insecta; order Hemiptera; family Pentatomidae; genus Piezodorus; species Piezodorus guildinii. Next base: position 6,929,007 of record CM041296.1, read on the forward strand.
AAATATAGATTATTAATGTTTTTTAACTAAAAAAACCGCGAATAACTATAAAAAAAGAAGAAACAAATTGAAATTTGACCCATAAATACGCCCATAACTCCATGTTTTTGAAGATCCAGAAAAATATGTATAGTGTTTTAGAATCAGCAAAGCGCGATAATTAAAAAAAAGATAGGGTCACCCATAGCGTAGTAGCTAGCATAGCAGCTTTCTATGCCAAAGGTCGCGGGTTCAAACCTGCAGGTGGCCCTAGGAGTTTTTAATGGGAGTAAAAAATCCTTAGTTATGCTGTCCTTCGGAGGGAACGTTAAAAGGTGGTCCCGAGCCTGTGCGATGTCAGGTACTCGTTAAAGATCCCTATCCTAATAAAACCTGAATAGGCAAAATTTAGGACTCCCACAGTACCATCGTCCGATTAGCCACAGTAGCATAAAGTGACGTTAAACGAATACAAACAATTAAAAAAGTTGATCCGTACGTTCAAGTAATAAATTATAACAGATGTAATTCCACCAAAAATCGGTTATTACTGAAGAAAGAAAAAATCGAAAAGATTTTCGAGATCAAGACAACCCCATTAACAAATAGTAAAAAAAAAAAAAAAAAGGTGTTCTGGCATTAGTAAATTTTATTTGAATGAAAATCGAAAGAAAATAATACCGCAGTTTTAATAATAAATGCTTTTGGTTTATTATTTTCAATGTTGAACCTTTGTAAACGACCAAAAAAAAAAAAAAAATCTCAAAATTTGAGCGCTTACCTTTTAAGATGCGTAGAATTCGAATAACAATAAAAAAAATCCATTTGTCCACTGAAAAAAAAAAATAAATAAAAATAAAAAATAAATAAAAAAATATCGTTTCCTAATTTATAAATGAATAAATACCAAAAATTATGCTTTTAGTGCGATTTGATAGAGAATTATATTTTCAACAAAATAAATAATCGGATCATTGAAATTGGTTCATAACTAGCAGTGATATTGCGTTTTGGAATCAGCGGTAGTGATATTTTATTATCCTTTGAATTATTGCTTTTTCTATTACTTAATTGCCCACCAACAGCTATATAAACAGATATACCCTAATATTGATATTATATATATATATTTAAATTAAAAGAAATGTTTTTATTAAAACTCAATTTGAAATTTTTCAATTTCAATTGAATTTTACTCTTTTTGTGGCAGCTTACTTTGAAGGATGAACAATGGCTTAAGGTTTTCGAAAATAAGGTACTGCGTAAAACATTTGGTCCGAAGAGAGATGAGGCCACTGGGGGGATTAGAAGAATACACAACGCGGGATTCCGGAACTTGTGTCCTGTGAATATAATTGAGTTGATAGCATCGGGGAGACTCAAATGGGAGAGTAAAGTTGTTGGGCTCGGTGAGGAACGAGAAAGTTGGTATTTGCTGATCCGACTGGTAGGCATCCGAAAGGTAGGCCGAAGCGTCGGTGGGAGGATTGCGTTATGGCTGATCAAGGGGGCTTGAGCTTGAACGGTGAACATTGGAAGAGTCTGTGTTGGCGATATCGGCATCGGCATCGGTAAGCCTATTATTATTATTTTACGCTTTTTTAATTTATTTCAAGAAGAGAAGCAAATAAATATTCAGCGTTAATTTTTTTTATATATATTTTTATAACACATTAATAAATACATTCTTGATAATATTTGATATTCATTTTGCTATAGTGTGTTTGAATATTAAAATGCTTTGAAGGATTCGTTTTGAACGACAGAATGAGTTCAATTTCCGGCGCGAGATGGCTGCCACCTCACGCCGCTAGAGCGCTCTTTCATTCTTCAGTATCTATTTCCGCTCTCAGTGCTACCTTGATTTTTTCCAAACTCAATCGTTATATGAAACAATTTTCGGTTAAATAAAGTATATAAATATTTCATCCTTTCACATTAACAATGAAAAATCGATGCAATAGGATCCAAAAAGTTTGGATCACACACGACAGAATAAATATTCTATATGTATTCGAACCAGATATCCTACACGGATCGTCAGAGTATAGGTATTTACTAGACTTTAACACGAAGGAATGTCATAGAAAACGTTTACTATTTTTAGCAACAAAATTTAACAGCAAATTATTTCAAACACAGAAGTAAGCGAAAAGTGTGTAGGCACATACGCCAGATTTTTTTCTTTATAGTAAACAATGTTATCATAAATCTGGTGTGTATTTGTTTATTTACAAAGGTATATAATATACGCTGATAAAATATAATGAGGAAAAAAGCTCTAAAATATAAAATAAAATTCTATTTTTTTGTTATTTACGCCGAATGGCAGAGGGCGCCCAAGTCCACCATGAAAATACTAATATGCCTACAATATAAAAAATAAATAAATAAACTAAAAATAAAGAGATCACACCGAGTAGCTCGGGGTTTCCCCCAAATTTTGGGAACGCACTTTATACAGGCTGGGTGTGCCACAGGAGGGTCTCCATACCAGAAGGTTGCCCCACGGCTGATTGAGATAAGAAAAAAAATAAGTAACATCGAGAGCGGAAATAGATACTGGATTTTAAGGTAATGGATGTATGGGTTTCTTCAAAAAATGTGTTAAAAGATGTATTATTAGGGAAATGGGAAAAAATTGGACCTGAGGTTAGGGAAAATCTTGTTTCTACGATTCAAAGAAGATAAAAGCTATAATTGATGCCAAAGGAATGATACAAACAAACAAAATATTGCTGACTTTTATTACATTAAATAGGAAATATTTTTTTTATTAATAAATGGCTGTGCCAATACTTTTTTTACTTACTTTTTCACAGTTTATTTTCCTCCTTCATTTATATCTTAACGATTTCAATTTTTTTGTCTATATCAGTGGTTTTTTATGTCTATTAAAAAAAAAAATTGATAACTGAATAATTAGGTACATACTGTAAGAATGAAATAGAAAAAAACAGGGTTTGCCAATAATTTTGCTTGTGCAGGTTTTTTTAATGTTTATATAAAATTGTTGAATAATATTATACTAAAACTAATTTGTAATATTTAATAATGCATACAAATTAAATAAGAAATATATTTGTATGTTTCAGGTATGCTGTTTGATCCCCTTGGCCACAGACTCGATCAAGGTACAATTTACTTGCTCAGAACATATGTGTTGGGATAATATGTTACAGTACATTTCATTCTGTTCTGATTAGGACCTGTTGGAACATGAAAAACGTCCTGCGCATGTCTTGCCTTATCTCTTAGCAGACCTTTCAAATATATTACTGAGAGAAAAATGCTTCATTGTACAGTTTTAATTAGATAATTGAAGCGTGGAGTTCCAAAAGGTACTAACGTTATATCAACTTAGGACAATTTTACAGGAAACACAAAAACCTGTAATTTATTACTAATTAATTTATTTGATTTTTTACTTTCACTTACCTATATATGAAATTTTATTTATTTATTTATTTATTTATTTAGGTCTCCCTGCCTTGCCATATGGCAATACGGGCGTCGGTAGCCATGACTGAGATGCTACCAGTAGTAATCTTGAGTTTCTGTTTTTCTTCTCTTCCCAGCTTTTTAATCTGGTCTCTCCTCGATGACTATCCCTTCAGCTCCTGCTTCTTCTCTCGGAGGTGGTCTTCCTCGATCTCGTCCAGTTCCACCTACGTTAAAAGCTGCCGGGCCTACTAATGTTTTCCACCCGTGAATAAATGATATAAATTGTTTATAATTTTGTTCGGACACCAGCTGAGGGAAATCGCTCACCGAGAGGACCCAGAGGCCACATTCCCTCAATAGTTTGGCCCTTAGTGCCTCAAACGCGGAACATTCCACAATGATGTGCTCAGCAGTCTCCGGGACTCCACAACGGGGGCACAAGGGATCTACGTCTTTTCCGAAACTGTGCAGCTTACTTCGGAAAGCCCCGTGCCCAGTGAGGAATTGCGAGACCCAGTAATCCGGAACAATCCATTTGGCTTTCAATCGTGACCGGACCGTGGGGAAGAATTTCTTCAAGGTAGCACCTTTTGAGGTTGTCACCCACCGCCGGTCCCACTCATCAATGATATGTTCCCGGATTGCACTCTTCCATTTCCTTGGGTCCTCCGCAATCCTTATTTGGATATTCCTCGGGAGACCTGCTGAGCCGTACCTCTTGTAGGCATCTTTAAATGAATCTTCACGCAGGATGAGGTCGAGAGGTACTCCTCTTGCAAGAATTTGAACCGCCTCATGGGATACAGTACGGTAAGCCTTTGTTACTCGTAACAAAGCCGTTCGCTGAATGGTCGCCAACCTACGCTTCTGCCGTTGTGTGATGTTCTTGAACCAGGCGAGGGACGCGTATCTCAGAATACCCAGCACCATGCCGTTATAAATGGTCATTGTTGCTGGGTATCTAAGACCCCAGAAAGCGCCCCCTAGTCTACTCAGACCGTTGAAAGCTAAGGAAACCCTATTGCCTAAGTAGTCCAAGTGAGGGGCCATGTTGAATCCTTGGCCAAATCGTATCCCTAAGTAGGTGACCACTTCACTTGGACGTATTCTCGTACCCTCAATGCAGAGATTTATAGGGTGTGCCCTATCCGTTTTTCCTCTTAGTAGGGTGGTCTGAGTTTTAGCTGCGGCCATTTTCAATTTTTTCATACGACACCACCTTCCTACCAGGTTGGCGCACCTTTCAGCTTCCACTTTTATCCCAGCTCTGCTATTAGATGCCACTACAACCGCCAGGTCATCAACGTATGCAGTAGCAGAGAACTGTTCCTCCCAAGCACTCCCAGCAACTCATCAAATATTAGCTTCCATAAAGCTGGGCCGAGGACGGATCCTTGAGGACATCCCCTCTCTATAGAAACTTCAGTCTCATAGTAATATCCCCGAACCTTTACAAACCTGTCTTGGAGGTAGCTATTTACGAGAGCGTATATGTTACTGGGAGCTTCATACTTATGCAGCTGTTGAAGAACCAACGGCCACCAGACGCTATCAAAAGCGGAGGATATGTCAAAGAGCAGTAACATGACATATCTCTCCGTTTTTACTGCTGCGTCTGTACGAACTTGAAGGAGGGCATCTGCGGTTCCCTTTCCTTTGGTTGATCCGTATTGTCGCGGATGGCTTGCTCTTGCAAGAACTGGTCGTAAGCTGCTTAAAATCAGATGCTCCAGAACCTTGCTCATTAACGGGAGGAGGCATATGGGTCTATAGGACTTAGGGACCTGCTTATCCCTACCCCCTCCCTTGTAGAGGAGTCTCAGATCGGCGATCTTCCATTTTTTCGGAAAATATCCCCTATCAAGGCAGTCGTTGAAAATATTTAGCAGCTTAGCTTCTATATAGGGGAAACTGTTTTTCAAGATCGCCGCGTCTATAGCATCAAGTCCTGGAGCGCGACCAGCTTTCTGCTTATCCACGGCAATACGCAGATCATATATGTCCCATGGAGGGTATAAGTCCGTGCCAGGTGGGCATACCGTTGTGCGTCTCACGAAGTTATCCTCTACATATGAAATATATAATAAAGGAAAGTATTGCAATCGTGAAAATTTTCGAATTCCAGTTTTTAACGGAAATAAACGTTTTAGGTTCCCCTGAGTCCCAATGGCCAAGTCCCGCAAAAAGGTCTGTGTGTTTATGTCCGGGTGTGGTAACTCCAACGCACAAGCAAAAAGTCGTACGAAACTGAAATTTCATGTTTGAGAGTAGATAAGAATTAGGCGAGCTGGGACACTTTTTTGCGCAGCCAATCAGATGCCAGCATTTGGTCACGTGACCTATGGCGTGAGATTTGAATTTGAATTTCGACCACGACCTAACCTTAACCACGCTGGTTCGCGCCATCGACCTTACCCAAACCACTAGGCCACGCCCCTTTTGGTCACGTGATTCCTGTTTGAGGGTATAAATCATGAGTCTACCCGGCGTCCATCTTCTTTTCCCTACGTTTTGAGCGTATTAAGTCATTATAAAGCATGAGTCTACTCGGCCGCCCTTTTGTTTTATGACGTCATCATTTAAAAAGCATGATTCTACCCGTACGCCATTTTGCTTCCCCCACTCCTTCGTTAACTAATGAAGGAGTGGGGGGAGCAAAATGTAAACAATGAGAAGGTTATGTAACAGTAAGGGAGGTTTCTAAAAATGTAAACAATAGTAAGGTTATGTCACAGTTTGAAAGGTTTAGTGAAAGCACACATTACAATTTGACCATTGGACCTAGCCGGGAGGAACTCTCAAGTTAGGCACTCTGATTGGTTAACTAATGAAGGAGTGGGGGAAGCAAAATGGCGTACGGGTAGAATCATGCTTTGTAAATGATGACGTCATAAAACAAAATGGCGGCCGAGTAGACTCATGCTTTATAATGACTTAATACGCTCAGAAACGTAGGGAAAAGAAGATGGACGCCGGGTAGACTCATGCTTTATACCCTCAAACAGGGATCACGTGACCAAAAAGGGCGTGACCTAGTGGTTTAGGTAAGGTCGATGGCGCGAACCAGCGTGGTTAAGGTTAGGTCGTGGTCGAAATTCAAATCTCCCGAAATAGGTCACGTGACCAAATACTGGCATCTGATTGGCTGCGCAAAAAAGTGTCCCAGCTCGCCCAATTCTTATCTACTTTTAAGACATCAATACTCCCGAGATGTTACAGCTACTTTGTCATCGAAATCAGCTGACCAGAAGAGCCACTTTATATTATGCATTTTGCACCTTTTTATGATTTTCTCGAAAATGGTTTCGACGATTTTGATTAAACTCGCTATATTGATGTAAAATTTAATGAGCTTTAATATGATGTAGGTTTCATTCTGATTGAAATAGCCTGACAGGGCTTAAATGCAGATATTTGAAATTTTCTCCTTCTAAACTACCTTTAATTTTGTACATCCCAAAAGATTAACATCAGAATGACATTGGTGAAGAACGGCTAAATATACAAGATGGACAAATTTGATGACCAACTAAAGGACAAAATAGAAAAACTATTTTTGACTTACTGATAATGAGATAAGTAGCATAGACGTATGATGTACCGTTGAAAAGAGAAAGGTTTTAGAAAGAATATTATTTGATACACACAGTTGTAAAAGATAATATAAAGTGACGAATGGGGAATAAACTTATTACTGATTAACGATTTAATATAGTTATATTATTTAATCTAAATCATATGTTTCCAACGAAAATGAATACACGTATAATTTAAATCTACTTCAATCGAGGTATATTTAATAGGTTTTACATTGATTTGTACCGAGAAAGGCTTAAATATGGGTGACAAGATTCCGGTTTTGGGGTATGCCGATGATTTGCTACTACTAGGTGAAGACACGGTAACTATACAGCTAAATACAAGTGTGTTAATAAAAACTGGTAAACAAATAGGTCTCGAATTAAATACCGATAAGACGAAATATCTGATTAGTTGCAGAAATGGTGGCGATCTTGATTATATTAATATTTCAGGTCATACTTTTAAACACGTAGAGAAATTCAAGTATTTAGGTTCAATGATAACAAGAAAAAATGAAATCCAGGAAGAAATAAAGTCCCGGTTAAAGGTGGGAAATGCGTGTTATTATTCAGTTGCTAAATTACTTAGCTCGCGGCTTCTGTCTGAAAACTTAAAGGTTAGAATTTATAAAAATATTATTCTTCCGACGGTTCTTTACGGATGTGAAACGTAGCCGCTTACTTTGAAGGATGAACAACGGCTTAAGGTTTTCGAGAATAATGTACTGCGTAAAATATTTGGTCCGAAGAGAGATGAGGCCACTGAGGAGTTTAGAAGGTTGCACAACGCGGAATTGCGGAGTTTGTACTCTGTGAATATAATTGAGTTGATAGCATCGCGGAGACTCAAATGGGCGCGTAAAGTTGTTGGGCTTAGCGAGGAACGGATTCCGAGAAAGTTGGTATTCGCTGAACCGACTGGTAGGCGTCCGAAAGGTAGGCCGAAGCGTCGATGGGAGGATTGCATTAAGGCTGATCTCGGGGGCTTGGGCTTGACCGGTGAACATTGGACGAGTCTGTGCAGGCGAAGTTTGGTGGTATCGGCATCGAACCTTCGGGTTCGGTAAGTCTATTATTATATTATATTTTACATTGATTATAAAACTACCAGATTTTTTAAATAATTATTCGCGTTTTTTTTTGTTATAAAACACTTATAATTTTTTTCTCTATCTTCAAAATATAGAAAAATAGTCGGTTATAGCCGTAAATATGGGTAAATTAAAAAAAAAAAATTCTTATTTTTTATTTAATATTTTTATACCAATACTTTTTTGACCCACTGTAATAATATTCTTAGAGGGTTATCGTTTGAAATTTTTTCTTCATTTTATTTTCCGATTTTTTTTTTTAAGTTGATAAATGAAAAACATTAAGCAACCTAAATTTCGTGCCTTTAAACTAGTCAAATTAAACTTTTTCAATTAACACTGATTTCGTGTCGTTTTTAATCTGAAAAGTAATAGTAATGGAGTTTGCTAAGTTGGTTAGATCCATTAAAACTCTCGAGAGATTATCTAGGACCTGGCTCAGTGCTAATAGTCCAGTAATCTTAATAAAGGACTTTCTTCAAATTTTAAGTTAAAATAAAAGCCTCATTAACGCTCAGCGATTTTAGCGACATAACAAGTATCGACTATAATAACGATAGCTAAACTACGAAAGTAAAACAGAAATCGTCTATGTTTATAAAAATATGTATTAAGTATTGTGACGTAAAAATACACTTTTGACTCCCTCACACAGGTCTGTGCGCGCGGGTGGATACGTAAGTCATAATCTTTCCAAAGATCCAAATGGCCAAGTCCCGCAAAAATAGCTGTGTGTGTGTGTGTGGTAAACCTAGCGCCAAAACGATAAGTCGTACGAAACTTGAATTTTATATTTAACATTACAATACTCCCTAGATGTTACAGATACTTTTTCATCAAAATCAAAAGCTGACCAGAAGAGCCACTTTATACCATGCATTTTACATCTTTTTACGATTTTCTCAAAAACTGCTTTAAACGATTTTGATTGAACTTGCTATATCGATGAAAAAATTAACGGGCTTTAATATCACGTAGGTTTCATTCTGATTTAAATAGTTTGAGATGGCTTAAATCTCGATATTCTAAATTTTCTTCTCATAAAGTACCTTTGATTTTGTAGATTTTAAAAGATTAACCATATCATCTTAATGTCATTGATGAAGGGCGGCTAAATATACAATTTGAACGAATTTGATGGCCAACTAATGGATAAAAGATAAGAAATCTATTTTATGTATTTTTTTTTTTTGTATTAAGAACAGCAATATAAACGTATAATATACCGTTGGATAGAGAAAGATTTTGGAAAAAATATTATCTGATATACGAAGTTGTACAAGGTAATATAATGTGACGAATGGGGAATAAACTTATTACTACCACAATTTCATACAGTTATATTATTTAATCTAAAGGTTTAATCTAAAAACTTAAAGGTAAGAATTTATAAAACTATTATTCTTCTAACGTTTTTTTACGGATGTGAAACGTGGCCGTTTACTTTGAAGGATGAACAACGGCTTAAGGTTTTCGAAAATAAGGTACTGCGTAAAATATTTGGCGCGAAGAGAGATGAGGCCACTGGGGAGTTTAGAAGGTTGCGCAACGCAGAATTGCGGAACTTGTATCCTGTAAATATAACTGAGTTGATAGCGTTGCGGAGACTCAAATGGGCGCGTAAAATTGTTGGGCTCGGTGAGGAACGGATTCCGAGAAAGTTGGTATTCGCTGATCCGACTGGTAGGCCGAAGTGTCGATAGGAGGATTGCGTTAAGGCTGATCTTGGGGGCTTGGGTTTGAACGGTAAACATTGGACGAGTCTGTGTAGACGGAATATGGTGGTATCGGCATCGAACCTTCGGGTTCGGTAAGCCTAATATTATTATTATTATTATTATTATATTATTTAATCTAAATCATATGTTTCTTAAGAAAATGAATACAAGCTTTATTAAAATCAACTTTTCAAATTGAAGTATATTTAATAGTTTTAAATTGATTTTAACAGTCGAGGTAAGCGAAAGTCGTGAGTTGCCCGCACCAGATTTTTTTATAATTATTCGCAGTTTTATTGTTATGAAACACTTATAATTGTTTTCTCTATCTTCAAAATAACTTAGTTATGTGAGTATTTATGGGTAAAGTTAAATTGTTTTCTTATTTGGTTTATATTTTAATACCAATACTTTTTTACGCACTGCAATAATATTCTTAGAGAGTTATTGTTTGAGATTTCCTCTTCATTTTATTTTAAAAATTTTCTGTTTTTAAATTGGTTTTAACAGTCGATGGTACGAATTGTACCAATTAAAATTTTCTGGTTGTGGACAGTTTGATAAAAATTAATAATAAAAACTTTACATTTAGATTCTCAAGTCGGAAATAAAAACATACAAAATTCAAAATTTACTCAGATTTACTGAAAACCTTACTACAACAGAGAAATCATTATGGACAACCACAAAAAAACTACTTAAGTTCAAAGACTGTAACCATCCACTCCTGACAGAAAACCAAATCTGGACAAGAATTGACGAAGAGAAATAAGTATTGTAAAGATGTTGTCCGAATCTCTGGGACAACATCTTTACAATACTTATACTCCACATCCAGATATTCTTACCCCAATCACCTTAAAATGATAGAAGAAGACCTAACTATTCCCCTCCAAATGACAGTGCTGCCACTGGGTAGTGTCTCTACAGGTATTTCATGACAGTTTCACATATTACCATCACATTTACTAGATGTATTTTTATTAAATACAGTTGTAAATATCAATAAATATGTTTAAAAAAAAAATAGATTCTGCTCAGAATAAGAGATCTCCAAGTCGTTTTACAAGTAAATTTAAGATAGACAGCAGCTTACCTAATCGCTTTCTTCGTGTCTTCTGGAACGGGCCCGTTCAGGCTCGGCAGTCTCCTCCAGCTGCTCCTAGAGTTTATCTTGTAAAACTTAGGAAAACCTAAATTCTTAAAATTGAGTCCCTATATGGTGACCGGGAACCGAATATCACCACAAATATCGTCACGGACTACAAAAACATACAATCGGGACAGAATCTCAATTCACACTGACGCTATAGCAAAAACAAAAGACTGTCGAATTTAACATCTGTGCCGTATCCAAGGCTCGACCTATTTAAATTTAAATCAAAAGAACTATTATTAATTCTAATTCGCGTAATCGCGAACAGTCGAGGTAAGTGAAAGTCGTGTGTTGTCCGCACTAGATTTTTTTATCTTATATTAGTATTAATGATTTATACATTAGGACATTGTTAAGTTGAAAATAAATAGCTATGCAAAATAAAAGCATGATGTTTGATTGGATGTGCCAACAGAATGAAGTGTTTATATTTAAAAAGTGTAATAAAATGAGTTGTTCTTCTTTAGAAAAATTGTCTGAAAACAAGTAAAACGATTAATACAATTAAGTTTTTTAAATATTAGATAATGTTGCTAATACAGCATGGAGCACTGCCTATTGCTTAGAGTATCAAATGGGGATCAATCAGTGAGATAATATTAACGAATGGAGATGGAAGAGAGATTGCTGCGTCATCAACAGGGTCAAATGAAACGAGATTACGAGGAACCATTCGGGTGTTATTGCCAACTGCATCAGTTAGAGCTTAGTCCAACAAAGAGAGCTTCCATATCCTCTCTCTCGGATATATTGCCGTCGCTAATTGCTACCTCTACCAGTACCAGTACCAGCAGCTGCGCTTTGCAATATTGCACACTGCTGTACTTCACTCCAGGATCCAGAATTAATCCCCTTGACTATTTCACCCCTGACGGCTCCAAACTCAATGATACTCTGCACTCACACCGAAATCCTATAATTTTTAATCAATCTCAAATTTTGAACTTATATACGCACCATTTCGTATCCTATATTCCATATTATTATATTCCTAGAGCCTTAAATATGAATAATACAATTTTTATCACCCTTTTTACCATCAAAGGTAGTGAGGAATTAAAAAATAATATTATAATATTATACATCGTTTTTCGCTGTCTCAAGGTCCCGGATTCAAACCCGCAGGTTGCCCTAGGATTTTTAATGGGAATAAAAAATCCATAGTTATGCCGTCCTTCGGAAGGGACGTTAAAAGGACGTCTCGAGCCTGTGCGATGTCAGGTACTCGTTAAAGATCTCTATCCTAATTAAACCTGGTTAGACAAAATTTAGGACTCCCGCTGTAGCATTAGCCGATTAGCCACAGCAGTATCAAGTGACGTTAAATTAATAAACAAAACACCTTTTTGCGAGACTTGGAGGGGACCTAAAAAAGTGCATTTCCGGTTTATTAATTTTATCGTTTTTTTATCACTCTCTATTAACATTTAATAGCTTTTGTATGGGATCATATTTTTTTCTAAAATCTTTAGCTTTCTAACGGTATATCATACATGTATATTGGTGTTTTTATGTTCATAATAAAAAAAATGCATTAAAGAAATATTTTTTCAATTTTCTCCCTTAGTTGGGTATCGAATTCATTCAATTTATATATTTACCTGTTTATCATCAGCGTTAACAAGATAATCTAGTTATTATTATTGAATCTACAAAATTAAATGTACTTTAGGGGAAGAACATTTTAAATATCAGCATTTAAGCCCTGTCAGACCACATTAATCCGAATGAAACCTAAATGATATCAAAGATTATAACATTTTACATCGATATAGCGAGTTTAAACAAAATCGTCGGAACCGTTTTTTGAGAAAATATTACAAAATGCGTAGTATAAAGTGGCTTTTCTGGTAGGCTCATTGTAATGAAAAAGGTTTTGTAACGTCTCGGGTGTATATTTGTCCTAAATATGAAATTTCAGTTTTATAGGACTTACTGTTTCCGCCCGGGAGTTACCACACACACAGACGTTTTTGCGGGACTTGGTTATTTGGACTCAGGGGCCCTAAAACGTGTATTTCCATTGAAAACTGGAATTCGAAAATTTTCACAATCGCCATACTTTCCCTTACTATATACAGTAAGTGAAAGTAAAAATTGTATAGAGTAAGGAAGCGAACCCATTGCCTCCCTAAGAACCTCCACTCCTAAATTTCCTCCTAACAAGCCCCTGTTTACGGCTTAATTGCTACTATTTCTTTCCCTTAGAGAAATTTTATTAGGCAATTTGTCTAATTTATTTCTTATTTTACCTCGTTAAGCTTCTGTTTGTCTTCGAGTGCCTTTTTATTCCTCGTTCCCTTTCGTGTTTTCCTTCCTGATTCTCTCTTGTATTTTTTTTTTCTCTCTTTCGTGATTTTATTCCCTCGGCCTGTAATTTTATTTCTACCTCCTAAAAGCCCTATTCAGCCTCTAATTTAGAAGATTGAAAAGGGGTCGGGATTTGAGCTTTGAGGTAAATACGAGATCAAAATTATATTGTTTTTTGGTTTATTTTATTTTTACAGGCAAGCCTCTGCGAATTAAACGTTTGTGGTAGTAGAATTGTTGGGATGAGCGACGTTTAATAAAAAAATATTTTGCAAATTATTACACCATGGTTTATTATTTCTAAAAAAAAAAAAATTAGGTCATACCTGTTCGTATAACTTTTGAATGTCAATTAACTTATATGAAAAGCAATAATTCAACGGATAATAAATAGCTCATCATTACCGCTGATTTTAAAACCCTATATCTCAGCTAGTTCTTAACCAATTGCAATGATTTTTTTTCTTTTTGTCGAAAATTTAATTATTTTTCAAATAGCACTACAAGCCAATTTTTATTTATTTATTATGTGAAAAGGATTTTTTTTACTTGTTATTCGGATTCTACGCATCTTGCCACGTAAGCACTAAAATTTTGAAGGAGGAAGGTTTCTTTTTTTGACAACAAGTAATATACAAATGCCTTTAGGCATATATTGTAACACTGATGACCATTACAAAAAACCTCCTTCAGGAATCTTATGAATTCGTGAGCGAAGAAACCTCCCAGTGAAGGCACTCCTTGGCGTGGAAGATCTGCTAAAAAAGTAGGTCTCTGCTCCAGAAGCGTTTCAGTCTCCTTGGTGGGTTTTGTGGTAGTGCATCAGTCAGTAATATTTGTACCAGTAGGTTTGGATGTCCAGCGAGTGAGTGGTGAAAATGTTTGTAATATGTTTTAATGATATCCGTTACGATTGGTATGTTGAGGTCTTTGTGTAATGATTTATTGGTTACGTAAAAGGGACAGTGAGTGATGAAGTGGAGGAATATAGATTGAAAGATTTGAATTGTCTGCAAGTGTGATTTTTTTGAGGGAGGAAGTTTTTTTTTTTTTTTTTTTTTTTTTTTTTTTTTTTTTTTTTTTTGGTAGCATACAAAGGTTCATTATTGAAAATAATAAACCAAAAGCATTTATACTAGACTGCGGTACTATTTCTTTACCGCATCTTACATCTTACATTTTTTTTTTTGCCATAAATAATAACCGAGTTATTAGGGAATCACATGTCACATAAGTAGTGCGTTGACCATACAAAATGATTTGTTTAAATCCTTTCGATTTTTCGATAAAAGACAATCTATCGAAACTAAATTGAATTAATTCTTTAACATTTTTACTTTAAATTAACTATATTTTTTATCTACTTTAGTATTTTCTATTATATTTATAGTATATTATATATATAGTATATTATAGTATACTATTATATATTTAAATAATCTCCAACACTAAATCACTTTTCAAAAAGAACTTTATTGAAAAATGACAGATGAAATAATAACTAATCTAAGTACGGACTATATAACTTCTACAATGATCTCCCATGCCAAGAGGGGATGTACCTTCAACTATATATATGTATGAATGTATATATATATATTATATTATATTAGTATATTTTAGTAGATTCTAACTATATTTTTTATCATTTAACCTAAGTTGAATTTAAAAAAAATATATTTATTGGTATTTACAACTATATAATAAAATACATTTAGTAAATGTGATACATGATTCATATGTAGGGATACTACCCATTGGCAGCTTCCCAAAGACTATACTAAACTAGAAGGTCTCGGGGCCATATTCTTTTCCGGCTCCTCGGAGGATTATCAGGGATTGTAGAGGAAGCAAGGATTGAAACTAGTGGGTCAGAGTGGGAATGGAGTTTGCCATGAAAGGATTGGTACCTGGTTCGGGCTAAGTCAGCAATAAAGGGATCATTAAGGTTTTTTTGGATGAGTTTATTTGTGACAAAATAAGGAGCATTGAGAATTTTCCGAAGGATTTTTTATTGTAAGGATTGGAGACGAGAAGAATTTGAGCCCCAAATCTCTACTCCGTTAGTCCATATTGGTTTTATGATGGTCATGTAGATGAGTCTTTTGTAGTTATTTGGAAGGTTTGAGCGTTTGTCCAGTAAGTGTTGAAGTAGTCGAAAACGTCGGGCAGTTTCTTTTCAGTCTTGTATGAGGGTTAGTTAAAAAACAGAGGTAAGTAATTGTCGTGTTTGCCCGCACCAGATTTTTCCTTCTTTGACTATCACCTATTATATATAACTATCCATTTATATTCCTTGTTGAATTTTTAATACTTGGGTGGTAAAACATGAAGGTTTTCAATTGAGGTTCAAGATTAGGTTATTAAGGTGGTATAGTGGGCTGAGTATTCCCATGGTTTTTATACCTGGTTTTTGGTCCGATAATCCATCTAAATCGATTAAGCTGTTGGATGATTAAATATCAATAAAGCACTAATTGGGGATATAAACCAGGTAGTTAAAAAAAAAAAGGATTAGAGGATATTCTAATGAGGGTAGCCATTAACAGGATCAGCAGCCTTAAAGAAGGGGTGGTTCTATTGACACGGGAATCAATGCGATCTAAGAGTTCTTATTGGTCAGCTGGAAAAAGAGGGGCCTTCTCATTGGCCATTCCTTTCTTCCAATCAGATCCTGCTATTTTTAGCACAAGGTAATGAATGCCGGATTCGCGTGAGCTCTGTTCGTTTGTGCCAAGGTCTTATCCGATGAAGATAACTCCACGAGGGATAATTAGAAAGTACATATCTGCAATCTAGGAATAATTTCGAAATTATATCTACAATACTAATAATAGAATGCATATTAATGAGTTCAAGAAAATTTATTTTAGTCGCATTATTTATATTTTCTCTTAGCTATGTATGAAAATAGTCTCCCATTCCTGCTTCGAACATTTGACTCTTGTGACATTTATGTTTTAGAAAGAACAGTTTTACCGATTTTAAGTTCACACTAGGATAATATATATTTATATTTATGATTAAGAGATTTTCATAAGTTTTTAGTATTTTTACTTTTACAACTACTATGTTTCGGACGCTACTTTTCTAAGGCAGCGGTGGCTCCGAAACTGTATTAATTAATATGTAAATATTCGGTTATTATTAAGTAAAACTATTGGATTTATTTTTCCAAAAGGATCATGTTAATCAATTCACTATTGGGATCAGGTAGCATAAAGGTGAGTAAATTAATTAACTTAAAATATATATTTATTTATAAAAGAGTACATACTACACATACAAATATACAACGAGGCATTTTTATTATTGAGAATACTGAGGTCCAGATTTACCACATAATATAACATGAAAATGGTACCTTCGGACAAAACTGCATAATTGTTCCCTGGCTTGATCCCCCGACTTCCTCCGTCCGGGGCTGGACTTCCGCTTTCTACCTTGTTCGGGCTAAGACTCTAGAGCAGGGATAGCACGATAGGAGTGGAGAGGTGGGAACAATTTTGCTCGTAGTCCGAAAACTGTTCTATTTGAAATTATTCTAAATTATTTCTATTCCTCTCAGTATTCTCGATACATAGCACAACTTATTCATTACATATTATTTTTTCTGAAGGCTTGCGCTTTCTAACGGTATTCAATTATACGTCTATATTTTTTAATGGGAGCGGCGTGGTCTTGTGGATAGAGCGGTAGTCTCCGGGTCCTGGGTTCGAATCCCAGCTATGAAAGAATATTATTTACTCTGTTAATTTAGCTGGAGGGTGACCCTAGTGTATGAAGACCCTTGTTTAAAGTGGGTGTCCGAATGGGGAGAAAAACTGGCGGCTAAGCGTGATCAAGGCCTAATCATCTCATTGCACTGTCGTTGGCCTAGAAACCGTACGAATCTGTAAATGTACTGAGCCAAGGATCCTTCAAGAGATACAGTTTTTTTTTTTTTTGCATTAATAATTTGATAACAAAAAAGTTAATTTTCTCTTTTTTAATGAATAACGTTATTGCGATGTATTTTATTTTACATACAAACCTTCAGGAAAAAATGATCTGAATTATAATAATAATTAATATTTATTTATTATATATATATATATATATATATATATATATATATATATATATATATTATATATATATAATATATATATATTACAATTTGTTTCTAAATTAACGTTAGTAATAATGATATGAGACCACATTCACACAATATATACAGTATACAATGATAAAGAATACTCTGAATTAAATAAAAAAACATTTCATAATCCGTCACATCGTTTAGAAGGAGATCGCGGAAATCAAAAATCACATCATATTGAGAGTAGATACGCTAAAATAAAGAGTTGAGAATTTTAATAGAAATTTTCGGATTTTTAATGGAAATGCGCGTTTTAGGGTTAGGGTCAGGGTATTGGAATAGGTGCTCAACCTATTGGTTATTAGCACCGAATAAATTTGTAGTAACAGATTTGTTTTACTCTTTTTTCTTATTTTTATTTATTTATTTTTCCTTCTATTTTTTATTTATTTATTTTATTTTTATTATTATTATTTTTTTTATACATTCTGAATTAGTGAATTTATTCCAATTTTTATTTTTTTATATTATTACTAATATTATTTTTTATTTATTCATTTTTTTTCTTATAGTTCCGGGAGCAGAGAACATTCTTAGACGAACCTAATTAGCGAACTAACTGTTTCACTAGAGTCCTTCAAACTCTCACTCAACGATCTAGCTAAGTTAAGTTTATCCATTAGTACATGGAATTTGGGGCAGTTCTCAATCATATGTTTTATTGAGAAAGGCACTCTACACAAGCCGCACATAAGTAGGGCAGCCCGAGGATGAGATGGAGATGTGTGAGGCTGCTATGTCCGATGAGAAGTCTCGCCAAAGCAGTTTCCTCGTGGCGATTACTTCGCAATGATGTATTCCATGGATCAGGCGATTGCTTGATATTTCTTAATTTATTGGTGTTGTCAAGTTCTGACCACATCTGTTCCCAAGCCTGATATATTTTTACCTTAAGGTAATTTTTCACGTCTTCCTTGATGTAAGTTGGGTGGATTTGGACGTTTGATAATGCAGCTTCTTTCGCAACCCGATCCGCTTCTTCATTACCATCAATGCCTACGTGGGATGGATTTTAGTGTTCCCTCAGTCAAAATGACCAAGTCCTCCCAAAATGACCTGTGGAGTTCAAAGACATAATCACAGAAATGAATAAACCAGAAATTCCGTTTTATACCATGAATTTTGCACTATTTTCGAAATGTTGATTAAACTCATGTGAAAAATGAGCTTCAATACAACATAAAGATTTTCATTAATATACTGACTTAGCTGAAATTCCGATTCCGCAATTCAGCGTTGGGCAACCTTTTAAGCCTACCAGTGGTCTCATCTTTCTTTGGACCAAATATTTTACGCAATACCTTATTTTCGAAAACCTTAAGACGTTGTTCATACCTCAAAGTAAGCTAATTTATCGTGTCCGAGGCTTGGAGATGATCATACTTATAATCAAACCTGAGTTACCCTCCGTACAGCAAAATCAAACTAAATGGTCAATCCTGTCACCGAAATAGCTGCACATCTTCGAAGCGATCAAGGTATCTACTGGCGAAACATGACTCTTCAGCAGCGTCTTCTGAAGATCTGGCATCGTGCATAATGCCTGGCATAACAACTTTCGATGCTCAAGGTCATGGGTTCAAATTCGGCTGATGGCAATAGGATTTTTTAAAAAGAGTAAATAATTTTAGTAATGTCGTCCTTCAGGAGGATCGTAAAATGTTGGACCCCGAGCCTGTGCGATGTCAGATACTCGTTGAAGATCCCTACCCTAATTAAACCGGAAGAGGAAAAATTAGAACACCCCCTGTAGAATCTTCCGATTAGCCACTGCCGCATAAATTAACGTTAAATGAAATAACAAAGAAATCAATATAGAGTAAATATAGTTCAATGAGAAACGGAGCATTCAATACATAATACATTTGGGATTTATCAGTGATGATTGACCTCAGGGCATATTATGTATCATATCTATTTAGTATGTATCATATCTAGGGGGCATTAGTATGTATCTTAGCTTAGTAGCGACAGTGAAGTTTAGATCATATCTCCAGGACGTAATACGATCCAGCGAATAATGTTTACCGTAACTCCTACCTCCACACGCGGCACTATCTAAAATGTGTTCACAGATTGAAATTTATAATTTTTGTTTTTACTTTCACTTACCTATAAATAAAATGAAGGGGTAGTATTAGATAGAATTATAGTTTTCAACGTAAACCCACCTTTTAGGATCCTCTGGGTATAAGTAAGTCGCACGAAAAGCTCTGTGTGTGTGTCTTAAAACTGAAGTCATAACACGTAAACATGTCTGACCGAAAGTCATACTTAATACCGTACATTTTGCACATTTTTACGATTTTCTCAAAAACGGCTCTAAACATTTTGACTAAACTTACTCAATTGTTGTAAAATATAATATACTTTAATATCATGTAGGTTTTATTCTTATTAAAATTATCTGATAGGGCTTAAATCCTTATTTTATCAAATTCTTTAAAGTACCTTTAATTTTGTAGGTTTAAACAAATTAAATATATCATCTTGTTAGCACTGATAATAAAAGATTAATATATAAATTGAACGAATTCGACTTCAAACCAAAGGAGAGAATACCAAAACAATATTTTTTATGCGATTTTTGAACATAAGACAACTAAAATAGGTGTATAATGTACCATTGAAAAGCTAAAGATTTAAATACAAATTTTATCCTATACAAAAGTCTTAAAAAGTAATGGAGAGTGATGAAACAAATAAAACTAACTGATTGTTAAAGAAAATAATATAATAGATTATTTAATAAACACATCACCCAAAATCGTTCGTGAAATCCTTAATGCTCCTTACTTTGCTCATCAAGGCCTTAATGTTCCACATGTTACTTGATTAGCCCGAACCAGGTATCAAGCTACTGTTTAAATGTATATATTGTTTGTCAATTAAATTATTTTTATTCTGTACAACACCATCGTTTTCGGAAGATTTCATTATTTTATTTTTTTTTTTTAAATAATATTTCTTCTTTTTGCTTATTTCATTATTTTAAAAAATAACTAATAATAATTTTAGCGTAGTAAGGCTATGGAGCTTTACTAAACCATCGAATTCTTCTTGTATCCAATCCTTACAATCCAAAATGCTTTGTAAAATCCTTAATGCTCCTTACTTTGTCATCCAGAAAAACCTTAATCTTCCATATGTTAATTAATTAACCAGGTATCAATTATTCCTTGAAAAACTCTATTTTCTCTCTAATCCACTAGTTTCTATCCTGTCATCCTCTTCGATTCCTGATAATCCTCCGAGGCGTCTGAAAAGAAGATGGCCCCGAGACCTTCTTCTAGTTTGAAATATTTTTAGGGTCCTGCCAATGGTAAGCGTCTCTACATATATTTCATATCCTTTTGCTATCTCCATCATATTTACTTGATGTATATAATACAGTTGTAAATATCAATGAATGTGTTTAAGAAAATAAACAAATGTTTCTATCGAAGTCCATTTTAAATAATTATTTAACATTTTTACTTTCACTCCCAATATATTCCATTTCTAACGGTATTTGAAAATTCTTAAATCAATTTTAAAAAAGAGGTAATTGAAAGTCGTGTGTTGCGCGGACCAGATATTTTTTCTCCCGATCATGATTCATTAAAAAGTAATTCTTTAGCCAGTTACGATTTTTATTTTTCTTGTACATTTATGTGATAACATTTTCATTTAAGGGTTATTACTCTCAATATTTAATGGATTTTAAGTACCAAAATAAAGTTTTATTTATTTTTTTTTTATTTATTCAATTGTTAATTATTATTATACACTAAAACTACACTATTAATAGACTAAAATACATATAAACATGATAAGAAACAAAATTAACCTAATACATTGATATAAGAAAAGATAAGAAACAAATTAATCTAATTGAAAATATTGAAGAAAATATGAGAACCGAACTTGACCTAATTAAATATTTAGACATGTAAAAAATATATGAATCAAAATTAAACAGTTTTAAGAATGAAAATTAGGAAATTAAATGTTCCAATGGCTTTAGATAAATTATATTCACGTAAAGATGTCCAGTTGAGTGTTGAAGAAAACGACCGTCGGGCGGCTCTTCCAAGTTCCAAGCGGAACGATGAGAAGATGAAGAAATACGTTTGCAAACGTACGGAGTATGAGAGGAGACTTGGGTCTATATACCGCACATCTTCACCGTTTAGACGCTGCATTAAGACTCGCCTCGCCACGATGCATTAATAAAGCAATTGGAGTACGATCGTCTTTTTTTTTCTTTCTCTTCTATTATTCTTCACTTTCGTGGCATAAACTTTTAATTATATTTAAAATAACTATTTTTAAAAAGAAATATAACATTAAGATAAATACAAAAAATGATCCTATGTGAAATATCATACAAATAAAAGAGTTTTTTTTTTTTTCAATTAAACAGTTGTGAAAACCTTATCAGGCCGTAACTTATGGCGTGAACAACTTCTGTATTGTAAATTTAATAAAAATTCTCTGGCACCCGGGACTGCTGTACAAACTCCGTAAATTCCTCCCTCTAACATACTTCCTCATCCTCCAGTCCTACCTCTCTAATAGAACCTTTAAAATCAACCACAATAGTTCCTATTCATCCACTTTTACTCAGTCTGCTGGTGTTCCTCAAGGCAGTATCCTAGGACCCATTCTCTACACAGTCTATACAGCTGATATCCCAACCCATCCTAACACATTCCTTTCTACCTATGGCGATGACACTTGCGTGCTATCAGTTAATAACGATCCTAGTATTGCCTCTCAAAACCTTCAATCCCACATCAGAGACCTTGAGGTATGGTGTCAGAATTGGAGAATTAAAATCAACTCCAATAAATCCCACCAGATTACCTTTACCCTTCGTCGTAAACCTATGACATCCTGCCCTACAGTGTCTTTTAATGATGTTCCGCTTGTCCCTGTTGAACAGATCCGTTATTTAGGCCTCCTGCTTGACAAACGTCTTACATGGAATCCGAACAAGACTGAAAAGACAAGAGACTGCTCGCCGATTTCGGTTACTTCAACATTTACTTGACAGACGCTCTAACCTTTCTCTTTACTGCAAAGGACTAATTTACATGACAATCATAAGGCCTATCTGGACTTACGGAGTTGAGCTTTGGGGCTCTACTAAACCATCAAACTCTTCCCGTATCCAATCTTACAATCCAAAATCCTTCGCAAAATCCTTAACGCTCCTTACTTTGTCACCAACAAAATCATCTACAAAGACCTTAATGTTCCATATATTGCTGATTTGGCCTGTACCAGGTATCACTCCTTCCATGAAAAACTCCACTCCCACTCTAATCCACTAGTTTCAATCCTTGCTTCCACTTCAATTCCTGACAATCCGCCGAGGCGTCTGAAAAGAAGATGGCCTCGAGACCTTCTTGTGTAGATTCACTACTAGAGTGCTGCCAATGGGCAGTTTCTCTTCATGTTTTTTTTTTCATGTGTTTGATCATTGTAGCCTATTTACTTGATGTATGAACATACAGTTGTAAATTTCAATAAATGAATTAAAAAAAAAAAAAAAAAAATATTCTTAGAGACATTTGTTTTTTAATTCGTCAAAATGTTTAAAATGTATAGTATGAATGATAAACTTTTCCGGTTCGTCAATTTCGCCCAGTCATATTCACTTCAAAAAATCTAATTTCAGTTGTATACAACTTTTCGCTTGTTTTTTTTTTAGCCAGGCATTCATCATTCACAGACCATTTTTCTCGGACATACCTCTACGGACTCAGGGGACACTAAAATGTGTATTTTACATAAAAAATTAAAATATCGCAAAACATTCCCTTACTATATATTTCATACATAGCAAAGTGAAAATAATACAATTTATAATTCTGTGGGGCATAAAAAGGGGGTAGGTGTTGAATACAGACCTCCACCTTCCCGCCATTTTGCAGGCCGCCCTTTTGGAATTAGTTATTAATAGAGACAGGTCGGACGAGGTAGCAGAGCGGAACTAATAGGCCGTATAGTTGTGGGTATCCTACCCCCCTCCCTTCGTCCTTTGAAGAAAGGTCCTTTAGTAATTTGCATCCAGGACCTTCTCTCTCGCCCCTTTCTTGTCCTTTCCCTTATTATAGATGTATACTGTTATTGTATTCATCGCGACTATTGTAAGGGAGTCTGTTTGACAAGGGGCGGCGTACGAATTACGTGCCTTAGAGGATTTCAACCTTTTCAAAAGCCGTCTCGAATAATAATTACTCATTAGGGGAATTTTATATGCACTTTTATGCATAGCTTTCACTTTCTTGCTTTACTCATTTTTTTTTACTTACCTAGACATAAAAGATTTGGTAAGGGAAAGTATTTCAATATTAATTGCATTATATTAAGCGTTCTTCCTCTGAAGTGCCCAAAGATTACATAAAATTAAGCATATCATCTTGTTAGCTTAGATAAAGAACGGCTAAATATGTAATTGGAGCGAATTTTATTAACGAAACATTTTTTCAAAGTTCTCCAGAGATCAAGAAACCAGAAGTCTCTTTACACCTTGCATTTTTTTTTTTTTATATTTCAACAACAATTTTTATTGAGTAAAATTACAATCTGTCCCAATTTGGACATTAATAGTAGTGCTGAAATATATCATACATACTACATTCATACAATATTTACACAGCATAAAATTACAATAAAATATATACACAATAATGAATTAATACAATAAAGTAAAGAATTCACTTATACCTATATACACATACACACACTCATACATACATTGAGTGGAGAATCTAGCCATTGCTAGAACTCCAATATATTTACAAAAGGTCGCGGGGCCACTGCCTTTTCAACCTTCTAGGTGGGTTAAATGGATGAGTGGAGTTGGATAGGGATTGAGCAAGAGGATTAGGATGATGAATGAGGTTTTGGTGGAATTTAGAAAATTTGGATGGAATTAGGTCTGAAATAAATGGAACATTAAGGTCGTGGTGCAAGGTATAGTTGGAGACATGATAAGGAGCATTTACTAATGTACGGAGGACTTTGGGCTGAAAGGATTGAATGCGTTTGATGTTAAAACGTTTAGCTGTCCCCTACAGTTCAAGTCCATAGGTCCAGAAGGGCTTCAGTATTGTCTTGAAGATTAATAATTTGTTGTCAACTGTAAGTTCAGATTTTCTGTTGAGTAGTCGGTATAACTGTCCGAATCGTCGGTTGAGTTCTTGTCTTTTAAGTCTTGTATGTTGGTTCCAAGTCAATCTTTTGTCTAACAGTAAGCCAAGATACCAGACTGTATCTGAGAGAGGAATTGGTAATGAGTTGAAATAAACTGGCGGACAGGATTTTCGTCAAAGAGTAAAGGTTATGTGTTTACATTTGGCTTCGTTCACCTTTACAAGTCAGTTATTACACCAGTGTTCGATAAGGAAAAGGTGTACCTGAAGGTTTAAGGATGCTGTTTCAGGATTGGAACTGGATGATAGGATGGCGGTGTCGTCTGCAAAAGTTGCCAGAAAGGTATCAGGATGTGTAGGAATATCAGCAGTGTAAAGGATGTAGAGGACGGGTCCCAAGACGCTGCCTTGAGAAACACCGGCCTCAACGGGATAAAGGTTAGAAAATTCTACACCACAGCGAACTCGGAAGGAACGGTTCGAGAGATAGGGTTTTCAGCTTGAAGAGTAATCCAGTGTGCCATACCCGGTCAAAAGCTTGCGCAATGTCCAGAAACGCACCAGAACAATACTCTTTCATTCAAGTGCTGAGGAAATATGGTCTACAACTCGGAGCCCCTGTTGAACTGTGGAATGCTGAGGACGGAATCTAAACTGATGGGAAGGAAGATTTTGAGATTCTAACATGGGTAGGATACGTTTAAGAAGAAGCCTTTCGAAGATTTTTGATAGGATGGGGAGTAGACTAATAGGCCTGTAGGATGAAGTGTTGTTGGAAGGTTTGCCTGGTTTTAGAAGAAGAATGATAGTGGAATGTTTCCATAACAGAGGAAAATAACACCTTGCATTATGCACCTTTTTACAAATTTCTCAAAAATCTTCCTAAATAAAATAAATCTTCAAATTTTAAACATATATCATATTAAAGCTATAGCTTTAAAAACTATAGCGCCTTCAAACAGCGACCCAACCATGCCGCACGACCGTCCTGTTAGCTAGGTACTGTATTAATGGGCTGTAACGGCAACACCTACCATTCCTCCTAAGACAAGTTTATATATATATATACATACACATCCATACATATATATATATATATATATATATATATATATATATATATATATATATATTTGGCGGCTGAGAGACAAGGAGACATTTTTTGAATTTGAGTTTTTATTGAAAATATATTTTTCTATGTCCTATGAGCCCAAAAGCTCATATTCGGCAAAATAATCTGTATTTAAGTGTATGTTGTATGCCTAGAGCAAAAAGAGGATCAGTTGTATAAAACTTAAATTCTATTATATTTTTATTTTAAAGTGTGTATCCACGAAATCGGAGAACTAGAAAATCTATTATTTGTACCATACATACCATACCATACATTATACACCTTTTTACGAAAAAAAAAAATCGGCTGCAATTATTTTCTTAACTTTTTTTTATGAATTAAAAAGGATTATATAAATTAATAGTTGTGAAATATACTTATTAAATGAAAAGAAATAGGAATTCCGAATACTTTCAACACTCACTGTAGTTGGCAGTGTGAAAAGCATTCTTGACGTATTTTCCTATATCTTTCACTCCTTCACAAGTCGCACTACAAATCAGACACTTACCTAAAAGAAAAGCCCCAGGTTATGATTTAATAACTGCCGAGGCGCTCCAACTGATGTCCAAGAAAGCTCTAGTGTTCCTCACGACAATATACAATTGCATACTTAGGACAGCTAAATTCCCAGTACAGTGGAAATATTCAATCATAAAAATGAAACACAAAAAAGACAAAGACATGTACAAACCATCCTCTTATAGATATATTAGTCTCCTTCCCATATGTTCTAAACTTTTCGAAAAATTAATTTATAAAAGATTGGTTGACATACTGACTGAGCAAAAAATAATTCCTGACCATCAATTCGGTTTTCGCACGTCACACTCAACGACACACCAATTACACAGAGTTCCTGAATTCATTGCAGGAGCACTAGAAAAAAAGCAATACGCGACTGGAGTATTTTTGGATGTTGCCCAAGCGTTTGATAAAGTCTGGCACGAGGGGCTTCTCTTTAAGCTCAAGAACGTACTACCTTACACATACTATCTTATTATACACTCTTTTCTCTCTGATAGATTTTTCTCTGTTCGGCAGGGCTCAGAAACTTCTTCAATCCGACCAGTCTTGGCAGGAGTACCGCAAGGATCGATACTTGCTCCGCTCCTATACATTGTATACACACATGACATACCAACTCACCCCACCACATTGACTGCTACTTACGCGGACGATACTGCAATTTTAACATCAAACGACGATCCCATACTGGCCTTACTGACTCTAAAAAATCACTTGATACTACAAAATTGGTACAAGCTATGGAAAATTCGTTTAAATCACGACAAGTCAAAACACGTAACGTTCACACTACGACAAAACACTTGCCCACCAATTTTTATCGACAACAACCAAATTCCTCAGACCAACTCTGCACATTACCTAGGACTGACACTCGATCGAAGGATGACTTGGGGCCCACATGTCAAGATGAAAAGACAGACTCTTAACCACCGACTGAAAGTACTATACTCACTTTTATCTAAATCTTCAAAACTAAAAATTAGACAGAAACTGAATACATACACATACCTTCTTAAGCAAATATGGGCTTACGCTTCACAGATTTTTGGTTCAGCAAAGAAGACTCACATACAAAAACTGCAATCATTTCAATCCAAAATTTTAAGACTGATAACGACAGCTCCTTGGTACGTGAACAACAGAACCCTACATACGGACTTACAACAACCAACAGTTGACCAACATATACGAACACTATATATTCGTTTTCACAGTAAAATTAACGGACACGACAATAGACTGATTAACGACATGTCAATAGCTGAAATGCCAGTCAGAAGAAGGCTAAAGAGAGGCTGGATGAGGGACCTCCTCGGTAAAATAAAGCCTAGGAAGAGGTGCTGCTGGGCATTTTCCTTCTTCATGCCTACCATGTCTGGATCTCAATTTGTACAGCACATTTGCTTATTGTCAGATACATTCTGACAGGCGTGAATATAGATATAAACAGAAAAAAAAAAAATTTTTTTTACTTTAACTTTACTATATCGATGTCAAACTAAATGGGATTCAATACTTTTAATTTAATTTGATTAATAAATATATAATTTTGAAGAATCTAAGAAAAATTAACATACCGTATTATTAGCATTGATAAAATATCTGGTTCGCGCAACCCGAGATTTTCACATACCTCCGTTGTTAAAATAAATTTAAATATTTTTAAGTACAGAGATGAAGAAAGGGTTAAATAATTAATTGATTTTCAGTAGAAAAATTTATTTTATTAAATAATCTATTATATTGAGGATGTATAGTCGACTGTAGAAACTATTATAGGTGGAATAGTCATGAATCAGTCATTTTTTGAAAAGTTTTTAATTTTGCCAATGTTTCGGCCCAAGCTTGTGAGCCATCATCAGGGCGTTACTGAGCCATGTCCAAGCATAAACTGGTTGGACATGTAGTAGTTTATGCTTGGACATGGCTCAGTAATGCCCTGATGATGGCTCACAAGCTTGGGCCGAAACATTGGCAAAATTAAAAACTTTTCTAAAAATGACTGATTCCTGACTATTCCACCTATAATAATCTATTATTATTTTCATCACTCTTTACTAACTTTTATGATTTTTTTTTATAATATTGTTTTTTTAATCTTAAGCTTTTCTACGGTATATTATACATCTATTTTATTGTTCCTATATTGAAAAACACGAAAATTTTATTTAAAAAATATTTTTCTCTTTTCTCCTTTAGTTATCTATAATCCGATATAGAAGTCCTTCATATTATATATTTACGAGTTATTTACCAATTATAAGAAGATGATTAGGTTTATTTTTTTTTATCTAAAAAATTAAAGGTAATTTAGAGGAAGAAAATAATTTAAAAAATGATAAACTAATAAAAATGAAAATTAAAACAAACACAGACCTTTTCACGCGACTGGTTATTTGTACTCTGGGGACCCCAGACGCGTACAGCCGTTGAAAACTGGAATTTGAAAATGCTCACAATCGAAAAACTTTCCCTTACTGTATATTTCATATCTAGGTAAGTGAATGTAAAAATAGGTAGTTTGTCGTATTTCTAGAACTCATGCCAATAATATTCCTCCTATGCCAATCCTATTCCTGGGATGTAAGGTCTGTAAAACTCCTGTTTGCGCTCAACTTATAAACTAACATTGTAATAAATTTTAATTGTTATCATGCTACTTTTGTAGGTGTAAGGCGGATAAAGAGCAAAGTGGTATTTTTCACGAGGCGCCAGAAAACTTTTCTCTGATTTAAAAACTAATTCCAACTCCTGTAGAACTTCTCTTATTCCTAGTTCTTTATCTTCAGTCCTAAATCACGGGGTTCATTTAGTGTTTAGTTCTGATTTAACTAATCCTTTTAGAAAGAGAACTAATAATATGGACTAACAAATAAGTACGTTTTCGGAAAAAGCGGAGATTCGAGAAAACGTTTTTGTTTGTGTGTTGTATTGGATGAAATCAAATGACGTATTTTTATAACACTAAATGTCGAACGAAACTACTTGACCGATTTTTTTTTAATTTGCCACAAAAATACTATAGCATGCAGCGATGATTCGAACACCTAGACGTAGATATCAGCTGCTTAATTTAAAATAAATTATTTCAAAATAAAACAATACCGAAATTTTGCTCTACGCGCTATTTTATAGAGAATCAAATTTTCTACAGAAGAAAAATCGCCAAAATTTAGATCTAGCAGAGATATAGCGTTTTGAATTTAGCAGTAAAAATAGGCCATTTTTCTTTGAATTATTTATTACTTTTCTTACTAGCTATATAAACACTTCTCTCCTAATGGATGTTATTTGATAATAACAAACCATTATGTAATAATTAGCTTTTTAAAAATTAATCTTTTTTGTCCTGGAAATTATCCATTGTCAAAATGATACCCAAACCTAAAAAACCGCCAGAAAACCATCTTCTTACCGTCCCATCTCACTTTTACCAATCATGCGGAAAATCTTGAAAAGGTTATACTGAAACGCCTATATCCTATCCTAGATACTAATTCTATAATTCCTAACCACCAGTCTGGATTCAGAACGTCCCACTCCACTATCCAGCAATGCCATCGTGTGGTGGACGTTGTATCGTCTACATTGGAGCGCGGCTTGTATTGTACGGGAGCCTTCCTCGACGTGGAACAGGCCTTTGACGGAGTCTGGCACCCGAGATTGCTTTACAAGCTCCGCAAATTCCTTCCCCCTACATACTTCCTTATCATCCAGTCCTACCTCACTGGAAGATCCTTCAAAGTAAATCATAATAATTCCTATTCATCCATATTTCCTATTGTCAGTCTGCTGGTGTCCCTCAAGGTAGTAAGTATCCTAGGACCCATCCTTTACACAGTTTATACAGCTGATATACAACCCATCCTAACACCTTCCTCTCTACCTATGCTGATGATACTTGTGTGTTATCAGTCAATACTAATCCAACTATTGCCTCTCAAACTCTCTAATCCCACCTCAGAGACCTTGAAGTATGGTGTCAGAACTGGAGAATTAAAATAAATCCTAACTAATCCAACCAAATTACTTTTATCCTCCGTCGTAAACCTATAACACCCTGCCCTTCAGTATCCTTTAATAACACTTAACCAGCTCCTTTTCAACAGATCCTGTATGTAGGACTTCTTCTTGACAAACGCCTAACTTGGTATCCACATTCACGACTTAAACGCACAAAAAAGAAACTGCACGCCGCATTAGGCTACTTCAACACTTACTAGACAAACGTTCTAATCTTCCACTTAACTACAAAAGACTCATTCATGACTACATGACTATCATAAGACCGATATGTCCTTACGGAGTAGAGCTCTGGGGCTCTACTAAACCATCGAATTCTTCTCGTATCCAATCTCTACAGTCCAAGATCCTTCGTAAAATCTTCAATGCTCCTTACTTTGTCACCAACAAACCCATCCATAAAGACCTTAATGTCCCATATGTTGCTGAATTGGCCCGTACGAGGTATCAATCCTTTCATGACTAACTCCATTCCCTTTCGTTTTAATCCTTTCTTCCTCTTCAATTCCTGACAATCCTTCGAGGCGTCTGAAAAGGAGGTGGCCCGGGGACCTTCTAGTTTAGGATATTTTTAGAGTGCTTCCATTGGGAAGCTCCCCTACATGTGTTTCATGCCTTTTTATGTTCATTCAAATTTACTTGTTGTATTACTTGTTATACAGTTGTAAATTCCAATAAATTAATATTTAAAAAAAAATCTTTTTTAAGATAAGTCAATTTTGACACCAAAGTTTTTTTCTAACTTCTTTACAACTACAAACTTTCTCATCTTTTTTACACGAATACTGGGGTAGTGTTAGTCCCTAATATTTTGCAAGGTCTGAGGATTTAATGATTACATAAAAAAAAAAAAAATATATATCAAATTTGGTGCTACTAATAAGGGATCTTCTCCTATTGAGTGACTGAAAGATCACAGTATTTAGGCAACAGTTAATGTACTAATAATATGCATTACGATTAAATAAAATTGATGGAAAAAATTCAGGTCTCGAAAGCTTAAATTAAACGGTACAACCTTATTTATTAGGTTTAAGCCCAGTTTTGAAAAATAAATGCCTTGATATAAGAAAAGTCCTGCCTTTTATAAAGCTGAGTTTGGCTAACCAGGAGATATGTGCATTCGTTAGCCTTAGTAAGGGGGGAGGGAGATAATGGATTGCGGTGGGGGGGAGAGCTGAATATTTTATCATCCCTTCTACCTGATCTCGGGGGACCGAGTCTCTAGTGCTTCGGGTCGAGTCCCGCCTCGGGTTAATGATTGATTATCAGCTTAGCATATCATCCTATAATATCATCATCATTATTCGGTTCTAAAACATGCAATAGGCGCGTAATGAATTAGATAGAAAATATAGTGCTTCTAACACACGGTTTGTACTTACCTCAATTGTTTTTACAGTTGAACAATTGAACTATTTCAGTTGGAGAACTATGATATATGAAGTTATAGTTGAAAAAGTTTGAAGAATTATATTCTCTGTTTCCGAAAGGGCGTGTTGTAGTTTTCATGAATTTCCATTCGCCTACGACACGTTCTGACGATGACCCACAATGGGGGTCGAACCGTTGGCAGAAAATAAATGGTTGAAACTAGCAAATTGTTTCATTCAATGACCGCCATACAGTGGTTCAAAAGATTAGTAACTCGAAAAAAACTCCGCCGATTGCGCAATTTCGGCTTAACATTTTTGAAAAAAAAAATCACATATCCCTTGGAACAAACATAATTTGTGGGACAATTAACGATTTTATTGTGTTTCAAAATTAGGTCAATTTGACTTACGATAGTCCCGCAGTTTTCACTATCTCGGCCGTATATATTACATTAAAGCAGAGGGAATTTTTACCATCTTAAGTCTACAAATACATGGAAATATATAAAAAAAATAGTGTCTTAAACCATTAAAACACAAAAATATATTATTTTAAAAACATTTTTAATAATAGGCATACCGAACCCGAAGGTTCGATGCCGATACCACTAAACTTCGCCTGCACAGACTCGTCCAATGTTCACCGGTCAAGCCCAAGCCCCCGAGATCAGCCTTAATGCAATCCTCCCATCGACGCTTCCGCTTACCTTTCGGACGCCTACCAGTCGGTTTAGCGAATACCAGCTTTCTCGGAATCCGTTCCTCACTAAGCCCAACAACTTTACGCGCCCATTTGAGTCTCCGCGATGCTATCAACTCAATTATATTCACAGGTACAAACTCCGCAATTCCGCGTTGTGCAACCTTCTAAGCTCCCCAGTGGCCTCATCTCTCTTCGGACCAAATATTTTACGCAGTATCTTATTCTCGAAAACCTTAAGCCGTTGTTCATCCTTCAAAGTAAGCGGCCACGTTTCGCATCCGTAAAGAACCGTTGGAAGAATAATAGTTTTATAAATTCTAACCTTTAAGTTTTTAGACAGAAGCCGCGAGCTAAGTAATTTAGCAACTGAATAATAACACGCATTTCCCACCTTTAACCGGGACTTTATTTCTTCCTGGATTTCATTTTTTCTTGTTATCATTGAACCTAAATACTTGAATTTCTCTACGTGTTTAAAAGTATGACCTGAAATATTAATACCATCAAGATCGCCACCATTTCTGCAACTAATCATATATTTCGTCTTATCGGTATTTAAAACATTTAAAAGGAAAAACATTTTTATCCCTTAAAAATTAATGATAAAAAATAAAACGCTGCAAATTATTACACAAAACTATGAAATGAAACTACAAATGAACTAATATGAAAAACAATAAATAGCCCAAAGAAAGATGGTATATCACCACTGCTAATTTTAAAACGCCTATATCTAGGCTACTTCTGAACCAATTTTAATGATTTTTTTTTTCAACAACCAGAAGTGCAATGAAATATATAAAGATGGTAAGAAAAAAAAATTATTTTGATAATTATAAAGTGAAATATTAGTTACGACATTTGATAATAATATTAATAATAGGCTTACCGAACCTGAAGGTTCGATGCCGATAGCACAAAGTTCCGCCTACACATACTCGTTCAATGTTCACCGTTCCAGCCCAAGCCCCTTAGATCAGCCTTAACGCAATCCTCCCATCGACGCTTAGGCCTACCTTTCGGACGCCTACTAGTCGGATCAGCGAATAACAATTGCCTTTTTGGTATTCGACATTTGATAAATATAAAATTAATTGAAAACAAAAGGGGAGGAATGAAATTTTAATAAAAGGTAAATAATTAGATAATAGAAAATTAAAACGCTATAATTTAGGCTGAAACGTTAGCACCAGTAAATTAAGTTTATTATTAATTGTGTGCTCTATTGACTCTATCCCGAACCATATTCTTCCATATATACATACAGCAAACCATTCTCACTCCATAAAATAACTTCAACTTTTTTAAAATCTTAATTATTTATATAGTTCATTAATTGATTTTAACAGCCGAGGTAAGGTAATGTCGTGTGATGCCGCACAAGACTTTTGTAATATAAACAAAATTTAAATTATTTATATATTGTTCTTACGAAAATTCTAATATAATGATTAAGAAATGCAATGGTGGGAGAAGAAGGGTAAAAATATGGGGATATGGGTATTGTCTCATGCCAAAAAAAAAGAAAAAATCTGGTGCGGGCAACACACGACTTGCACTTACCTCCGTTCTTAAAATAGATTAAAGAATTTTTAAGTGCAGTTGGAGATAAAAGTGATTAAAACCATTAAATTATTAATTAAATGGAATTTCTATAGAAACATGTGTTTTATTTAAAAAATCTATTACATTATTATTTAAAATAATCACTTAGTTTTATCGGCTTTTCATCACTTTACTAACTTTTAAGA
Source organism: Piezodorus guildinii (assembly GCA_023052935.1). NCBI lineage: Eukaryota > Metazoa > Arthropoda > Insecta > Hemiptera > Pentatomidae > Piezodorus > Piezodorus guildinii. Next base: position 6,963,070 of record CM041296.1, read on the forward strand.
GCTTGTGTGTAAGATAATATTTTTCCTAAAATCTCTAGCTTTCAAACGGTATATCATACATGTGTATTACTGTTCTTATGTTCAAAAACAAAAAAATGCATTAAAAAATACTTTTTCAGTTTTCTCATTTATTTGTTTTTCGAATTCGCACAACATACATATTTAGCTGTTATATATCAATGCTAACAAGTTAATATGGTTATTTTTATAAAATATACAAAATTAAAGGTAGTTTAGAGGAAGGAAATTAAAATATCGTCATTTAAGCCCTGTCAGACCATTTCAATCAGAATGAAAACTACATGATATTAAAGCCCATTAAATTTTACATCTATATAACGATTTTGATAAAAATCATCGGAACCGTTTTTGAGAAAATCGAAGAAAGGTGCAAAGTGCATGGTATAAAGTGGCTCTTCTGGTAAGCTCATTTTGATGAAAAACGTTTTCTAATGTCTCGGGCGTATATTTGTCTTAAATATGAAATTTCCGGGAGTTACCACACACACACAACTTTCTGCGGGACTTTACTATCTATAGTAAGGGAAAGTTAAAAAAAAATCTATATATAGGAACCCGAATTATCTAGCACCAAGAAATGTACTTCAGGACCAATTATATCTTTAGATTATTAGATTATTATATCATGGATTTAACATCTCCACCATATTCGCAATAGATGAAAGAGATGTTTTATTTTTTCAAGTCTATAAAAATCAGACTACCACATTTTCCTTCCCTTTGTTGAGCGTGAACCGCATTAAAGACAGAGAATAGAATAAAAAGTTTTAACAAAACAATTCCGATAAATTCTATACCCGATCGAGATTCCAATAGTAGTTTATTGCGACAATGAAAGAGGAATAAAATGGTAAAATGCAGGCGGTACAGCGCTCCTCCACAATAGAAGGCTGGGTCTGAGGAAGGATATTGAATAAAAATCGATGCCGAAGCTTAAAGCTAAAGGACACTTGACCTTTGTAAGGAGTGTCCTTTGGAAGGGGATTCACGTAGTCCCGGCTCCCTCAGCTATCTCCTATCCAACAGCCTAGGGCTTCCAACAGGCTAATCTCTCATCTCATTCTTACAGCTTTGTAACATTTATATGCATATTAAACTTAGTAATATTTTTTCAAATTCCGTCAGAACCTTATTCATCATCCAATACCTATCCAACTAAACCCACCTCTACAATTTTCCTCGAAGTTTGAATCGGCCGTTATATAAAAAGTTAATAATGGTAATGTTAAATGATGAGTAGGTCATAAAGTTATAACTGATGATTGCATATAACAATTTAATATTTCTAACGGAGGTAATATAATTCTTTAACATTTTATTAAACTTTAAGATCATTTTATACTTCTTAAATCGATTTTAATAACGGAAAAAAGTGAATATTATGTTTCGCGAGCAGCAGGGTTTATTAAACCTTTGTGATTTATAAAGTTTTATTCTGATGTTTCAACCTTCAGCTCATCGACTCCCCTAACAGTTATGAATTCCCTCGTTTATACTTCAATCTATCCTCCGCTCCAGTTATTCCGATAGTTGTGAACTATTTCAACAATTTTAATCAGGGCTCAATGGCGAGGGACTGGTAAGAAGTAATCTTGGAAGCTGCGAGCCGTGATATTAATTATCTCAAAGTTGGAGACTAACAAGTTGGTCCCTGAGAAGTTAGAACAATGGGCCGCTGAAGGCTGTCTCCAGTGAGGGCCGGTCCTCATAGGTCACAGGGTATCGGCTTAGCAGCGTCTAAACCCTGCGAAAAGTTGTCGTTCTAACGAGTTGGATCTAGCGCATTTTTTTCGGTAACTAGATACACCAGAAAGACTGACCTGGAACCCACATACAAAAACAAGAGCTCAACAAAAGATACGGACAGCTACATAGACTACTGAACAGAACATCACAACTTTCTATTGGAAACAAACTATTAATTTACAAGACAATTCTCAAACCTATGTGGACCTACGGAATTGAACTATGGGGTACTACTAAATTTTCGAACATCAAACGTATCCAATCCTTTCAGTCCAAAGTCCTTAGAATTGATCTCTTATAGGTAATCAACTGGAGTGCTGGCAATGGCCAACTTCTCCACTCATGGCTGAGAGTGTGTGCTCTAGCGCCCTCACTCAGCCTCCACTGGCTGGAGTAGAGACGCGGCTGACTGAGAGGCGCTGGGATCTCCTGACAGTGTGCCTCGGCATCCATTTATCCATTTTTGGATGCAGAGGTTCGACTCGAAGTTCCCAGGGGCAGTATGTAAATATTGTATATAGGTATGAATGTGGCCAAGATTATAATTATTTTATTTTATTTCATATACTTTATTTTTTTTTATAATTTTTTTATTTTTTATTGATTTATTTTTTTCATTTGTTATTTAGGTTAACTTATTTTATTTTATTATTTGTTTGTTTTACTTTGTGTATATTTAATGAATGACTTATTTTATCTCTAATACTTATTGCCCGAGATAGTGGCAGATTGTATTATTTCTCAATAAAGCACTATTAAAAGTTAAAAAAAAGAAAAAAAAGATACACCAGGTATCTTGGCTTCCTTCTAGACAAAAGACTAAATTGGAACCCACATGCTAGACTTAAACGACAGAACTTAATCGAAGATTTGGCTAGTTATACAGACTACTGAACAGAAATTCTAAACTATCCATAGATAACAAACTGCTAATATACAAGACAGTACTGAAACCTATCTGGACCTACGGACTTGAACTGTGGAGGATCGCGAAATTTTCTAACATCAAACGCATTCAATCCTTCCAATCCAAAATCCTCTGAAGCATAGTCAATGCTCCTTATAATGCCATCAACCTTACTACACGGCGACCTAAATATTCCATTTATTTTTGACCTTATACCATCCAAATTCTCTAAATTCCATCAGAACCTTATCCATCACCCTAATCCCCTAGCTCAATCCTTATCCAGCTCCACACATCCTTACCATCCTCCTAGAAGGTTGAAACGGCAGTGGCCTCGAGACCTCTTGTAACATGTATATTTGAGTTCTAGCATTAGCTAGATTCTCCACTCACGTGCCTTATGCTTGAGGATTGTATATAGGTATGAGTGACTTTTGTATATATTTTTATTGATTTTGTTTTATATATATATATATATATATATATATATATATATATATATATATATATTGTATTGTTATTATATTAATTTATTGTTTTGTATATATCGTGTGAATGTAGTACGAATGTTGTACTTTATCACTATTAAAAATGTCCTAAATTGGACTGATTGTAAATAACTTAATAAAGAACTGTTTCTCTCTCCATTTCAGATATTCAAGCCACCATTTTTAATTTAAATGTCTAGATAAGAAGTAGGTGAAAATTAGTGATAGTTTACGAAAGTAGCGGGAGACCAGGATTTTAATCTTTAAATGTATTTAAAACTTTTAAAATTGATTTTAACAACAGAGGTAAGTGAAAGTCGTGTGCTCCGCGAAAACGGATTTTTAAGTATCATTTTCATCTTCGTTGGAAACATATGGAAAAATCTGGTGCGGGCAACACACGACTTTCACTTACCTCCATTTTTAAAATCAATGAAAGAATTATCAAATACACTTAGAGATAAAAATACGTGAAATTATTAAGGAATTAATTAAATTAAATTTCTATAGAAACATGTGTTTGATTCAAAAATCTATTATATTATTATCTAAAATAATCAGTTAGTTTTATGTTCATTTCATCACTCTCTATTAACTTTTAAAAGCTTGTGTATGAGATGATAATTTTTCTAAAATCTTTAGCTTTCCAACGGTATATCATACGTATATATTACTGCTCTTATGTTCAAAAACGAAAAATTGCATTAAAAAAATATTTTTTCTGTTTTCTCCTTTAGTTAGGTATCGAATTTATTCAATTTATATATTTACCAGTTTTTCATCAGCGTTAACAAGATAATCTAGTTATTATTATTGAATCTACAAAATTAAAAGTACTTTAGGGGAAGAAAATTTAAAATATCGGCATTTAAGCCCTGTCAGACCATTTTTATCTGAATAAAACCTACATGATATTAAAGCCCATTAAATTTTACATCGATATAGCGAGTTTAATCAAAATCGTCGGAACCGTTTTTGAGAAAATCGAAAAAATGTGCAAAATGCTTGGTATAAAGTGCCTCTTCTGGTAGGCTCATTTTGATGAAAAAAGTTTTGTCACGTCTCGGGCGTATAGTTGTCTTAAATATGAAATTTCAGTTTCATAGGACTTACCGTTTCCGCCCGGGAGCTACCACACACACACACACACACACACACACACACACACAGACACACACACACACACAGACCTTTTTGCGGGACTTGGTTATTTGGACTCAGGGGACCCTAAAACGTGAATTTCGTTGAAAACTGGAATTCGAAAATTTTCACGATCGCTATACTTCCCCTTACTATATATAGTAAGTGAAAGTAAAAATACAACAATTTAAAATGGTTATAGTCAATAATTAATTAAATGTTTATGCCCTATTCGTCACTTAATATTACCTTTAAGAACTTTATATATTCCATAATTTTCTTTAATCTATATTAAGTATAAACTATATGTAATATCTAATAAACCTATGTGTTATTATCTTTATGTTCAAAAAAGAAAAGGTACAAGCCCCCATTTTAAATTTAAAGTCGAGATAAGAAGTAGGTGAAAATTCGTGATAGTTTACGAAAGTAGCCAGAAAGCAGGAAATACATAGTAAGGGGAAGTATCGCGATCATAATATGCGGCTGGATATAAATTCTGAACGAATTTTGTAAACAACTAAAGGAAAAAAAAAGTTTAAATAAAATCTTTATTTTTTCGAACATAAGAATACGAACACAAATGTATTGGGTTGTTTCACATGAAATGTCCGTTTTTATAGTTTCTGAAATACATAAAGGATTTTGCAGGTCTCTATTGTTTTCTTCCGAATGTTTAAATATTTAAAGTAAACATTTACTAATCCCCTTCCTTTGTATTATGAACATTAGCTTCCCAATCAATTACCAAATTTTTAGTATACCTCCAAAAATGAACATGGAAACACGCGATTTTTAAGTAATATTTTTACAAGGCTTTTGGGTAAGGAATTGTTAGTGAACGGACCATTCGCCGTTGGTTTGCTAAGCTTTCAGCTGAGAATACCGACTTGGAAAACTTGCCCCGAGGAAGACCTCCGTCCGTAAAAGACAACGATGTCCTCAAACATACAGTAGAAGGAAACCCCTACCAAACAGTTAAAGAACTCTCGGCACAACTAAATGCAATTGCATCTACCGTTTGCAGACATTTAAAGTGTATTGGGAAAGTAAAAAAGCTCGATACATGGGTACCTCATGATCTCACTGAGCGGCAGCTAGACCTCATGTTTCAAAACATACCGTGCAAAAATTGAAAGAACTGGGCTACGAAGTTCTTCCGCACCCACCATATTCTCCCGACTTGTCTCCAACAGATTACCACCTGTTCAGGAATTTAGAAAACTTCGTCAAAGGTAAACTTTTTGAAAATGTTGATCAAGTGAAAAGAGCATTTTCAGATTTTGTTTCACTTCAAAGCTCAGAGTTTTTCAGTTCGGGGATAAAAAAGTTGGTTGTCACTTTGGGAAAAATGTGAAGAATGAGAAGGTAAATATTATCGAATAAAATTATCTTGTTTTCATATCGTATTTTTAATAAAAATCCTACCTTGAAAACGGACAGTTTATGTGACACAACCAAATATATCATTGGAAAGTTTAAGATTTTAGAAAAAATATTATCTAAAATAAATAAATAAATAAATATATATATATATATATATATATATATATATATATATATGTATGTATGTATGTGTGTGTGTCTATGTGTGTGTGTGTGTGTCTGTGTGTCATAAACCTCGTGTCACCTAACACAACTTTACGACTACTGCACACTTTGGAAAATTTGATTTACCGAGAGAATTCCATTTTAAATAAATCACAAACAGAACCAATTGATATTCTCAAGTATATAAGAGGATATAGAGAGACTTGATAATACAGGACATATATACTGCGAGGATGATTATGATGCATGGCATAGGCTCAGAGGGGGGATGGCACATGTAGGGGTTTGTACCCCCCCGCCTTCTGCAAATTTAAGCCCGCCTCGGCAATAGCTCACTTAAACCGGACGTTTCCATGGCAGCCTCTTCTTCCCTACAAGACTTCTTTCTATATAACATGCCTTTCCTGGATTTCCATGTCTATTACGGTTATTTATATAAGGCCATTTTAAGGATCAAATGAGGTTTTGAAATGATATAATTAGAATAATTAATGAGTATGTATATATTTAGGTGAAGCTAGAATGTAATAATTCACTTAAAAGTATATTTCTTGATTTCACCACAAACTTTAAATAGCACAACGTTTCGACTGATAAACGCTGACATGAGCGATAAGAAGATAATACTAAAAGTGATATGTATATGTATTAGTTACAGTCTATACTGTATATAAATAGGTATAAGTAATACGTATGCATGTATTTATTGCAAATAAAGTCGGAGTGTTGGAAAAAAAAAAAAAAAAAAAAATATATATATATATATATATATATATATATATATATATATATATATATATTGTTATGTATTGAAGATACTGAGGGAAGTTCATTATTAAATTATTTTAATATCAAACAACTAAAGATAACGAACCTTTGTCGGTAAAACATCAAAAGGCGTTTACCTCCATGGGACCCCCTAGCAATAAGTACCTCGGGAAACTTCCTAGACACAAGGACAAAGGACCCCCGGCTTAGGGCACTTCCCAGATCAGCCCTGCCCGAGGTGACGACGATGAGGAGAAGATTCGAAAAGGGCAGTCAAGTTTTATCCTCAAGAAGAGGCAGTCTTATTCCATCCTCATGAAGATGTGAGTCGGGTTCTACCTAGAAGAAGAGATGTCCGCCTGTGGGTCAGAGAGAGATCAGCTGGAGATCTGAGAGCCTAGAACGAACGCCTGATACAATTTCCACCTCCGCCAGCCGACAAAGTGTCTGAAGGTAATCTTTTATTGTAATATTGTTTGGCAGGATCAACTATAAGGAATCCCTCAGTATTCTCAACCATTGTGTTAATATAGTATAAATGTCTAAGTTATTATAAATAATAAGGTCATTTATTAAAACACGCCTAATTTAATCTTACCCTGCATGCCACCTACTGGGATTGGTAAACACGAAACCTTTGGAAAGGAAGTTCAATGATTTCATTAAATATTAGTCTATATCTACATTAAATATATCAAATAAGCTAATTTTTGAAGCTATCGCTGCCTTAGAAAAGTAGCCAGTCAAAATATATATATATATATATATATATAATACTAAACTGTCATGATACACATGTATGGATTCTACCCAGTGGTAGCTCTCATAAAACTATGATAAACTAGAAGGTCTCGAGACCATCTTCATTTCAGACGTCTCGGAGGATTACCAAAGAGTGTTTGTTTGTTTATTTATATAACGTCCCTTTATGCTGCTGTGGCTAATCGGACGATGCTACATGGAGAGTCCAAAATTTTGCCTATCCGGTTTTATTATTATAGGGATCTTTAAAGAGTACCTGACATTAAACAAACTCGAGACCACTTTTTAATGTATTCTCCAAAGAAGGGCATTACTAAGTATTTTTTACTCCATTTAAAAAATCCTAGAGCCATCTGCGGGTTTGACCCTGGGACCTTAGGCATAATAGGCTGTTATGCTAACCACCATGCTACAGGCAACCCCTTATCAAAGAGTGTAAAGAAAGCAAGGATCAAAACTATTGGGTTAGAGTGAGGATAGGAGATTTTTGCTTTTTTCAGTAGGAATTCGCTAGAATTCAGTCTGGAGAACATCACTAGACCTCAGGAATATTACGGCAGTGAATATTGGAGAAGTTTCGGTAAGCAAAGTTATAATTTACTTTGTACAATCACGAAAAAGTGAAAGAAGGGTCACTGATCAGCTGATTGCCGCTAGCTCGGCAAGCTCGGGCTTGCTTTTCTTTTAATTATCTTTCTTTTATCTTTAATTCTTATCTCATTATTTATTTATTATTATTATTTTATTAATCAATGAGATATTTTCATCAAGTCATGTCCTCAAAGTCTGCAAGTAAAAGATCTAGATCTGCAGGTTCTAACTCGTCTCCCACAAAACAGAGACCCCGCCGTGAACAAAATAAAAAAATGATTCCACCAGCGACCGCGTCAGCTACCTCATTAGGTTCTGAACCACAGCCCAGCACATCATCACAAGGAATAACTGATGAATCTCCGTTTTTTTACACCGAATCCATTTCAGATCCTCCAAAATGAAAAAGAAACCATGGAATCTTCTCCTATACCCAGAGAACCACTACCTCCACCAATATTTGTTAAAAATATTAAAAATTTTAAACTGATGTGTGCGCATTTAAACAAAGTAACAGATCCTAATAGTTATTATTGTATAAGTAGAACCAATGATACTAAAATATCTCCGACTACTGCTGAAACCTACAGAAAGATTGTAAAATATCTGACTGAGACCAAAGCTGACTTTCATACTTATCAGCTGCGCCAAGAGAGAGCATTAAGGGTCGTAATCAGAAACCTACATTCCTCAACACCCGTTGAAGCAATCAAAGAAGAACTGACAGAATTAGGATTCCAAGTGAGGCAAGTCACCAACGTTCTAAAAGATAAAAGTCCACTTCCTCTATTCTTCGTGGACTTGGAACCATCAGCAGGAGTCGAAAAAATCTATGACCTCAGCAGACTGTACTATACCCGTGTAAAAGTTGAAAAACCTTACACAAAGAAAGAAATAGTCCAGTGCCATAACTGTCAGGCATATGGTCATACCAAAAGTTATTGCCATCACATACCACGCTGTGTGAAATGCGGTGAACAGCATAAAACAGAAGAATGTACAAGATCAAGATCAGCACCCGCTGTATGTGCTCTGTGCCTCAAGGACCACCCGGCTAACTACAAGGGATGTGAAATCTACAAGAAACTCAGAACCAGATACCAAAAACCTCAGGATCCGAATGAAACAGCTGTACCAACCAGAAGCAGAAGAGAACCATCAAAACTTGTAAATTCTAACGTGTCATTTGCCCACTTGCTTGGAGGTGGTAACCAGAATCATGAAGTCGAGGCACTGCCGGAACAACATTTTCCTCAACATTCTCAATCTATTGTACAAGAATCTATCCCTCAAAGTTTACCTAATCTTCAAAAAACTCCTCAACATCAAATTTCTCATATCCCTCCACCATCAAACGTCACAGATCTTACCAGTCTAATGACATCGTTCATCTCCGAAATCAAATCTCTTGTTATGCCGCTTATATCACTCCTTACAAATCTAGTATCGAATCTAATCCCTGCCTTGAAAAATCCTTAAATGACTTCACCTAACTCCTTATCCATTCTCCTTTGGAATGCGAATGGTGTTAGAAATCATACTGACGAACTGACAGCGTTGTTGCAAGACAAAACAATCGATGTTGCACTTATAACTGAAACAAGACTAACGACTAAACAGTACTTCAAAATACCGCAATACATGACATACCGTACTGACCACCCAGACGGTAAAGCCCATGCCGGTTCTGCTATCATTGTCCACCAATCCCTCTCTCATCATTTACTCCCACTTCCCACCTATGATTTCCTACAAGCCACATCCATAGTAATCAAGACTTTTTCCTTTCCGGTAACCCTCACATCTGCATATTGCCCTCCTAAACATTCCATTTCCAATTCTGAATTTGTATCCTTCCTGGATTCCTTAGGAAATCGTTTCATTCTGGGTGCAGACTTAAACGCCAAGCATCAGCAGTGGGGTTCCAGAACCACGAATTCTCGGGGACGAAATTTGCTGTCTGCACTCAACTCCCGACATTTTAATATCCTGCCTCCTGACTCCCCTACCTACTGGCCAACCGATCCTAACCGCAATCCTGACATCCTCGACTTCTTTATCCACAGCGGATTAGGCTCTCTCAACTTGTCTTTAACTCGCCTTGATGAACTATCCTCAGACCATAGTCCACTGATCCTAAAAGTATCTCTCACTCCAATTCCAAAACCCATTCCACCATCATTCATCCGAGGCCCTGTCAACTGGAACCTTTTCCGCCAAATCCTGACCGATAATATTGACCTCAGAGTAACCCTCAAAACCCAAGATGACCTAGATAATTCCGTCTATTCCTTTACCACCGCCATCCAACAAGCTGTCTGGACTGCTTCCTCTCCTAAACACTCCAATATAAATCCAGACCAAAATCATTTTCCACAACCTATTATAGACCTTATCCACACCAAACGCCGAGCAAGATCATTATGGCAGCGCACCCGACACCCAACAGATCGCCGCTCCTATAACTTCTATTGTAGACAATTGAAGAGGGAGTTGGCGAACTTCCGTTCCCAGTCCTTTAATTCCTACCTCTCCTCTCTATCAGCTCGTGATAATTCCCTGTGGAATGTCACGAAAAAGATCCTAAAATACCATCATGTTTCCCATCCTCTCCGACGTGGTGATGACTCCTGGGCTGCGTCTGATGAAGATAAAGCCGAGGAATTCGCCACACACCTCTCCAAAGTATTCACTCCTCACCCGGAATCCCACATCAATCACACCGCAAAAGTGCAAGACTTTCTTATGTCACCGATTCCACTTTCCCTACCTCCTAAAGCTATTAATCCCTCTGAGGTCAAATATCTTCTCCAAAAACTGACTCTCCGTAAATCTCCTGGACACGATCTCCTTACTCCCCAGATCCTCCGACAACTTCCGCAGAAAGCTATTATATTCCTTACTTATATTTATAACTGCATCCTCCGCACCACCTATTTTCCTCTGTTATGGAAACATTCCACCATCATCCTTTTTTTAAAACCAGGTAAACCTTCCAACAACACTTCATCCTACAGGCCTATTAGTCTACTCCCCATCCTCTCAAAAATCTTCGAAAGGCTTCTTCTTAAACGTATACTACCCATATTAGAATCTCAAAATCTTCCTTCCCATCAGTTTGGATTCCGTCCTCAGCATTCCACAGTTCAACAGGGGCTCCGAGTTGTAGACCATATTTCCTCAGCTCTTGAATGCAAAGAGTATTGTTCTGGTGCGTTTCTGGACATTGCGCAAGTTTTTGACAGGGTATGGCACACTGGATTACTCTTCAAGCTGAAAACCCATTTACCCCAGTCCCTATACCTCATTCTCCGATCCTATCTCTCGAACCGTTCCTTCCGAGTTCGCTGCGGTGAAGAATTTTCTAACCTTTATCCCGTTGAGGCCGGTGTTCCTCAAGGCAGCGTCTTGGGACCCATCCTCTACATCCTTTACACTGCTGATATTCCTACACATCCTGATACCTTTCTGGCAACTTTTGCAGACGACACCGCCATCCTATCATCCAGTTCCAATCCTGAAACAGCTTCCTTAAACCTTCAGAGACACCTTTTCCTTATCGAACACTGGTGTAATAACTGGCGTGTAAAGGTGAACGAAGCCAAATGTAAACACATAACCTTTACTCTTAGACGAAAATCCTGTCCGCCAGTTTATTTCAACTCATTACCGATTCCTCTCTCAGATACAGTCCGGTATCTTGGCTTACTGTTAGACAAAAGATTGACTTGGAACCCACATACAAGACTTAAAAGACAAGAACTCAACCGACGATTCGGACAGTTATACCGACTACTCAACAGAAAATCTGAACTTACAGTTGAAAACAAATTATTAATCTACAAGACAATACTGAAGCCCATCTGGACCTACGGAATTGAACTGTGGGGGACAGCTAAACGTTCTAACATCAAACGCATTCAATCCTTTCAATCCAAAGTCCTCCGTACAATAGTAAATGCTCCTTATTATGTCTCCAATTATACCTTGCACCACGACCTTAATGTTCCATTTATTTCAGACCTAATTCCATCCAAATTTTCCAAATTCCACCAGAACCTCATTCATCATCCTAATCCTTTAGCTCAATCCCTATCCAGCTCCACTCATCCATACAACCCACCTAGAAGGTTGAAACGGCAGTGGCCTCGCGACCTTTTGTAAATATATTGGAGTTCTAGCACTGGCTAGATTCTCCACTCAATGTGATGTATGTATGAGTGTGTGTATGTGTATATAGGTATAAGTGAATTATTGACTTTTGTATTGATTCATTATTGTGTATATATTTTATTGTAATTTTATTTTGTGTAAATATTGTATGAATGTAGTATGTTTGATATCATTCAGCAATACTATTAATGTCCAAATTGGGACAGATTGTAAAATTTTCTCAATAAAAATTGTTATTACTAAAAAAAAGAGTGAGGATAGAGTTGTGACGAATGGAGTGGCCAAAGTCAGCAACCTAGGGAACATTTTGTTTCTATGTGAACATTAGTAACAGTGATATAAGATCCCATTCACACAATATATACAGTATACTATGATAAAGTCAAATTATATATATATATATATATATATATATATATATATATATATATATATATATATATATATATATATACAAACAAAAAATCCTATATTTGAGATAAATACAAATAAATGAAATAAAGAAGTAATAAATACATTTACATCGCTTTGAGAAATATACTTTTTATTAAGATTTGCTCAAAGTTTATCTAACTAACTTGTAATTGCCTAATATATTACATTTCCATTTACCCCTATCATGAAAATTAATTTTTTTTAATCTAGTGCGGGCAACACATGGCTTTAACTTACTTCGGCTGTTAAAATCAATTTAAGAACTATTAAATAAACTTAAATTGAAAAAATTTAATTCAAATAAAAAGATTATTCAGTTTTGTTAGAAACATACGATTTAAATTCCATAATATAACAATATAAAGTTATTGCGTATGATAATCAGTAATACATTTATAGTTAATTTACATTACCTTTTACAACTTTTTTTATTACATCATATTATTTTTATTATTTTATTAATTTTGCAACGGTATATTATAGGTCTATATTACTAATTTTATGTTCGTAAAAAAAAAAAAATATAGTATTATCTTTTCTTCTTTAGTTGATAATGAAATTTGTTTAACTTGTATATAAACCCGTTTCTCATTCATGTTAACTAGATGATAAGGTTGTTTTTTTCGAATCTATAAAATTTAAGGTAGTTTAGAGAAAGTAAGGGTTCCCTGTAGCATGGTGGTTAGCATAACAGCCTCCTATGCCAAAGGTTCCGGGTTCGAACTCGAAAAGTAGAGGAGTTTCTTGCTGTGTTAGTCTTGTATGAGGATTTCAATGGAACGTTTGTCAAGATGGAGTCCTAGGTATCAGATCTGTTTAACCGGGGAAAGTAGAGTGTTATTATACTGCAGGGAAGGTAGTATGTTATAGGTTTACAGCGAAGCATAAAAGTTATTTGGTGGGATTTATTGGACTTTATTTTTATTCCCCATATCTGACATCATACCTCTCAAGTGGGTTCGAAGAGTTTGAGAGGAAATAATATGATAGTCATTAATTGATAATACACAAGTGTCATAGGTAGAAAGGAAGGCGGTAGGATGGGTTGCAGTAATGTATAGGAAAAATATAATATGTGGTTATATAATAGATTTCTGAAGGAGGTTTTTCGTAATGGTCATCAATGTTACAATATATGCCTAAAGGCATTTGTATATTACTTGTTTTCAAATAAATAAAAAAATAAAATATAATAGATATACCACTTCTCAATTTATATTCTAACTTAAGCCTCTACAATGTTATTTATAACTGACAGGTTATACCACAAGTAAGATGTCAATGAAGGGGGTGAGAAGGGGGGAGAAGGGTGTTAAAATTAAAATGGCGGATCATTTAATGAAGTATATATTTTTAAGATTTGTCCTCGGCACACCGAAGAGATCTCATGTGACCCATTTTTCAGCGAGTTAAAGTGGCTCCTTCCCTCAAACCGCAGACAATATTTCCTGGGATCATATCTTTACCAAACCATCAACTCCCAGCTATCTCCCCATATCCATGAACTTCTGCAATTTAAATCGTCAGTCCGCTACCTCCAAACAAGATCGCGCCTTTCTTGTCCGCTCTACTACTCTCTGGAATTCCCTACCTACTCATACCCACCATACTTCTTCCCTACCATCATTCAAGTCCCAGCTGTTAGAGTACCTATTGTCATCTCAAAAAGACGCTCCACAAGCCTGATATTTCAAATTAAATATCTAATCAAAAAGAAAATTTATTATTTATTGTTCATGTTTCTATATGGATCAATTATTATGAATCAGTTTCAATGTTAAGTTTTGTTCAACATATCAGAAGTTATTCATTTATTTTACTCTTTTAGTTATTTTACTCTTTTGTTTTATTGTATCCTACTTTTTTTCTTAAAGCTTTGTAGATAAGAATTAATTATAATCCTTTGGTCTTGTGGCCAGACACATTGTATATATTAATTGTACTTATCATATTGTTCTTAAGGGATCTAGTCCCAGAATAAAAATTATTTTTCTCTTCTATTCTATTCTATATTGACATACTTTTCCGACGAGAGGCTTCTGGGTGTAAGCATCCACTCAAATCAGGTATTTCGCGTTTAAAATTAATTAGTTACTCTAATGAATAAATAAAACGTTGTAACTTTATCATGTCCGTTATTGATACATTTCCCGCTTCTACCACGAAGAGGAGAAATAGTATTGCGATATTTTCCGATATTACCCGATCCTGGATTTAGTTTACCTTAGAGGATGCAAATTTGATGAGACGAGATGTTCCGGATGGTGGTACTGAGGAGAGGTGTTTCAAATATTCAGCGGCTGCCGAACTAACTTTTACGATCTGCACGCCATCCCCCGACCTCACATAGGCTCGGTTTGTTTTATTCATTTCCGATCCGGGAGGGAAGGCAAACACGAATCCTGTTGACACAGGCACAAATCGAAAACTGACTGTAGGATTCCAATCGTACAGATTAGCGCATATGTTGTGAGTTTATCGTGGCGATTGGTTCCGATATAGAACCTCCTATAGTACGTTTCCAGAATCGAAGCGATAATATCAAATAGGTACAATATTTACTTTTAAAAATTTTAACTCTACTTATTTTTGTTTACTATTATTATATTATTATTTTCAATAATCAACTTTTGTAATTGAACAAAAAAAAAAAAAATAAATGAAATAAACCCATCAAAATTTGACAACTTTTAGTTCCATTTGATAAAGAATTAAATTTTGGGCCATGTGAAAAAAGAATCATTGAATTTCGTTTACAACTAGCTTAAATATTGCGTTTTGAAATCAGAGGTAGTGTTATGATATGATGCTTTGAATTAGTGCTTCCCATATTACTTGATTGCCTATCATCAGCCATATAAACAGTTATACCCTAATATTGTTAAAATAAACCATTGTGTAATAATTTGCAGTGTTTTTTTTTATAAATATTTATTTATTGAAATTTACAGCTGAGTTGAATATATATTATATATATATATATATATATATATATATATATATATATATATATATATATATAGAGAGAGAGAGAGAGAGAGAGATAATATACATGAGAAGACACGAAGAGAATATGCCCATTGGCAGCACTCCGCTAGGTAATCTACACTAGAAGGTCTCGAGGCCATCTTCTTTTCAGACGCCTCGGAGGATTTCAGGAATGGAAGAGGAAGCAAGGATGGAAACTATTGAGTTAAAGTGGAAGTGGAGTTGGTCATGGAAGACCTCGTACGGGCCTAATCAGCAACATCTTGGACATTAGGGTCTTTATGGATGAGTTTGTTGGTGACAAAGTAAGAAGCAGTGAGGATTTTTCGAAGGATGGGCCGCTCAGTGAGATCATGAGGTGCCCATGTATCGAGCTTTTTTACTTTCCCTATAAACATTAAATGTCTGGAAACGGTAGATGCACTTGCATTTAGTTGTGCTGAGTCCTATAACTGTTCGGTAGGGGTTTCCTTCGACTGTATGTTTGAGGACATCGTTGTCTATTACGGACGGAGGTCATCCTCAGGGCAAGTTTTCCAAGTCGGTATCCCCAGCTGAAAACTTGGCAAACCAACGGAAAATGGTCTGTTTATTAATTTGCAAATATTTCTAGCGGCCTTAGCTTCTGAATGGCCGAGTTTGAACTCGTACATAAATATTACTCGAAAATCCCGTGTTTCTATGTTCATATTTGGAGGTATACTAAAAAGTGGGTAATCGATTGGGAAGCTAATGTTTATAATACAAAGGTAGATAATTAGTAACTTTTTACTTTAAATATGTAAACATTTGGAAGAAAACAACAGAGACCTACAAAATCCTTTATGTATTTCAGAAACTATAAAAAAGGAAATTTCATTTGAAACAACCCAATAGTTTCGCATATTTATTTATTTTATTTTATTCACTAAACTCTTTTATATTGCATTTATTATAAAAGGGTGCTTCGAACCATGAAAAAACAGTCCTGGAAATGAATCTGAGAGCAAAGAACGATATGAAACTTAAGAAAGAGATATAGAGAAGACGAGGACGGAGAAATGAGAATAGAGCAAGTGGAAAGAAGAAGCGCTGGCCTTGGAGTATTGTATATTCCATCGCACTTATATACCTCTCTATACCTCGGCTCTCTGTCAGCTCCTACTGTCGTACCTCATTTACCTCACTCCCTACATATTTCATCATATTTATTTTCTTCTATATTGAAAAAGAAATCTATAGTTCATAACTTCTTAAAGAAAAAATAAAATAAAATTCTATAACCGATCAAAGGTCCAAGCTCCCATTAATTACAAGCTTCCCCTACTTTTGTCTTTTAAATAATAAATACATAAATTCTTTATTATCCTATGACAAGTTGTTTTATAATAGCATATAATAATAATAATAATAATAGGCTTAGCGAACCCGAAGGTTCGATGCCGATACCACCAAATTCCGCCTACACAGACTCGTCCAATGTTCACCATTCAAGCCCAAACTCCCGAGATTAGCCTTAACGCAATCCTCCCATCTACGCTTCGGCCTACCTTTTTTCGGACACCTACCAGTCGGATCAGCAAATACCAACTTTCTCGGAATCCGATCGTCATCGAGCCCAACAACTTTACTCGCCAATTCGAGTCTCCGCGATGCAATCAGCTCAATTATATTCACAGGATACAAGTTCCGCAATACCGCGTTGTGCAACCTTCTAAACTCCCCAGTAGCCTCATCTCTCTTCGGACCAAATATTTTACGTAATACCTTATTTTCGAAAACCTTAAGCCGTTGTTCATCCTTTAAAGTAAGCGGTCACGTTTCACATCCGTAAAGAACCGTTGGAAGAATAATAGTTTTATAAATTCTAATCTTTAAGTTTTTAGATAGAAGGCGCGAACTAATTAACTTAGCAACTGAATAATAACACGCATTCCCCACCTTTAACCGGGACTTTATTTCTTCCTGGATTTCATTTTTACTAGTTATAATTGAACCTAAATACTTGAATTTCTCTACGTGTTCAAAAGTATGACCTGATACATCAATATCACCAAGATCGACACCGTTTCTGCTACTAATCATATATTTCGTCATATCGGTATTTAATTCGGGTCCTATTTCTTTACCGTTTTTTATTAACACACTAGTGTTTAGTTGTATGGTTTTCGTGTCTTCAACTAGCAGTACCAAATCATTGGCATACCCCAAAACCGGAATCCTGTCACCCATATTTAAACGTTTCTCGGTACACATCACCTTTTCTATGACATATTCTTAATATATATTGAATAATACGAGTGAAAGGGAGTCACCCTGTTTCAAACCCGATCGCACCTCAAATCTCTCGGAGTAATTATGACCGATTCTAACTTTATGGAACGTTTCCGACAAACACATCTCTACTAGGTATAATAGCATATACAGAATGTTAATTAAACGCTTTAGAGTCTTAGAGTTAATTAAATAAATTTAAACAAGTTAACGATTAATAATAATAATACTTGTCTTACCGAACCCTCAGGTTGGATGCCGATACCACCAAACACCAAAATTCTATTGTGGCTAGATTGTCATTAAATGATTAAATATGCGGAATTTAAGCTAGTCAGCGAGGATGGAATAGAAATAGAATTCCATAGGATTGAGGATCGGGTAAGAATAGATCTGTCGAAATGTGCAGTTCGGTGGGCCGCAGTGAATAAATCGGAAGGCCTGGAGCGTGTACAACGAGGATGGACAGAGGATTTGAATTGAGACGTTGATTTCCAAAAGGTACTAAGGGACATTTTTTACGAAATTTATTTTTTTACATATTTGTATTCTCATAATTTAGTTTTATCTAAATATTCTATTTGATGTTATCTAATGAATTCTTAAGTCCTTAAAAAACGCGAATTAGAAATGCGGTAATTTTCTGAAAGTACTAATTACGCATTTATTTCCGTTCTAAATTATTCTAAAAAAAATCATTTCATAACTTTTTTTTTTTTTTTTTCTCTTTAAATCTATATTCACGCCTGTCAGAATGTATCTGACAATCAGCAAACGTACTTTATAAATTGAGATCAGGCATGGTAGGCATGAAGAAGGAAAATGCCCAGCAGCACCCCTTCCATGGCTTTATTTTATCCGAGGAGGTCTCTCATCCAGCCTCTCTTTAGCCTTCTTCTGACTGGCATTTCAGCTATTGACATGTCGTTAATCAGTCTATTGTCGTGTCCGTTAAGTTTACTGTGAAAACGAGTATAGAGTGTTCGTATATGTTGGTCAACTGTTGATTGTTGTAAGTCCGTATGTAGGGTTCTGTTGTTTACGTACCAAGGAGCTGTCGTTATCAGTCTTAAAATTTTGGATTGAAATGTTTGCAGTTTTTGTATGTGAGTCTTTTTTGCTGAACCAAAAATCTGTGAAGCGTAAGTCCATATTGGCTTAAGAAGGTATGTGTATGTATTCAGTTTCTGTCTAATTTTTAATTTTGAAGATTTAGATAAAAGTGAGTACAGTACTTTCAGTCGGTGGTTAAGAGTCTGTCTTTTCATCTTGACATGTGGGCTCCAAGTCATCCTTCGATCGAGTGTTAGTCCTAGGTAATGTACAGAGTTGGTCTGAGGAATTTGGTTGTTGTCGATAAAAATTGGTGTTTTGTGTGTAGTGTAATGCCAGTGGTTTGAATGTGAGGTGCAGTTGGTAAGTGTAAAAGGTTATGTTTGAGTGGTGTCTTAATGAGGATAGCAGTCCCGCCGTGTGCTGTGTTGTCCGGACGGTCTGTTCTGTATATCAAGTAACCTGAAATACCAAATTTGATCGTGGTGTAAGGTGTGTTTCTGTGATCAGTGTAATGTCAATACGTTTTTCATGTAAGTATATGTCCTATTCTGTCCTATGTTGTAGTAGTCCGTTCGCGTTCCAAAGAAGGATGGACAAAGAGCCCCCAGTCAGCTGATCATAACTTTAATATAATTTTATTTATTTATTTACAAATATGCATCTACCCTTATAGGGTCATTAGCATGAATTTTATTATTATAGTAAAAAAATAATTCTAAATTTTAAGGCAAAAAGACCCAAATTAGCTGGTTTAATAATATAGGAATGAGAGATTTTCGCGCTTTCTGTAAAATTTCCTAGAATGGATATATTGGGTTGATGCAAAATTAATGCAGGTTTTTAGTAGGTATTGTAAATACGCCATATCTTTACTTTAACCATATATATTTAATCAAAATAATTTCCATCTGAATCAATGCACTTTTGCCAACGTTCAACAAGCTTTCTTATTCCACCAGAAAAAAAATCCGAATCCCTGGACTCAATGAAATCACGAAAAGAATTTTCAATGTCGTCCTGGTTTTGAAAATTTTTCTCCCTCAAAAAGTTGTCTAGATGCCTGAAAAAGTGGAAGTCTGTAGGAGAGAGGTCAGGTGAATAAGGCGGATGTTGGAGAACTTCGTAGCCCAACTCGTGCAGTCGTCGAAGCGTTGGTTGTGCAACGTGTGGTCTGGCGTTATCGTGGAGCAGGATCGGCCCCTTCCGATTCATCAATGCTGGGCAAAGACGTTGCAATTTTTGAGTTCCGAGTTCCGCCGCCATTTCTCGTGTGGTTTTGGTTGGGTCTTCTTCCACTTTTGACCTCAGCTGGTCGTTGTCCAGAGCAAGATGACGGCCCCGACCTTCCTTGTCTTCGAGGTCGAAATCTCCTCTGCGAAACTTCTGGAACCAACGCTGCACCGTGCACTCATTAATAGCCCCCTGACCCCACACTTCATTGATATTACGAGCCGTTTGCGCAGCGCTGCGCCCTAATTTAAATTCGTAAAAATAAATTTGACGAAAATCGCACTTTGACATTTTCGATTCAAGACCTTTGAACACACTGAACAAAACGATTTTACTAAACAAATTCATGGTGAAAGAGAGGGTATTAGATAAGGTTTGTTTTGGTATAATAATGATCAATGTTAGGATTAGCTTTGTTTACACAATTGGAATTAAGATATTGCAATAGAGGAAACCTGCATTAATTTTGCATCAACCCAATAGTACCTTTTGGAAATCAACGTCTCAATTGTAGATGGTGGGTATGTATGATGGACGGTGGGTATAGATAACTCGGTAAATGAATGATGCAGGGAAATACTTCTGACGATTGGAAGGGTAAAGCGACTTCAATTAAATTGGAATACGGAAATGTATCAAGGGACCCCAAAAATGAATCAAACGAAGTAATTATTTCGAGTAATCACCTCCAACTAAATGTTAAGATGATCACTCCTTTTAGTATACAAGTGGACTGTATTGAAATTTAAACTAAATGAAAGAATGCTGGACCTAGATAAAAAAACACATTATGGGGAAAAAATCTGGTGCGGGCAACACACGACCTCCAATTTTAAAATCAATGAAAGAATTTTCAAATACAGTTAGAGAAAAAAATACGTGAAACTATTAAAGAATTAATTAAATTGAATTTCTATAGAAACATGTGTTTTATTAAAAAAATCGATTCTACTATTTTCTAAGATTTTTTTTATTGATTTATTTAACGTCACTGTATGCTGCTATGGCTAATCGGACGATGCTACAGTGGGAGTCCTAAATTTTTCCTATCCAGGTTTTATTAGGATAGGGATCTTTAACGAGTACCTGACATCGCACAGGCTCGGGACCACCTTTTAACGTCCCCTCCGAAGGACGGCGTAACTAAGGATTTTTACTCCCATTAAAAAATCCTAGGACCACCTGCGGATTTGAACCCGTAACATTTGGCATGGTTGGCTGTTACGCTAGCCACCCAGCTACAAGTGATCACTATTTTCTAAGATAATCAGTTTTATCTTCGTTTCATCACTCTCTATTAACTTTTAAAAGCATGTGTATGAGATAAAAAAAATTCACTAACTATATATAGTAAGGGAAAATATTGCGATCGTGAAAATTTTCGAATTCCAGTTTTCAACGGAAATACACATTTTAGGGTCCCCAGAGTTCAAATAACCAAGTCCTGTAAAAAGGTGTGTGTGTGTGTGTGTGTGTGTGTGTGTGTGGTAACCGGGCGGAAACGGTAAGTCCTATGAAACTAAAATTTCATATTTAAGACAACTATACGCCCGAGACGATACAAAATCCTTTTCATCAAAATGAGCTCACCAGAAGAGCCACTTTATACCATGCATTTTGCAACTTTTTTCGATTTTCTCGAAAACGTTCGAGAATTTTGATTAAACTCGCTATATTGATGTAAAATTTAATAAGCTTTAATATCATGTAGGTTTCATTCTGATTAAAATGGTCTGACAGGGCTTAAATGCACATATTTTCTTCTCCTAAAGTACCTTTAATTTTGTAGATTCAATAAAAATAACTATATCATCTTGTTAACGCTGATGAAAAACAGGTAAATATATAAATTGAATAAATTCGATACCCAACTAAAGGAGAAAACAGAAAAAAATATTTTTTTAATGCAATTTTTCGTTTTTGAACATAAGGGCAGTAATATACATGTATGTTATACCGTTGTAAAGCTAAAGATTTTAGAAAAAATATTATCTTATACTCAAGCTTTTAAAAGTTAATAGAGAGTGATGAAAAGAAGATAAAACTAACTGATTATTTTAGATAACAATATAATAGTGTTTTAAAGGAGGTGAGGGCGAAATGAATACAGCCTGGCACTATGGGTTCAAATGGTTCTTTTATTGTTCAGACAGTTGAATAAAATGAAGAATAACAGAATATAAAAAAGAACCCCTCATGCTCCTCATCACACTAATCAAGATAGATCAAAAACCACAGCTGGTGAGAGGTTGCAATGGATTTGCCACTGTAAAATAAAATAATCTTTCTACTATCATACAACACAGAAAATAAAATAATAAATAAAAATGACCCTCAATTAAATATAAAGAAAACTAAAATATAAACATGTTTGAGGCAGTGACAAATCCATTTCACATAACCTCTTTGCTCCCACCAGCTGTGTGTTATAACCTCACTCCCTCACACACATCAGGCCCATCACATCACTCCCCCCCAATGACATCGGCACAGAAACGAACCTTAGGCTTTACCACCCGACCAGACCGGGTGCGATTAGGCGGTGGTGCGTCCTGCTGTTCTGAGGCGAGGTCATTTGAAGGTCCGGAGTCCGCCGATGTGGGAGAAGGAGTGGGGTGATCGCACTTGCCGCTGGCCACACCAGAGGGCGATGGAGTAGGCAGATCCCTGTTGCCGCTGTCCTCTGCCGGTCCCGGGAGAAGATGTGCTACCTTCAGGCGATCCATGGAGACGGTCTTCGGTCCTGTCGGTAGCAGCAGCTTGAATGTCTTCTCCTCCCTCGAGAGAACCTGATAAGGGCCGGTGTAAGGCGGCGTCAGTGGGCGTCGGACGGTGTCATCCCTAAGGAAAACGTGGGTGCAGACCGTGAGGTCGCGGTGAACAAAGGTGCGAGCCGTACTGCTGCGGTGCGGAGCTGGCCGGAGCATCTTCATCGCCTCCCTCAGCGTCTTCAATGTCGCCTCCGCGTCCTCCCGCCATTCAGAGGGTTCAAAAAATTCTCCAGGGAGGCGAAGTGGTGTTCCGAAGACCATTTCCGCAGCGCTGGCACCAACATCTTCTCTCACCGCTGACCGAAGACCCAAAAGGACGGTGGGTAGCACCTTAGTCCACCCCATATTTCCCAACGTTGCCCTTAGGGATGCCTTAAGGGACCTGTGCCACCGCTCCACGCACCCGTTGGACTGAGGATGATACGCCGTAGTCCTGCTCCTCTGGATACCAAGGACGCGAGTGAGGCTAATAAAGAGGTCTGACTCAAACTGGCGCCCTTGGTCGGTAGTAATCCTTGCAGGCGTACCATAACGGGAAATCCACGTGCCCACTATTGCTTCTGCTACCTTGGTGCTTGTAATTTCCTCTAGCGGGCACGCCTCAGGCCAACGCGTGAATCGATCTATCATCGTGAGGCAATAACGCATGCCGTTGGAGGGTGGCAGAGGCCCAACGATGTCCACGTGGATATGCTCCATCCTTCCGCTGGGTGCAAAGGTACCTGGAGGAGTCACTGTGTGACGGACAACTTTCGATCGCTGGCAGAGAATGCAGCAGCGTGCCCACCTCGAGACGTCGGCGTTCATGCCTGGCCAAAAGAAACGCTGCGTGACCAGCCGTGACCAGAGGACCGTATCCCGGGGTGACTGAGCCCATGCAGGCGGTGGAAGATCTCTTCTCGCATGGACTCAGGAACGTATGGTCGCGCTTGAGGCGTAAAGGTTTCGCAGAGGACAGACGAGGCTGTACCGGGAGGCTGGATCCAGCGAAGCTGAAGACGGCTGTTCTTCTGAAGCTCAGAAACCGACGGATCCTTCTGCTGCTCGGACGCAAGGCGCTCATAGTCCTCGGTACAGTCGATGTCCTCAACCCTCGAGAGCGCGTCGGCAACTGCGTTGTCTTCCCCGGGTACGTGGCGGATGTCGGTTGTGAACTGGCTGATAAAGTTCACCAACCGAATCCGCATGGGCGTCGCTGTCTCTGGCTTCTGATAGAACGCTTGTTCCAGCGGTTTGTGGTCCGTCCAGACAGCAAAATGTCTCCCCTCTAGGTAATGGCGAAAGTGCTTGATGGCGCGATGGATGGCCAATAGTTCCCTGTCGTACGTGGCGTACTTCTGTTGCGCTGGAGCGAGAGCCTTGGAGAAAAATCCAAGAGGCCGCCAAACGTCGCCATCCTTCTGCTGCAAGACTGCTCCCATAGCTGTGCTGGAGGCATCACATACCAGGACAAGCTCAGCGTTAGCCTTAGGATGTCCCAGTACCGCGGAGTTCTTGATGGCAGTCTTGCAGCGCTCGAACGCTTCTACGGCTTTGATGTTCCATTCTACTGGCCTCTTGTCATTCTTCTTCACTCCAGCAAGGAACCTGTTGAGCGGAGCTTGCATTTCCGCCGCTCTGGGTATGCAACGGCGATAAAAGTTAAACATACCCAGAAAACGCCGCAGGTCCTTGATAGTAGCCGGCCTAGGATAGGAAACTATGGCCTTCACTTTCGCTGACTGGGCGCTGATGCCGGAGGAGTTCACCCTATGTCCCAGAAACTCGACCTCCTGACGAGCGAAGACACACTTCGTCAGGTTCACCGTGAGGCCGTGATCCTGCAGCCGCCGTAGCTCTTCCTCCATATGTGCTTTGTGCTCCTCTTCATCTCTTGAGCCGATGATAATATCGTCGAGGAACCACCAGGCAAAGTCCAACCCTCGAAGCACACGGTCTAGGAACCGTTGGAAGGTTTGCGATGCATTCCTGAGACCAAAGCACATACGGAGGAACTCGAAGAGGCCGAAAGGTGTGATGACGGCGGTCTTCGGAATATCCTCTTCTGCCACCGGAATCTGGTAATATGCACGGTTAAGGTCCAAGGTGGTGAAGATCTTCTTACCGTGCATATTAACGTTGAAATCCGCCAAGTTGGGCACAGCGTATCTGTCCGGGACCGTCTTAGCGTTGAGCTGCCTGTAGTCGCCGCAGGGCCGGATACCTCCATCCTTCTTCTCGACGATGTGCAGCGGACTGGCCCAAGGACTATTCGACGGTCTGCAGATCCCTTCATCCATCATCTGCATAAACTCCTTCTTGGCGGTGTTGTATCTTCCCGGTGGCAGGCGGCGGGCTCTCGCGGTGACTGGGGCTTCCCTGGTCTCAATGTGATGGACGACATCGTGCTTCGGTTCTGTCATAAAGGACGAAGGCTGAGTCACAGAAGGGTACCGGCGCAGCAGGGCGGAGTACCATTCTCCTGCAGGTACTGAGCAGATGGTGGGCACCGGTACCTTCGGCAATTTACCTCTAGATGTCAGCCCCGTCCTCTGGTCCACTAGCTGGCACCCGGCGAGATCTACCATCATGTTGTAGTGAAAAAGTAAATCCGCGCCGATGATGGGATGGCTAACCTTGGCAACGATAAATCGCCATGACATTTTCCGCCGGAGCCCCAGATCAAGGTTCTGGACAATGGTGCCATATGTTGGAATGGGCGTCCCATTGGCAGCATACAACGTGAACTCCTCGGTGGACTTCGTCCTGTTCGTCACCGGGTAGACAGATAGGGTGGCTCCAGTATCCACCAGATATCTGACCCCGGACTTTCTGTCAGAGACGAAGAGTCGACGGTTGTTAGCCATAGCGACGGGACCCGCCTTGTTCGCCGCTATGACTAGTTTAAAGCCCTAGCCGGTTTCCAGTCGCAGGGCTGACGGCATCTGGTCGCCTTATCTCTGAAGCGTTCGTGGTAAAAACAGAGACGCCGTCTACTCTTGCTTCTAGAGCCCCTGCGATTCCGACTAGGCGATCCGCTGTCTCGCCGACTTGTCCTGGCCCCCATATGCGCTTTGAGAGCGGCTACTTCGGCAGTCAGGCGCTCGATGGCAGCACCTATGTCTCCTCCATCTCTTCTTGAAGGCCCCGGAGTTGGCTCCGGCTGATAAGCCATAATCGGATTACCTGGGGGTTGCTGAATCTCAGCTATTTTATCTGCGATGCGGGCCAACTTGGTCAGATCAGTATGATCGGTTGCAGCCAAAGCCGCCTGCATTCCCTCAGGTAACCCCCGGAGCCACAAAGTACTAAGCATGTCCTCCGGGACCTTCTCTCCTTCCAGCTGCTGCATCTCTCGCAGAAATTGGGAAGGCCTCTGATCGCCCAATTTCTGCTCTTCCAGGAGTTTTTTCATCTTCCAGCTATCTGACTGCCCGAAGCTGGAAAGTAGCCGCTCTTTTAACCTTTCATAGGGCTCATTAACAGGCGGATTACGAGCCAGATCTGCGACTTGCCGAAGAGTCTGAAAATCAAGCTGGGCGATAATCAGCTGAAATTTGCTCTTACTATTGCTGATCTTACATGAGCTGAATACCGCCTCAGCTTGAATGAACCACAGATCTGGCTCTTCTCTATAAAAAGATGGCAATCTCGCCAGCGCATTGGGGGCCGATGCTGACTCAACC
The DNA here is from genome assembly GCA_023052935.1 of Piezodorus guildinii. NCBI lineage: Eukaryota > Metazoa > Arthropoda > Insecta > Hemiptera > Pentatomidae > Piezodorus > Piezodorus guildinii. Next base: position 6,989,615 of record CM041296.1, read on the forward strand.
TCCACTTTCTTGTCCTCTAAGTCCAGCGTTAATAAGTCAAACGGCATTATAAAGATATTGAGGGAAAAATAAAAAAAGGAGAAAGAGAAGAAAAAAATAGTTCAACACTCACCGTCGGGGTCACCACTTTAAAGGAGGTGAGGGCGAAATGAATACAGCCTGGCACTATGGGTTCAAATGGTTCTTTTATTGTTCAGACAGTTGAATAAAATGAAGAATAACAGAATATAAAAAAGAAGCAAGCAATATGAGGAGCACACACTAATCAAGATAGATCAAAAACCACAGCTGGTGAGAGGTTGCAATGGATTTGCCACTGTAAAATAAAATAATCTTTCTACTATCATAAAACACAGAAAATAAAATAATAAATAAAAATGACCCTCAATTAAATATAAAGAAAACTAAAATATAAACATGTTTGAGGCAGTGACAAATCCATTTCACATAACCTCTTTGCTCCCACCAGCTGTGTGTTATAACCTCACTCCCTCACACACATCAGGCCCATCACATCACTCCCCCCCAATGACATCGGCACAGAAACGAACCTTAGGCTTTACCACCCGACCAGACCGGGTGCGATAAGGCGGTGGTGCGTCCTGCTGTTCTGAGGCGAGGTCATTTGAAGGTCCGGAGTCCGCCGATGTGGGAGAAGGAGTGGGGTGATCGCACTTGCCGCTGGCCACACCAGAGGGCGATGGAGTAGGCAGATCCCTGTTGCCGCTGTCCTCTGCCGGTCCCGGGAGAAGATGTGCTACCTTCAGGCGATCCATGGAGACGGTCTTCGGTCCTGTCGGTAGCAGCAGCTTGAATGTCTTCTCCTCCCTCGAGAGTGTTATTAAAAACATCACAGTGTTTTTAATAAAACACATATTTCTATATAAATTCGATTTAATTAATTCTTTAATAGTTTTTTTTATCTCTTACTGTACTTGGAAATTCTTTAATCGATTTTAAAAACGGAGGTAAGTGAAAGTCGTCTGTTGTCCGCACTAGATTTTTAGAATAGAATAGAAAATAGTTTTCATTCTGGGTTTAGGAGGTTATGGGATCCTATTACAATGGCTTTTGTTTTTACATTCAGTTTTAATTTATTGAATAAAGGAAATCCGGTCTCCAGTTATCAGTCCTAAATTATTCTTTGCTGAGCCATAAATCTGAACCGTCAGTCTTTGTGGGTTATAATTGATTTCTGAAAACGATAAATTCTTTTAAGTCCATGTGATCTCGACTGTTTTAATTCTGACATTTACTTTAATTCCATTAGCATTAGAGGATCAGACATCACTATTCCAGTGAAGCCGACTACGTTTAATATTTCCTGGTTTTTATGACGCTCAAGCTCTAAGAGCCAAATTTATTACACCGGGCTTTAGATTATATTGACGAATTTTATTGCCAGAACAAGACTTGAATTAAAATTATCGATGGGGAAGTAAATAGCTTTTCGTGGGAATTGATTTTTATTTTTTACGTCCTTTGTAAACCTTAATAGCTTTGCCATTAAACTATTCCTGAAGCCCGTTCGGTTTTATTACTTAATAAATCATTGATTTATTATTTTTTATTTTAGTTAGTAATTTTATCTAAACTGAATCCTAATTAAACAAGGAGATACATGATTCAAAGTCTCCTAAGTCCAAATAAATAGGTCAGCTTAGTAAAATACTATGTGCGCATGTAATTTTTACTTTCACTCACTATATATAGTAAGGGAAAGTATTGCGATCGTGAAAATTTTCGAATTCCAGTTTTCAACGGAAATACACATTTTAGGGTTCTCTGAGTCCAAATAACCAAGTCCCGCAAAAAGGTCTGTGTGTGTGTGTGGTAACTCCCGGGTAAAAACTAAAAGTGTTACAAAACTGAATATTTAAGACAACCATACGCCTGAGATAGTACAAAACCTTTTTCATCAAAATGAGCTTACCAGAAGAGCCACTTTTAACCATGCATTTTTCAATTTTTTTCGATTTTCTCGAAAACGGTTCCGACGATTTTGATTAAACTCGCTATATCGATGTAAAATATAATGGAGTTTAAAATCATTTAGGTTTCATTCGGATTAAAAGGGCCTGACAGGACGTAAATGCAGATATTTTAAATTTTCATTCCCTAAAGTACCTTTAATTCTCTTGATTATATAAAAATAGCTATATTATCTTGTTACCACTGATGAAAAACAGGTAAAGATATAAATTGAATTAATTCGATACCCAATTAAAGGAGAAAACAGAAAAAATATTTTTTTAATGCAATTTTTCGTTTTTAAACATAAGAGCAGTAATATACATGTATGATATACCGTTGGAAAGCTAAAGATTTTAGAAGAAAATATTATCTCATACACAAGCTTTTAAAAGCTTAAAGAAAGTAACGAAATGAAGATAAAACTAACTGATTATTTTAGATAATAATATAATAGATTATGTGTTTTATCATTGTAGCATATATACTTGATGTATGAACATACAGTTGTAAATTATAATTAATGAAATAAAAAAAGTATCCATTTTACGATATGAAAACTGAGCTGAATAACTCTTAATTATAATTCAACAGTTATAAAATAATTAATTGAACATTTCTTTTCCGGTTAATTCCTTTAAATTATTTATCTTATGTTATTCTAATTACTTTCACATACATACATATATATATATATATATATATATATATCAAAAATCTCCTGTGATTTTTTTGGCAAGATATAATAGCCATATTTGCCTAAGGTTACGAGTTCAAACGCGGCAGATGGCCTTAGACTTCTCACTGTACCATCGTCAGATTAGCCTAAGTGACATAAACTGGCGTTAAAGGAATAAACAAACAACAAAAAATAAGTTATCCAATCTTGATAAAATTGATAAATATCATGAGCTGCCTCATACAGGATCAAGATAATCCATTTTAAGGAAGTGTAGAGGAAGACAATAGGACAATTACTAAGGACAAGGGAAGGAGCTCCAGCAGGAAGGGGTGAGGTTGGTTCTTGATGAAAAATCATTTCCTGATGGGAGTGGGGGGAAGTGTGGGAGAGGGGGAGTTGTCGGCCAATGAGAATGGATTGTTCCTTGTGTCATCTCACCACAAACAGACCTTCAAGGATGTATTTTATCTAAAACTAGCGACTCAACCTTGTTTCGCACGGACACAATGTGAATTTCGGAACATTTATGTTGAATACGTTAAGCACCATCCTCATTTTTGAGAGTTATAGAATGAGACTTAACTATTATATAATATAGAGTAATTATTAATAACTTACTTTTCTATATCGAATGTTGTCATAAACCAGCTACCTAGAAAGGACAGACCAAGTACCGACAAAGAACACATACCTGTGATAAGGACCCAACACCTGGAGGCACTTGCTTTGTACCCATGCCGCATCCTCATACCCTCTACAAAACCTTGCTATATATACCCTTTGATCCTTAAAACTCATCACTCTAGTCGTAACATTTACTTGTTTCTAGGTTTTTGATTTTATAACTTATATTTTAAGGATTATTGTAAACTTCCAAAAATGTAACTGTTCCCATTCCTGTAGAATCCTTTCCTACAATACACTTTCCTATCCAGAACCTCTGGCTGAAGAACTACTATATCATAACAATATTAACTGACAAACTTAAACATTGTACTCAAGGGGCTTCATGCTTAAGGGGGAGAGTAGTTATAGAATGAGACTTAACTATTATATAATATAGAGTATTTATTAATAACTTCCTTTTCTATATCGAATGCTGTCATAAACCAGCTACCTAGAAAGGACAGACCAAGTACCGACAAAGAACACATACCTGTACTTAGGACCCAACACCTGGAGGCACTTGCTTTGTACCCATGCCGCATCCTCATCCCCTCTACAAAACCTTGCTATATATACCCTTTGATCCTTAAAACTCAACACTCTAGTTGTAACATTTACTTGTGTCACACTCATAGAAGGAGACCTCGGAATGTACACTTGTAGTCACCCAAACTCCTCAGCGCAGTTTATTGTCTTCTGAATATCTATTTCGTTCTGATAATAAAAGCAGTATTTTAATATCTTCACTGTGTGTGATTCATTAACTGAGGAATTCCCCGCCAGGCCACGCGGGCTATTTAGCGCTGCACAATGGGAGAAATTACGGTTTAATAATAATAATAATAAATTCTTTATTTTTTCTGGGACAAGTCCCTTCAGAATAATATTACATACAAATTAAATTGAAACTTAAATATCTTAGAGTAAAAAACAACTGAAATAACTGATGAAATGAATAATAGTAATAAATTAACAGGTAACTTCTAATAAAAATAATTTAGAAAAACAAATAGAATAAAATATATATTTTTTTTTTTCACGGAACGGTCATAGAGACCACGCGAATATCATGACACTTGACTTCTTTCTTGTTTTTCCTTTCTTTCCACTTCTCTCTCATTATCTCCGCGTGCCACCGCTTTCTCTCCTCCGTCCACGCGACTCCATTTCTCGAACTTTTCTTCTTAACAAGAACCGTGATCTCCTTTAGTCTCTTACCATACCCCTCTCTGTCCAGACCGTCCTGGTCCGTTATTCCATGTCTTTCCATTTCTTTCTTCATCTGCCTGATCTATCCTCCCAAGCTTTTGTATCTACGGATTTTTGGAATATTTCCTAGTTAAGTCTTTCTGGAGCCATTCATACCATATGTCCGTGGAATTTCAGTCTCCTTATCCTTATTTCCGTTTCTAGATCTCATGTGTCCTAGTATATTTCCTGATTGGATTTTAGCCTGTATCCTTCTGTTGTCTTTTATGGGCCTCTGAGTCTGTGAACTTGATCTCTTGCAATGCCATTATGGATATTTTCAATCTACGTAATTCTCTTGTGAGTTGTCTGAGTTTTCCCACATGTATGAGTGAATTTATGTTTTACGTCTCAATGTAATATTTTTGTTTTGACTTGAATTTTTGGTTCTTGTGGTGCTCCAATTCACCACCTCTCCGCTTCTCACTGTCGGGCACCCTGGAATCCGATCGCACGACTTTGTCATCAGGGTAGTATTTTCCGTGTGGAGCTTCTTCCATAATATTGTAAATGTTTATTTTTGGATCAGGTTACCCCGACTAAGTATAACTAGTAATAATTTAATACAAATAGTAACTAGTAGTAAATACAATTATTATTTTTAAATACTAATTTTTAATACATTTTTCCATATTTTGTTTTACATTAGAACATTAGAATAACTGAATTCCGGGAGAAAAAATGACAAGTAAACCTTCCAAGTTGTGAAAAATAAGAAATTCAATCGAAAAGTTTTACAAAAATAACTAAAAACCAGCTACACAGTATCCAAAGGAAACCGTCTCGGAATATGGGAAATGTCTCGTATATACGAAAATGCTGATGTTATGATTAAACTGTAACATATTATAGTTTAATCAAGGCCAGGAAAAAGAAGAATGTGAAGGGAGAAGTCACATACTGTAATAACCGTTGTTATGTTTTCCGTGTTTTAGTGAAATCCATTGATCCTGTAATTAGCCAAAATCGGAGGAAAAGGGCGCACCTGCGGTGTAGTGGCTAAAATTGTATGTCCAAGGCCGCGAGGGAAGTTTCAAACCTGGCAGCCCCATAAGTTTTTAATACAGTAGAAAATCATTAGTTTTTTTTTTGTTCACCCCCATCTCGCTTTTAAAGGCTATACGGGGTTTGATAAAAGCCCCCCAGAACTGAGACTCAAACTCGTAATTATTTGACTTCAAACTTTGGTCCTCCGTATTTCTTAGACAACGCCCGCTTACCTACTCAGCCACCCCACTCCCAAAAAAATCCTTAGTTATACAGTAAACACTCCAGGGGACCAAAAAATTCTCTGTTCGTTATAAAAGAATTCGTTATATCCGAAAAATATATATTGTATGCATATTATATGTCTTGGTATAAATTCAGGTATTTAAAAAGTATTATTTTAAATACGGCATTCGCTTTCAGGCACATGTTTATTTAGAAACTACAAAAGCAGTTAAAACTATGCACTATGTACATATATCTATCTTATTTCACATTTTACATAATACTTTAAGATTAACGTAAACCATCATTAAAAATACAAATCTTAAAAAGGAACTTACAATGTCAAAATCACAGCAGTTCATATAAAGTTAAAAATAAACGGAGGCATCGATTTTATCTTTATTCGCGATAATCGTTGATAGAGGAGATTTTGATATCCCGTATTTTTCCGCTATTTTCGATTTCGACTCAATTTTTTCATCCACTTCTTGGAGAATCGCCAACCTTGTATTTAAATCAATGGATTTCCTCTTGACCTCGTAGGAAACTCGAATTAAAGCAATTAATAAAAGCTATAAAAAAAGAAAAACTATCTGAATTACTAAAAACCAGAAGCTGTCACCGACTGTCACAGAATTGAGCTGAATAGAAGGAAGAGAGAGGTAAGGATTTGGACAGAAAGGCGCAGCTCTTTACGGGGAATTAAGATGTTTCGAAATTTTGTTTCTTGTTTATTTTTCGTAATAACCGAACGAATTCAATTCTGAGATCCACAAAACTATTTCATTAATTCGTTATAAGAGAATGTTTCGTTATAAACGAGGAAAAAGCATAGTTTTCTATTCATTTTTCAAGTGACCGCAATGATAATTCTTTATCAACTTGTGTTCGTTAGAAAGAGGGTTTACTGTAGTGTCTTACGGAGAGGACGTAACAAGGTGATCTCGAGCCTGTGAGATATAAAATACTCTTTTTAAAGTGTTTCTCTAGATCCCTAACTCTAATTAAACCTAGATTGGCAAAACATAGGACTCCCACTTTAGCAACGTCCTTTTTTTTCCATTTTATCATTTCATTCCACGTGCCTCAGACCAATAAAATAACGCAGTTCCTAGACGATTTAGCAAAACCATTTAGGCCAGGCGCACCCAGACTCCCACACCAAAATATTCCTGAAGGTATAAAGTTAAGAACGCCCACTTCGCCATCTACATCCACCCTCTTCCTGTAAATATTCCAACGACGTTAAGAGTAAACATCGAGCTTTACTAGGTCCTCAGCAAACCGAATTCCTTCCCAAATAGAGTAAATATTGACACAACTACTGAACGGCTGGCAATTTTATTTCCGCCAAAATACCTATTTTTTCTTAAATATCTATGTAAAGTATTCAGTAGTCATGAATAAATATATAAAATTATATAATTTTTATAGATCACACTTATTTTTTATACACACCTGTCAATCAGTGTTCGCGTTAGCAAAAAGGTGGGTTTTTTATGTTGTGGCGTGGTAGGCATGATGGAGAGAAGATGCCCAGTGCTTCCAACGTGCTTCCTATTACACATTTAGCTTAGAAGGTCTCTCATCCAACATCTTTTCAGTCTTCTGCGAGTGTTGTGAGGCATGTTGATAGTGGCCATGTTTTTATGATAGTTATGAATGTTTTAAGATTGGAAAATTAAAACTTTACGTATGTTTGTCTTTTTGGCTATCTTGTATATATGTGACGTGTTTATCCGAATGGGTTTTAGTAAGTCGTTGTGAGTGGTTATTGTTTGCATGAGTTTAAATTTTGAACGTATTGAAAGTTAAAAAAAAAATTGTACAAATAAATATTGCTTAAATATTTATTATTATATGATAATGTCAATGTCTGGGGAGCCCGTGGCTGAGTGGCTAGCGGGCTAGTCTCTCATGCTAAAGTTGTGAGTTCGAATCCCAGTCCCGGCGGGGCTCTTATCAGGATGTAACTAAATGTAGATTCACTAACAGTCTCTCCCCCGGGCATGTGAGACCCGTCAGCCAAATGGTGACAACATACAATAGGCTCCACGGCCTGTCGCGCCACTGAAAAAAAAATCTCAATGTCATATACTTTTGTTTAATTTTTTGCAATAATGAATCAACCAAACAAATAAACAAAACTACCCCCTTCCCACACCTCAAAATTGGAGGGTTTACATTTCAAGATACGTAGAATCCGAATAACGAATATAAAAAAAAAATCCTTTTTCCATTTTTTGTTAATTGTGAATTAAATTCCTTACAAAAGAATAAAAAAATCATTAAAATTGGTTCAGAACTAGCAGAGATATTGCGTTTTGAAATTACCAATAGTGATATTCCATTTTCTATTGGATGCTGTATATACAATTATACCTAAATATAGTTAATTGGAAATAACAAGCCTTTGTGTAATAATTAGCAGAGTTTTTACTTTTACTTGCCTATATATGAATGATATAAGGAAAAGTAATGCGATAGTAAACTCTAGTTTTTTTTACTCTCACTTACTATATATAGTAAGGGGAAGTATTGCGATCGTGAAAATTTTCGAATTGCAGTTTTCAACGGAAATACACGTTTTAGGGTCCCCTGAGTCCAAATAACCAAGTCCCGCAAAAAGGTCTGTGTGTGTGTGTGTGTGGTAACTCCCAGGCGAAAACGGTAAGTCCTATGAAACTGAAATTTCATATTTAAGACAACTATACGCCCGAGACGTGACAAAACTTTTTTCATCAAAATGAGCTTACCAGAAGAGGCACTTTATACTATGTCTTTTGAACCTTTTTTCGATTTTCTCGAAAACGGTTCCGATGATTTTAATTAAACTCGCTACATCGATGTAAAATTTAATGGGCTTTAATATCATGTAGGTTTTATTCTGATTAAAATGGTCTGACAGGGCTTAAATGCCGATATTTTTTATTTTCTTCCTCTAAAGTACCTTTAATTTTGTAGATTCAATAAAAATAACTATATTATCTTGTTGACGCTGATGAAAAACAGGTTAATATACAAACTGAATAAATTTGATACCCAACTAAAGGAGAAAACAGATCAAATATTTTTTAATGCAATTTTTCGTTTTTGAACATAAGATCAGTAATATACATGTATGATATACCGTTGGAAAGCTAAAGATTTTAGAAAAAATATTATCTCATACACAAGCTTTTAAAAGTTAATATAGAGTGATGAAATGAACATAAAACTAACTGATTATTTTAGATAATAATATAATAGATCTTTTAATAAAACACATGTTTCTATAGAAATTTAATTTAATTTATTACTTTCACTTACTATATATAGTAAGGGGGAGTATTGCGATCGTAAAAATTTTCCAGTTTTCAACGGAAATACACGTTTTAGGGTCCCCTGAATCCAAATAACCAAGTCTCGCAAAAAGGTCTCTGTGTGTGTAACTTCCGAGCGGAAACGGTAAGTCCTATGAAACTGAAATTTCTTATTTAAGACAACTATACGCTCGAGACGTGACAAAACTTTTTTCATCATAATGACCTTACCAGAAGAGGTACTTAATACCATTCATTTTTCACCTTTTTTTATCTAGTTTTAGTTCACTGGAAACACACGTTTTAGGATCCCGCGAAAATTTGTGTTAAATGTGTGGTAAGTCTAGCTCAGAAATAATATGTCGTTTAAAACTGAATATTTTGGAACCGTATATGCCTGATCTACAGCAACTTTTTCAACGAAATCGTCGAACCACATAAGCCACTTTATACCATGCGTTTTAGCTTTTTTTATTTGTTTTTTAAATACGTTTCTAAAGATTACAATAAATCCGCTATAGTGGTTAAAATTTAAATAGGCTTTAATATCGTAATGTAGGTCTTTATTCTGAATAAAATAGTATGATAGGGCGAAAATGCAAAAGTATATTTACTATCGTAAATCAGAAAAATCTTGAACCAAAATCAGAAGCATTGATAAAAAACGAGTAAGTAATCAGGGCTCTAAATCAAAATCCAAAATAATCAGTTAGTTTTATCGGTTTTTCATCGCTCTTTATTAAGTTTTCTAAGGTTATGTATAATATGTTTTTTTTCTAAAACCATTAGCTTTCTAACGGTATATTATACATCTATATTACTGTTCTTATGTTCAAAAACAAAAAATTGCATAACAAAATATTTTTGCAGTTTTCTCCTTTGGTTGTTTATAAAATTCGCTCAACATGCATATTTAGCTGTTAATTATCAATGCTAACAAAATAATATAGTTATTTTTATAGAATATACAGAATTAAAGGTATGATATTAAAGTCCATTAAATTTTACATCGATATACGGAGTTTAGTAAAATCAATAGAGCCATTTTTGAGGAAATGGTAAAAAGGTGCTAAATGCATGGTATAAACTGGCTCTTCTGGTAAGCTGATTTTGATGAAAAAGGTTTTATAACATCTTGGGCGTATAGTTGTCTTAAATATGAAATTTCAGTTTTGTACGACTTTTCGCTAGACTTACCACATACAAACACGGACACAAACCTCTTTTTTGCGACTTGGTGATTTGGACTCCCCCTCCCCCCCTCCCAAGAAACGTATATTTCCGTTGAAAATTAAAATCCGAAATACTTTCCCTTGCTATAAATTTCATATATTGGTAAGTGAAAGTAAAAAAAAAAAAAAATATTTATCAAAACTAACGATAAAGAAATTAAATAATCGAAGTTATACATAAACTTTCAACTTCCATAACAGTTTTGTAATTACATTTCTTCATTTATCTAAGATAACGTCGTTAACATAAACGAGTAGAAAACAAAACTCAATTAGCTAAAAATAATATAAACTTTGTTCTCCGACTTCATTACAAGTGAGAAATTCTATTTAACAGAAATTGCTAATCGGATTTAAAATTAGGGTAAAATACAATTCGGAAGCGTTTGCTCAGGACGAAGTAGTTCAAAGGTTAAGCGGATTTTGTTAATTGAGGAAGATATGGAACTCTTCGTGAGGAAAACTGTTTGGCAAGGTGGAGATAGCGAGGCTAACTGCTGTCGTTCACGAAGCCCCAGGCTCTAATGAATTGGAACCGCATTCTGCCACCGCCATTATATAACTTACACTCTCATTGTATTCGGAGATGAAAATCAAAGAATCGATTATTTGTTTTCTCTTCATATTACTACATTCGCACCAGTCAGAACCTATCGGACAATAAACAAATTTGTTGTATTTTCATGGTGATATATAGAGCAGGGACATAAGCCGAATGAATAGGATAGTTTCATATAGTTCCTTATTTTTATAGAGCACATAAATTATAGATGTACGCATACACTAGCTTGGGTTAAAAAAAAAGTGCGTGCTGAAATTCAATCTTCTTTGATATTATGACAGATGTTGGGATGAGTGACAATAAAACTCAATGAGAAAATGTAATCTCAATCCCGTTTCGAAATGAGCTGGTCTTGAGTACTTAATGATTTAAAAAAAAATAAAAAAAAGTAATATTAAATAAAAAGATAAAATTGAACGTAATGAAAATAAATAAAAGTTTAATAAAAAAAAAATGAGGAAAATTTACAATAATTAAAATGTGAAAACAATTTGGTTTATAAACAAATAAAAAAAAAGGTTCTTCTATTAAAACTTAGCTTCCGTACGACGGGTAGGCGATTCTCCATGGAAGGATGGTGATCTTCAGAAGTCAACGAAATGAAGTCCTGAACTTCGGTAAATTGGTGAAGGCGCCAATCGATAAACAGGTACTCTAAGCTAGCTGGTTCCAACGGTACTGGCTTGAGGGCAAGGGGGACACTCTTATCAGTCTAATCCCTAACTGCACTTGAATAATATATAAACTAACAAAAAAAAAAATATTTTCCTCATTAAAAACTATTTTTAATTTGATTTGATTTTTAATTATAAACAAAATATATACAGGTAAAAAAAAAAAAATTATAATTTCCAGGCTCAAACACACCGCCCACCAAAATTTATCATATTAAATTTTCAAAATTGTGGTTAATCCACATGAGGGAATAAGGGAGCTAATTTTGAAACCGGTCTTAGGTATTCTCCAGTAGCTGTTTCTGACTTTTGCTACTCTAATTACCCCATCGTCTCCAGGAAACACACCAACGATACGACCCTTTGGCCATCGATTTAATTGCATGTTTGCATCCTTCAACAATACCATGGTGCCAGTTGTTACATTAGGTGTATCTGTAGTCCATTTTCCACGTTGTTGTAGGCAGTTCAAGTAGTCGTGTCTCCATCGATTCCAGAAATCTTTGATGCTACGCTTTAAGAGTTGCCATCGAGTGAGACGATTAGATGAAATGTCATGAAGGTCTTGGTCTGGTAATGCCAGCAATGGTGCACCAATAAGAAAATGTCCTGGTGTCAATACGTCAAAGTCCTCAGGAGAGGAAGACATGGGATGTAGAGGTCTGGAATTAAGAATAGCTTCGATACGCGCTGTTATAGTTGACATTTCCTCGTAAGTTAGACTTTGATCTTTTACAACCCGGGTAAGGTGAAACTTTAGCGATTTTACTCCTGCTTCCCAAATACCACCAAAATGCGGCGCTGAAGGAGGGATAAAACACCATTGAATGCCACGTGTTGTAAGATGGTCTTCAATTTTCTGCTTGGCTGGCTGAAGATTCCACCACACATATAATTCTTTTAAGCGTCGATGAGCCCCGATGAAATTGGTCCCATGATCGGACATGATTTTCTGCGGTAGACCGCGTCGAGCAATGAAGCGATCTAAACCCGCTAGGAAGGCTTCTGTTGTCAATTGAGAAATAATCTCCACATGTATTGCCTTGGTACTGAGACACACAAAGAGAGCTACATATGCTTTCTGAACTGCAGCTTTGCGCTTGAGCGAGTCTCTTAACAGAAAGGGGCCTGCGAAATCTACTCCTACTACGATGAATGGTCTTCCTTGCTGGAAACGAGACGGCGGTAAGTCAGCCATGCGATAGGTGTAATTCTTCGCCGACAACTCGTGACATCTTAAACACTGGTGAACTCGTTGTCGGACTAAACGCCGACTTGATAATATCCAAAATTTTCTTCTGAGTAGTGACTGCAAAATTTGAGGACCTGAATGTAGATATGTCGAATGGTAATAGTCTACAAGCAAATTGACAAAGTGTGATTTACGAGGGAGCAGTATTGGATATTTAGAATCTTCAGATATTGGTGCATTTCGCAATCTACCGCCCACCCTAAGGATACCCACCGAATCAACAAATGGAGACAACGATTGTAGACTTATTCTGTCGGATTTTTCAGTAGGTATGGCATTAGGGAAATGGTAAGTTTGAATAATTTTTATCAGCATAGTAGTGGTGTCTCTAACTTCATTCAACTTTAATGAACCAATTTTTCTTTCATTCTTGTGGGGTCTGACGTTATTACAGAATCTGCGAATATAGCTGAAAACTCTAATGAGTTTGGTAAATGAAGAAAACTTGTTAATTTCTTCTATGACTTCCAGAGTATTTTTACTATGTGTTAACATAACCATTACTTCTGATTTAATTTCTGGTAGTGGTGGAGTATTACAAATATCTATTTGATCTAAAGGCCATTCTGCCTTAGGAAGTCGCAGCCAATCAGGTCCTATCCACCAAGATGTATCATGAATTAGGTCTGTAGAATCGACACCACGAGAGGCGACATCAGCTGCATTATATTGGGAGCGAATATGGTGCCAGGAAGCTGACTTGGATAAATCCAGAATTTTCCCAACCCTATTAGCTACGAATGTCTTCATTTGATGGAATGGCATTTGAAGCCAAGCTAACACAGTCGCTGAATCAGACAGTAAAATTACTGGCATGTCCTGGAATTGTGATAAAAATTCTTGAAGAGCCTTTAAGGTTTTCACTAATAGTACTGCGGCGCAGAGTTCCAGCCTCGGAATGGTGACTGGTTTCAAGGGAGCCAATTTCGTTTTAGCAAAAACAAGATTTGTTGTGACATGGCCTGTTTCACTCTCACTTCTAAAATAAATGACTGCTGCATATCCAAACGACGAAGCATCCGAAAACCCAACTAGGCAGTTCCGTAATTTTCTATTTGAAATTATTCTCCTGGGAATGCTTATTTCGGCCAACTTAGGTAATTCCGTGAAAAACGTGTGCCATCGTTTCTGAATGTTCATAGGAATCGGATCGTCCCAACCAATCTTGAGCCTCCAAAGTTGTTGTAAAAGTGTCTTCGCTCTAAAAACAACAGGTGCCAAATATCCCAATGGATCATACACACGGGCTATCGTAGACATGAGACCTCTTTTTGTATAAAACGATGTCTCTTGGTGTGACACGATACGATAACCGATCATGGTTTGGTTCCCACTGCATACCCAAGATTTTAATTGCTTTGTCTTCCATGTTACTAAATGATACAGTGGAATCAATCCCTTCAGATACATTTCTTGTAAGCTGATGGTCGTTGCTAAAACCACTTCTTCAGTGTGAAACCACCTTTATTTAGCAGGTCAATAAGCTCTTTTTGTAGTTTCAAGGCCTCTTCTAGTGTTTCAGCACCAGTCAACAGATCGTCGATATACATATTTCCTAATAAAGCTTGTGAAGCAAGTGGATATTTATGTCCTTCATCTACGACAAGTTGGTGGATTACCCTTATGGCTAGGAAAGGAGAACACGATAATCCAAAGGGCAAGCGATTAAATTCATATTCCTGAATGGCATCAGCATGGTTGAAACGAAAAAATAGGTGTTGGAACAATCGATCTTCGGGGTGAATCAAAATTTGTAGAAACATTTGGCATATATCGGCGGATATTACATATTGAGGTAAACGGAATTTTAACAAGATATCCTTTATATCGTGCTGTAATTTAGGCCCTGTTAGAAGATGACTGTTTAATGACCCCGATGCAGTAGTTGCAGAAGCATCAAAGACAATACGCAGATGTGTGGAAGAGCTATCCTTGTAAATTCCATGATGCGGAAGGAAGAATTTTCCTGGTCGAGATGTAGGCGAAAAGTATTGTTTGCTGAGGTACTCTTGAAATACATTATCATATTCAAGTCTCAGGTTAGGGTTCTTGGTCAACTTCTCCTCTAACTTCAAGAAACGATGGATGGCAATTAGTCTCGAAACTTGTAAATTAAACGATTTGCTTCTGAATGGTAGACTAACTATATATCTGCCATGATCATCCCTCGTGTGAGACCTTTTAAAATGTTCTTCAGCCTTAATATCTTCAGGATTCGACTGTGGAACTGTAGAGACTTCCTCGATCTCCCAAAATTTATTCATAATACACGGTAATGTTTCCTCTTCAATATCTGTTTCGGCTACAGTAAACATCGCTGTAGAGAATGAGTTTGGCGGCCCATTAGGAATTGGTCCAACTAATATCCAACCAAATACCGTATTAAGAGCATTAGGGAACCCTTCTGAGGTCTTTTGTATTTTAACCCGTTAGTACATCACCAAATAAATCGGCACCCAATAAAAAATCGATAGGACCTGGTAAATGGCATATTGGATCGGCCAGTTTTAAATCTCTAAATTTATCCATCACCTGGCTGGGAATTGGATTAGAGGGCATGTTTGAACTAATTTGGTCAATTACAATAGCGCAAGTTTCCATCTCAGGACCATCTTCTGTTTCAGGTATGAGTGAACATGAAACTCGGTATTTTCCCCCCGAAATTGGTTGGTTCCCAAAACCTACTATTTGATGAGGATTTCTAAATTTTGCTAGCCCCAATTTCTTCACAAGTTGTGATGTGATAAATGACCTTTGGGACCCACTATCTATTAGTATCCTCAAACGATGATATTGTCCAAAATTGTCCTTTATTCTTGCTTGAGCTGTACCAAGTAGAACATTAAGATTTCCAGAAGTTGATGATGAAAGAATAGTGGTATTATTTGATATTGAAGGTTCATTGGAGTTTGTCTGAAGCTGAGGCAGCTGGTGGGAAATACGTGTAACTGAAGATTGATTGGTAATCTCGTTGCTTGGTCCAGGGTAATTGGTTTTCCTACTATTTTGATTATTATGAGTAGGTGTTTCGAAGGTCGAAAAATGGAGTAAGCTATGATGCCGGCGGCTACAATACTTACACGAATGTTTTGATGGACACTTAGCAAGAGAATGACCTAATCCGAAGCAATTCAAGCAACGATTTAAAATTTTCATCTGATCGAATCTTTGTTTAGGATTCATTTTTCGAAACGAAGAACAATCAACAATGCGATGAGAGCTATTACACATTGGACAAACAATATTACAATTTATATTGGACATGAGGACTCGTTTTGGAATTTTCCTGTCATCAGTGTACGACGGAGAACATCTGGAGGTCGAGGTTAAAGCTGTCGATTGCAGCTCCACTATTTGTTGAGTAATAAATTCAGAAAATTCTTGAAAAGTGGGTAATTCGGGTTTCGAACTAAATTTCATCTCGAAACGCTCTCTAGTTTTATGATCCAACAATCGAAGAATGTAAGTGTACAATATAAAACCAGATGGATCTGGGAGCTTCAATTTAAGAAATGCCGTTGCGCTCTCTAAAACAGTCGATGACAAATTTTCTAAAGAAGACAACGAATGTTTGGCCAGCGTTGGAAAATTAAAAATATTTACTAAATGATGGGTTGCCTGAATTCTTAGACTGTCAAAACGCTTAGTAAGGGCCTCCCAAGCTGTGGTATATCCTTGTTGTGATATTTGAATAGCCGATATTGTTTGTGCTGCAGCGCCTTTCAAATTCGATTTTAGGTAATGAAATTTTTGGACTTCACTAAGATCCTCATTTTCATGAATTAGAGAGACAAAAGTGTCTTTAAATGCAGGCCATTCCGATATATTTCCTGAAAACGAAGGGATATTAATTATAGGAAGTCGCAGATGAAAATTAGAATCTCGCGCATGCGTATCACGTAGAGATGCATCAGTAATGGCGGATTCCTTATTAGACCCGGGCGAAATATCAAACGATAATGCCTCATAAAATTTGTTTCTTATTTTATCTTTTAATTCTTTGTACTCTTCGGTAGGTTCCCCCATTACTTTTGATATTTTCCTAATTTCATTATATTTATCAATAAATTTCTCGTGGGTGGAATCTAGTCGAGAAATTTTTGCCCTAAATAATCCCTTTTTACTAGGATCGGAACTCGATGCGCGCCCCAATGTACATGTTTCTAATATATCATCGGCGAGATCTTTAAATTCCTCAACTAAAAGTTCTAAATCAAAATCCCCCTTAGAAGATGGTGTTTTAGGTGGCATTATAGAGCTGTTAATAAAAAAATGATATTGGAACGAATAATAAAATATTTAAGCCTGAAAATTACACAACAAAAATTTAAAGAAATATTTAAAGAAAATCTAATATTTCAATAAATAATAATTAAATAAATGGTTAAATTTATTTGGTTAATATACGATCAAACTAACAATTAAGTACTCAAAATCTGGCTGCCGGAGGACCAAACTTATGTTGGGATGAGTGACAATAAAACTCAATGAGAAAATGTAATCTCAATCCCGTTTCGAAATGAGCTGGTCTTGAGTACTTAATGATTTAAAAAAAAATAAAAAAAAGTAATATTAAATAAAAAGATAAAAATTGAACGTAATGAAAATAAATAAAAGTTTAATAAAAAAAAAAATGAGGAAAATTTACAATAATTAAAATGTGAAAACAATTTGGTTTATAAACAAATAAAAAAAAAGGTTCTTCTATTAAAACTTAGCTTCCGTACGACGGGTAGGCGATTCTCCATGGAAGGATGGTGATCTTCAGAAGTCAACGAAATGAAGTCCTGAACTTCGGTAAATTGGTGAAGGCGCCAATCGATAAACAGGTACTCTAAGCTAGCTGGTTCCAACGGTACTGGCTTGAGGGCAAGGGGGACACTCTTATCAGTCTAATCCCTAACTGCACTTGAATAATATATAAACTAACAAAAAAAAAAAATATTTTCCTCATTAAAAACTATTTTTAATTTGATTTGATTTTTAATTATAAACAAAATATATACAGGTAAAAAAAAAAAAAATTATAATTTCCAGGCTCAAACAGTCTAATTGCCAGGTTCTGACAATTAAGTTTAAAAAAAAAAAAAAAAATGGTGCTGGAAACACACGATTTTCACTTACCTTGGTTGTTGTAATCGATCTAAGAACTATTTAAAAGAACTAAAGAATATAGCAATATAACATTGGAATGTATAATAAGCGCATAACTTTATGCACTATTCGTCACTTTACATTACGCATAACAGCTTCGTATATATATATATATATATATATATATATATATATATATATATATATATATATATATATATATATATATATATATATATATAAGTAATTTAGCAACTAAATAATAACACGCATTTATCGCCTTTAACCGGGACGTTGTTTCCTCCTGAATTTTATTTTTTTTCGTTATCATTGAACCTAAATACTTGAATTTCTCTACGTGTTCAAAACTATACACTGATATATCAATATCACCAAGATCGCCAACGTTTCTGCTACTGTTGTTAGAAACCATTCTTTATTGAGCAATATTACAATCTGTCCAATTTAGGACATTTTTAATAGTGATGAAGTACAACATTCACACGATATATACAAAACAATAAATTTATATAATAATAATACAATATACATATATACAAAACAAAATCAATAAAATATATACAAAAGTCACTCATACCTATATACAATTCACAATCATACAGCACTTGAGTGGAGAATCTAGCCAATGCTAGAACTCCAATATACATTTTACAAGAGGTCTCGAGGCCACTGCCGTTTCAACCTTCTAGGAGGATGGTAAGGATGTGTGGAGCTGGATAAGGATTGAGCTAGGGGATTAGGATGATGGATAAGGTTCTGATGAAATTTAGAGAATTTTAATGGTAATAAGGTCTAAAATAAATGGAATATTTAGGTCGCGGTGTAAGGTATGGTTGGATACATAATAAGGAGCATTAACTATTGTTCGGAGGACTTTTGATTGGAGGGATTGAATGCGTTTGATGTTAGAAAATTTGGCTGTCCCCCACAGTTCAAGTCCCTAGGTCCAGATAGGTTTTCAGTACTGTCTTGTATATTAGCAGTTTGTTCTCGATAGATAATTTAGAATTTCTGTTCAGTAGTCTGTATAATTGTCCAAATCGTCGATTAAGTTCTTGTCGTTTAATGCGGGTTCCAAGTTAGTCTTTTGTCCAGAAGGAAGCCAAGATACCGGACTGTGTCGGAGAAAGGAAGCGGAACGGAGTTAAAGAGAACTGGAGGGTAGGATTGTCTTCGAACGGTAAAGGTGACATGTTTGCATTTGGATTGATTGACTTTGATTCTCCAGTTGTTACACCAGTCCTTCAATTTGAGAAAGGTGCGTTTGGAGGCCTATAGATGCAATTTCGGGATCTGAGTGAGAGGATAGGATAGCTGTGTCATCAGCGTACGTTGCTAGGAAGGTATTAGGGCAAACAGGAATATCAGCCGTGTATATATTGTAGAGGAAAGGGCCAAGGACACTGCCCTGAGGAACACCGGATTCGACTGGGTAATAATTGGAATATTCTGCACCACAGCGAACTCGGAAGGAGCGGTTTGATAGATAGGATCGGAGGACTAGGTATATGGATTGGGGTAAATGGTTTTTGAGCTTCAAGAGTAATCCCGGGTGCCACACCCGGTCAAATGCTTGCGTTATGTCCAGAAATGCACCCGAGCAGTACTCCTTGTTCTCAAGGGCAGAGGAAATATGACTCGGAGCCCTTGCTGAACGGTTGAATGTTGGGAACGGAATCCAAACTGATGGGAAGGAATAGTGTGGGATTCTAATAAAGGTAATATTCGTTTAAGGAGGATTTTTTCAAAGATTTTTGAAAGGATTAGGAGTAGGCTGATCGGTCTATATGATGTCGTTGTGTTAGGAGGTTTACCTGGTTTTAGGAAGAGAATTATAGTGGAATGTTTCCATAAGAGAGGAAAATAAGTAGTGCGTAGAATGGAGTTGTAAATATATGTAAGAAATATAACGGCTTTAGATGGAAGCTGTCTGAGAATCTGAGGAGTGAGGAGATCGTATCCAGGAGATTTACGGGGTGCAAGTTTTCGAAGAAGATATTTGACCTCAGAGTGATTAACTGCTTTAGGAGGTAATGAAAGCGGGATTGGAGACTGAAGGAACTCTTCCACCACTGCAGTGTGGTTTGGATGGGATTCTGGATGAGGTGTGAAGACTTCGGAAACGTATTTGGTAAGTTCCTCGGCTTTGTCTTCATCAGACGCAGCCCAGGAGCCATTACTACGACGGAGGGGATGGGAAATATGGTGGGATTTTAGAATTTTCTTGGTGACACTCCACAGGGAATTGTCACAAGCCGAAAGAGAAGAAAGGAAGGAACTAAAGGATTGGGAACGGAAGGTCACCAGCTCCCTCTTTAATTGTCTACAATAAAAGTTATAGGAGCGGCGATCTGTGGGGTTAACGGGTGCGTTGCCATAAGGATCTGGATCGTCGTTTGGTGCGGATGAGGTCTATGAGGTGTTGTGGTAAATGATTTTGGTTATGACTTATCTGGGAGTGCTTGGGAGAGGAGGCAGTCCAAACAGCTTGTTGAATAGCGATAGTGAAGGAGTTTACGGCATCGTCAAGGTCATCTGGAGTTTTGAGTTTCACACTGAGGTCAATATCACTGGTCAGGATTTGGCGAAAAAGGTCCCAGTTTACTGGTCCTCTGATAAATGACGGTGGGGTGGGTTTAGAAATAGGAATTAGGGATACTTTAAGGAGCAATGGACTATGGTCAGAGGACAGTTCATCAAGGCGAGTCACCGACATGTTTAGGGAGCCTAATCCGCTTTGGATGAAGAAGTCAAGGATGTCAGGATTACGGTTAGGATCAGTTGGCCAGTAGGTAGGGGAATCAGGAGGCTGGAGGTTGAAACGTCTAGAGTTGAGTGCAGACTGTAAATTCCGCCCACGACAATTCGTGGATCTGGAACCCCATTGTTGGTTCTTAGCATTCATGTCTGCACCCAGAATGAAGTGGTTTCCTAAGGAATTGAGGAAAGATTCGAATAGAATGTTGGAGATGGAATGTTTAGGAGGGCAGTACGCTGATGCGAGGGTGATCGGAATAGAAAAAGTCTTGATTACTATGGCGGTGCATTGTAGGAAATCATAGGAGGGCGCTGGGAGTATGTGGTGGGAGAGGGACTGGTGCACAATGACAGCAGTACCGGCATGGGCTTTTCCGTCTGAGTGGTCCGTACGGTATGTTACGTATTGAGGTATTTTAAAGAACTGTTTAGTGGTTAGTCTAGTTTCAGTAATAAGTGCTACATTAACGTTTTTGTCTTGCAATAAAGCTGTAAGTTCGTCAGTGTGATTTCTAAATAAGGAGTTAGGTGTAGTCATTTAAGGATGGGATTAAATTTGATACGAGATTAGTCAGTTCTATGAGAGCAGCCAACCAGAGACGAGCTACTGACGCCAAGACCACGTGGTGCCGCTAACGGTTTTTCTCATCTCTCTAACGGCTTTTTCCGTTATTGTTTATTTTTAAATTTTGTGATCGCGTGTGTGGAGGATGTGAAGGCCACGTGAGTACAAACTTTTGTATTTAGTTATTACCAGTTTACTGGTCGTAACACTTGTGTTTATTTATTT
This sequence comes from Piezodorus guildinii, assembly GCA_023052935.1. Taxonomy (NCBI): domain Eukaryota; kingdom Metazoa; phylum Arthropoda; class Insecta; order Hemiptera; family Pentatomidae; genus Piezodorus; species Piezodorus guildinii. The sequence goes on from CM041296.1 coordinate 7,011,078, forward strand.
TAAACAATATTTTTATCATAAAAAATGACTGAAGCCATGGACGTCCCAACTAACCAAACAAACAAACAAAGACTCAAACGTACATTAACCCAAACAGACAGTGAGGGTTTCACGACGATTATTAAAAGACCACTGAGACATGTACCGAGACCGACCACAGAAAATTTTACACCTATACAAACACAAAACACGTACGCACCACTTAGTACGGCACCAACTGAACAAAACAATGACAATACCCACACTACAAACAACACTACCAATAACAAAAAAATGCCACCCATTGTGATAAGACCACCAATGTCGGCAGTTATATTAAAAAATGCCTTAGTAGAGGAAAATATAACCTCATTTTATATAAGGTCTAATAAGACCGAAACAAAAGTATTCTTAAATAATAAAGACGATCACAACAAAACTATCCTAATATTAAATTCATGCCCAACCGTGGACTATCACACATATGCACCACGGGACACCAAACCTTTAAAGAAATTCATAGTAAAGGGGTTCGACTTAGATCACCCCATTGATAACATCAAAGACACACTCCAGGCCAGACTACCTGGCTTTAAAACAATCTGGAGAATGACAAAAACAGACCCTGACGGAAAGAAGAGGTGCACATCTCACCTCATTGTCACGACTGAAAACACCACAACTATCGAGGATTTCAAAAAAATAGGCCCGATAGACTACATGGTTTATAAGGTAGAAACCATGAGAGCCCCAAATGGACCCAAACAATGCTATAATTGCCAAAAGTTTGGGCATACAAAAAATTACTGTGGTAGCATACTGACATGCGTCAGGTGCGGAGAAAACCACCTAATCAAAGAGTGCCCACGCACATCCCCACCCACCTGTGCGAATTGCGGTGGCCCTCATGTGGCCTCATACCGTAATTGCCCTAAAAGGCTTGAACTAATCAAGTCCAAAAATCAAACCAGGGTCATCAAAGGGCCTAACAACCAGGAACCAAAAAATCAGGCTCCTCACACCACCTCAGACCCCAATTCTTACGCGGGAGTCACACACGTGCCCCTACCCAAAAACATGTCAAATCCCACTCCACCTCCCCCAAATGGACAAACTGGACAAACTTTCATCCCACCCACCACAACTGGACAAAATTTCATGCCACCGCCCCTAATGGGAGGGACATTTATGCCTCAACTCACAACACCACAAACCAACACACAAGAAACCCAGCCTCCCTGGGTCAACAATATAATAAACTGGGTACAAAACACACTGACCAACATGTGCCAGATGATCATGACAAACCTAACTGTCATGATAAACCAAAACCATGGATAAACATTCCATCATTAACTATAACATAACAGGGCTTATGTCTCGTAAGCTAGAACTTGAAACACTCCTGGCCTCTCATAGGCCATCCGTAATGGCACTCACAGACACAAAACTGAACAGACGGAAACAAGTACATTTCCGGGGATATCACATATACAGACATGACTCTACAACAACCCAACAAGGCGGCGTTGCCCTACTGGTACGTAATGACATCCCCTCTAGGATTATAGACAACAACACACTCAGTGACGACAAACACACTGCAATCACCATACAAGTTAAACTGAAATACACTTACAAAATCACATGTGTATACAGGAGCCCTACAGCCTCACCCGAACCACTCAAAACTTTCCTAAAAGACATTGAAACGGACAGACAACACATCATAATAGGTGACTTAAACGCAAGACATCACACTTGGAACTGCTCCAGACCCAATGCATTAGGAACACACCTCACACCTCACAACAACAAAATACACAATCATACATCCTAATGCATATACATACAGGCAACACTCAAACCCAGCATACACATCTACACTAGACTTACTCCTCACACAACAGGCACACAGATTCACGGACTGCACTACCATCGATTTTAGTGACAACGACCATATACCAGTACTCTACAAAATGGGACAAGACAGAACAAAAAGACAACAAACAGACTACAAATATAATTTCCATAAGGCAGACTGGAAACTGTACAAACATACTGTTTACAACAACACACCTACCATAAAAACACTAAACAACACAAAAGACATAGACGAGGCCATCATACAACTACAGAACATCATCAAAGACGCAGCAAACACAGCTATACCTACTTTCAGCCCAACACCCTTACACCTCAAAAGTCCACCGAAACACATCACACAGCTCATAAAACAACGGAACAACATCAAGAACTGTTGGTACAGGACCAAAGACCCTACATACCGACCAATAATAAACAGTATCACAAAACAAATCACATCACTCATGTCGCAGTGGAAAACATCATTATGGCACGAACAATTACGCCGTACACATCATGACCCCAAAAACTTCTGGAAGTTGGTCAGAAGCCATAACACCAAATCAAAATCGGTGAAAATAACCCAAGACGGTGAGATTCTCACTCCTGCAGATCAGGCGTCTATACTAGCACAATACTATGTCGACCGAGACAAAGCACGCACTGACCAAACCTACAAACACTCCCACGTCATGAGGACCACACAAAACTTCATTCACTCAACATATAAGCAACTGACTGCAACACTGAGAAACACAAAAGGAAACAAGTCATCTGGACTAGACAATATACCATACGTACTACTCAAACAACTACCCAGAAAGACTCACATGTTTCTACTAAACATATACAACTCATGCTCACGCCTTAGATACTTCCCTAAAGAGTGGAAACATGCTATAATCGTTCCACTCCTAAAACCCAAAAAACGAGGAGCGGTCCCGGAAGAATACCGACCTATTAGCCTTCTCAATCACATCTCAAAAATTTATGAGAAACTCCTCCTCATACACGTCCGCAAACACTGCGACTCACACGACGTCATACCGCCAGAACAGACTGGTTTCACACGCGGAGTTAGATGTTATCACCATGTAGTAAAGCTACAGCACGATACAGCCTATAACCTCAACAAAAATCATGCTACAGCCATGATCTCTCTTGACTGCACACAGGCATTTGACTCTGTGTCGCACTCCATCCTCATCAATAAACTCCGGCTTCACCAATTCCCGGACCAATTGGTCGACATTATTGGGTCCTATATCAGTGGGCGGACATTTTCTGTCCGGGTCAAAACTGAATTATCAGAAAAACGCAACGTTACATGCGGCGTCCCCCAGGGTTCGGTCCTTGCGCCTGTCCTTTTTAACATTTATACAGCCCAAATAGTAGGGCAAAAATACGAAAACGTACAAGTTGCCGCATATGCAGACGACATCGCCATATACGCAGCGAGTATGAATGCGGATGAAGCAATGCGCAAGGTCCAAAAAGCAGCCCAACAAATCACAAACCAACTTAAGGACATCAACATTCACATAAACACCGATAAAACTGACGCCATAACTTTTTCTTACATGAAAACACTCAAGAAACAACCCAAACTCAACGGTAAAGTAATACAAACTAAAAAACACCTCACATACCTAGGACTAAAACTGGAATCACACTTATCATTCACAGCACACATCAAAAACAGAATAAACATTGTACGCGCCACAGCTACACAACTAAACCACTTAATATACTCACCAGGGTTGTCACTACGACTCAAAATCCTAATCTACAAATCCATCCTTAGACCATCGCTTCTTCACGGAGCGCCCCTACTACACTACCTCTATCCAACAACCCTGAAGTCCCTTCAATCATGTCAAAACAACATACTCCAAAAAATCACAAAACGAACTACACTAGAGAGAAAAAACATGGACCTCATTCATGAGACATTAAACATTGAAACTGTTCAACAACACATTTCAAGGAGACACATAAAGTTCTACGACAATCTCCCTGCCTCATTCAATCCACTGTTCCGATCCATTACCCCCTCCAAGCTCCCTCAGAGGTGGCAGGGGCGTAAGGGACCAGTAAATCCTAAATATATTATAGATCATTCCGTTGCCTAGCAACCTTCCTAAACACCCATCCTACTCCATTATCCTACTCCCTCTTCCCACTCTTCTCCCACCCCCCACCCCACCCACAGCTACACCCTATCCTATTTCACTATCTTATGGTTATGTTTTATTTCATGTTTATGTTTTATGTTTATACTTCAGTTTTGTTATATTTCTTTATGGTTATGTTTATAATTTATCATTAATTTTGTTTAAGTTAGTTTTATTCGTTTAATAACGCACAATAAGCGGAGGCCCCTCACCTCCAAATAAGAGTCATCAATATACAGGTAGTATAGATCTCAATCATTTATATATAAGAATCAATCACCCTTCAAGTACCAGACAGGTAGAAAAAGGTATGTTTACAAATAATTTATCAGTATTTATTATATGATATTTCCTTACTAATGTTATTTTTTCTTTTGTTTGAGGGATCTGAAAAAAAAAAAAAAAAAAAAAAAAAAAAAAAAAAAAAAAAAAAAAAAAAAAAAAAAAAAAAAAAAAAAAAGATACGAGATTAGTAAGTAGTGATATTAGCGGCATAACAAGGGATTTGATTTCTGTGATGAAGGATGTCATCAAACTTGTAAGGTCTGTGACATTTGATGGAGGAGGAATATGAGAAATTTGATTCGGATGAGGTTTTTGATGGTTGGTTAAATTTTGAGGAATATGTGGTTGTGGAAGGGGTTCAGGATTTTGAAGTATGCGTTGTTCCGGCAGGGCCTCTTTGTTCTGGTTCCCACCTCCAAGTAGATGGGCAAATGTTACATTGGAATCAATTTTTTTTTAAGGTTGTCTTCTACTTCTGATCGGTTCAGCTGTTTCATCCAGATTCTGAGGTTTTTGGTATCTCATTTTGAGGTTCTTGTAGATTTGACATCCCTTGTAGTTAGCCGGGTGGTCCTCGAGGCACAGAGCACATACAGCGGGTGTTGATCTTGATCTTGTGCATTCTTCTGATTTATGTTGCTCACCGCATTTCACACAGCGTGGTGTGTGGTGGCAGTAAGTTCTCGTATGACCATATGCCTGACAATTATGGCACTGAACTATTTCTTTCTTAGTGTAAGGTTTCTCAACTCTTACACTAGTATAGTACAATCTATTGAGGTCGTAAACTTTTTCAACTCCTGCTGATGGTTCCAAGTCCACGAAGAATAGAGGCATTGGAATTTTATCTTTTAGGACATTGGTGACTTGCCGCACTTTATAGCCTATCTCCGTCAGTTCTTCTTTGATAGCTGTAACTGGTGTCGAAGGGTGTAGGTTTCTAATTACAACCCTTAAAGCTCTCTCCTGGCGCAACTGATAGGTATGAAAATCAGCTTTGGTCTCACTCAGATATTTTACTATTTTTCTGTAGGTTTCGGCGGTAGTCGGGGATATTTTAGTATCACTGGTTCTACTTATACAAGAATAACTATTAGAATCGGTTAATTTGTTTAAATGCGCACAAAGTAGTTGAACATTTTTAATATTTTTAACACAAATTGGTGGAGGTTGTGGTTCTCTGGGTATAGGAGAAGATTCCATGGATTCTTTTTCATTTTGATTTTGGAGGATCTGAAATGGGTTCGGTGTAAAAAACGGCGATTCATTAGTCATTCCTTGTGATGATGTGCTGGGCTGTGGTTCAGATCCTAAAGAGGTAGCTGAAGCGGTCGCTGGTGGAATCATTTTTTTATTATTTTCACGGCGAGGTCTCTGTTTTGTAGGAGACGAGTTTGAACCTGCAGATCTAGATCTTTTACTTGTAGCTTTTGAGGACATAACTTGATGAAAATATCTCATTTATTTAAAAAAAAAAAAAAAAAATAATAATAGATAAATAATGAAATGAGAATGAGAAGGAAGAATAATAAAAGAAAGATAAGTTAAAGAAAAGCAAGCCCGAGCTTGCCGAGCTAGCGGCAATCAGCTGATCAGTGACCCTCCTTTCACTTTTCGCGATTCTACAAAGTAAATTATAACTTTGCTTACCGATATTTCTCCAATATTCACTGCTGTGGTTTTCTTGAAGTCTAGTGATGTTTTCCAGACTGAACTCAAGCGAATTCCTACTGAAAAGAGCAAAAATCTAAGAGACGAAGTAACGTATGACTGTTGTCATCGAGCACATCAGCTGTTCAACTTCTGCTACTAATCATATATTTCGTCTTAATGTTGATGTAATAAGGAAGTTTTAATGCGTTATTCTGATGATGAGATGATAAGACCTCGAAACGTTAATATGTATAATTGATCTGAATATATTTATGAGAAGATATTGATCTAATTAAATATCATAATATAGCTATCTTCTTGAAAGCGATTTAAATAAAATAAAAAAAATATGTAAATTAGGTTAGGGTTTTTTTCTGGTGGGAAAAGCTCTTAGAGAAGGTGAAATGAGCTCAAAATCAGTGTTGTTTTTTTCCTTAGTGAACAGCTTACCTCTTGAATATTTTATTTTTTTTTTTTTTTTGGCGGAAGGGGGGTTCTTTTTTCCACTGCTGCAGATTCCCGTGTCGAATTTCCCATTTAAAGGTGACCCTTTTGTTTTGGTTTGGCTCTAAATTGGCACCTCGGTTCGGAGGAGGGAAGAACCCTCCACCGCGCGGTCTAGTGACCATTATTGGATTTAACTCGAAGAACGAATCGACACTACTCCACAAACATTTTCACGCTTTTGTTAATTCGACCGGCTTACCTTCAGCTCAATCCTTTCCGAGTCTCCTATCTGCGGCAAAACTTTTTTTTTTAAATTATAAGTGGAAATAATCGGGAGTCAATCTTTTGTTAAATATTTTAATTTCGCCGACATTTCGGCCTAAGCTTGTGAGCCATCTTCGGGGCTACAAACATCAGAACAAAAGAGATAAATATTAATGTGATAATGAAATTTTGTTTAATGTAGTGACAATGGTAACATTCAATATAAAACATACTAACATACTTAAATTTTATAGATAAAAATAATGATAAAATGATGAACAATATGATGATGATAAGCATAAAAACAAAACTATAGACTTTACTATAGAAATAAAAAAAAAAAAATAATATAAATATATTTATTTATATATATATATATATATATATATATATTATATATATATATATATATATATATATATATATATATATATATTATATATATATATATATAAAATACACATCATTACTGAGCCATGTCCAAGCATAAACTGAGGAAAACCGAAAACAAAGGTGGTATAGAAGGTTGGGTTGTTGTAAAAATCTCTGATAGCTTTCCCCTCTAAATATAAATACTACAGATTTTTTTGTATATAATATTTTTACAAAATTATACAAAGGAAAAACAGAAAAAAAATATGTACAATAAGTATTGAGGATGTATAGTGGACTGTAAAAACTATTATAGGTGGAATAATCAGGTGTCAGTCATTTTTTTAAATTTTTGAGTCATGTCCAAGCATAAACTCTCGGACCAAGCATAAACTCCGAGTTTATGCTTGGATATGGCTCAGTAATACCCTGATGATGGCTCCCAATCTTAAGCCGAAACGTTGGAAAAATTAAAAATTTTCAAAAAATGACTGATTCCTGATTATTCCACCTATAATATGCACAATAAGGATTTTTAGGGCACAATATCAGCATTTTTAATAGAAAATTATTAACATTAGATTTTGAGGTATGTAAAACAACCATGATATATATAAAATCAAACTAAAAATAAATATAAGTTTTATAAACGGAAAGATAAATACACAGTAAATAAAATATAAATTACACAAGCAAATTATACAATAAAGTAAGAAACTTATAACTTGAGGGGACGGAAGATGTTGGCATTCGAGGGAGAGAGTATTTCTTTGTCTGTTTTTTTTTTTTTTTTTAATTTGTTAAAGAAATCAAAGTATATATAAAAAAATCTGCTTCGAACAACTCACGACTTTCACTTACCACGGTTATAAAAATCAATTTAAGAAAAAAGTAATTCTCTAATATCCATTCGAAATCGTCGAGACCTTGCCCCTAAACATTTTTGATTTTTGTGATTTGTTGTGCAGTTATTCTTTGTCCTTTCGTAAACATTAAACCATAAATTAAAAAAATAATAAAAGAAATAATAGAAAATTGTTACGTATAACAATGAGTAATCATTTTTAGCTCTTCACATTACAGTTTACAAATTTGAATGAGATAACATTCTTCTTGAAATCTTTAGCTTTCCAACGGTATATAATAATTCTATATTACTGTACCCATGTTTAAAAAACCAAGAATTGAGACGTTGATTTCCAAAAGTTACTAAAGGACATTTTATTCAAAGTTGATATTTTCACATATTTATAATCTAATGGCTTAGTTTTATTTAAATCCATCATCAAATTTTATCTAAAAAACATAAAAATCCTTTAAAAAAAGTATTTAAAAATTGCATTTTATTCCAAAAGGTACCAAATACACATTTTATTTCATTCCAAAAGATACTATATCCATGTTTCTTTCTAAAAGGTACTATATCCTCTGTAAACAGATATAACCTTTCCTTTCATTTCCTTCCAAAAGGTACTATATTTCCTACTATACGGCAGAAGCACCTAATTCCGTAATATATCACCATTAATTTATTGTTTCCAATCATTTTATGCATTTTTATTGGTTTATTTAGCACGTCTTGAATCACCGCTATTATTTTGATCACTGGTTTTAACCTAATAATCAGTTTTTAGACTATTTGAAACAACTTAGTAGCGTCGCTTTGGTTCTTTTAGGTTGTCAATTAAATTATGTTTTTTCATAGTATTTCTTCATGCAGCAACATAAATTTGGTTTAAAATTTTTCATAAACTCACATTTTAATAGAATAATGATATTTGATGCAGCAAATAGTTGGAATTAGCATTCCACGAACTTGCTAAATATGTGAAGAAAATCCGTGCCTGATCTAACTTAGTAGTCTTTTTTTTATGTTAAATAAAAGCTCAAAAGTTATTATTTATCAGTATCTATGCTTAAATATTGTTTACACGTCGTTAATAATATAGTTAAATTTGCTAAATTCACACAAATAGTAAATACAAGTTCAAAACAAACTTCATAATTACATACTTTCTTATTGTAGTGAAATAATAGGTAAATTGTCCTTTGAATATTTACTTTCTTTATGAAGAATAGATAATCAATGTAATTAAACAACAAAGAAATATATTTCTCAGAGGGAGAATAAGGAAATATACAAAACTTAGTAATAAACGACATAAAGACGTTAGTTATCGGTAATGCTGTCTCAGGAAGGTTATAGTGACTGTTACCAACTTATCGCACGTTATATTCTTTCCAAAAAGTACTATATCCATGTTTCGTTCCAAAAAGTACTATATCCATGTTTCGTTCCAAAAAGTACTCTATCTATATTATCGGAAAAGTGCAATAATTTGGAAAAATAAGTTGGCAACACACTTAAAAATCAACTTTTGATTTTAATAAAAAAGAATCACGTAAATTGGTCCAATAATAAATAAATGACAGATTTTTGCGTTTCCTGTAAAATTTTCTGAAGTGGATATAGTACCTTTTGGAAATCAAAATCTTAATTGATTTATTTTTTAAATCTTTGCTCTTTTCTTCGTTACTTGGTGATGAAATTCGTTGGACTTTTATTATCAGTCACTTTTTATCAATGCAAACAAAATTTTAAGGTTGATTTTTTTGAATCTACAATGTGAAAGGTACTTTAGAAGAACAAAAATTTAAATATCGGTATTTATGCACTGTTAGATTATATTAATAAGAAAGAAACCTAGATAATCTTAATGCCTATTAAAGTTTATAACGATATAGCAAGTAAAATCAAAATCGTTAAAGCCGTTTTCGATAAAATCGTAAAGAGGTGCAAATTGCATGGTAGGAAGTACTTACAATGCATTCGTTATTGTTTGTTCGTTTTGTTTATTTAACGCCTCTTTATGCTGCTGTGCTAAACAGACGATACTACGGTGGGAATCCTAAATTTTAATTGAAAGTTCTTTTACGAGTGCCTAACATTGCATAGGCTCGGAATTACTTTTTACGTCCCCTCTGAAGGACGGTATGACTAAGGATTTTTTACGCCTGTTAAAAATTCCAGGACCACCTGCGTAATTGGATCTATGATATATGGCATAGAAGGCTGTTATGCTAGCCACCCAGCTACAGGTGATCTCTAATAACATATGTTGTTTTTTATTGAACAACCAAAATGTTCACTAGAAATAATTTATACAGCAGAACAACATTTATCGGGTTAGCTAGCAAGATATAATTCTAACATAAGATTATTTTTTGGTATAAAAATATTTGCCTCACGCGGATCTCATTACCGCGTATGGGGAGCGTCCCACGGTTGGCGGATGTGGGGATGGTCGGTGGAATTTCCTCGGAAGCTCCTCCCGGCTAAGTCCGATGGACTCGCTGACCAACAATGAGAGCGGCCCTCCAGGCTTGCTGGAGGGTGTGACGTAGGTTCGAACGCCCTACTCACATATTTTAGTTCACAAAATACCACCAAAAGTCATGGATTCCTCTGAGGTAAAACGCGAACAACGGCTTAAGGTCTTCGAAAATAAGGTATTGAGTAAAATATTTGGTCCGAAGAGAGATGAGACCACTGGGGAGTTTAGAAGGTCGCACAACGCGGAATTGCGGAACTTGTATCCTGTGAATATAATTGAGCTGATTGCATCGCGGAGACTCAAATGGGCGAGTAAAGTTGTTGGGCTCGATGACGAGCGGATTCCGAGAAAGTTGGTATTTGCTGATCCGACTGGTAGGCGTCCGAAAGGCAGGCCGAAGCGTAGATGGGAGGATTGCGTTAAGGCTGATCTCGGGAGCTTGGGCTTGATTGGTGAACATTGGACGAGTCTGTGTAGGCAGAATTTGGTGGTATCGGCATCGAACCTTCGGGTTCGCTAAGCCTATTATTATTATAAAAATATTTGACTATTATAGTAAAAAAAAAAAAAAAGAAAGGAAAAGTCATTTGGATTCAAGGGACACTAAAACGTCCTGTAAAAATATTTAAGTGAAATAAAAACTGTAAGGCCAAATAATTAAACAACTTAATCTAAGCTAGTGGTGGCGCAGCTGGTCCCTAGATTTTTTACTTAACGAGAAAGCTACAAAAGGATTATAGTAGCAGGTGGTTTATGGGTCATCATCGTATTAAAGAAAGTGTATTATATAATTTAATTTCCTCTACATGCAAGAAATAAATTTGATCTCAAATTAACATATTGAATTTTTACCTCATCTTACATATATATAAAATGCGTACTTGTACTTAGATGTTAGTATTATGTATTTTATATATTTGCATCAATTTTTTCCTTAAAAATATGAACATTTCCTCGTTCAATTGAACAATTTTCGTAAAAAGGTCTCCTCTATATTGCTATGTTTATAACCGGCTGCTTTTCTAAGGCAGCGGTAGCTTCAAAAACTAGCTTACTTACTATATTTAGTCAATATATAAACTATATTTAATGATACCATGGATCTCCTTTCCAAAGGTATCGTGTTTACCAATCCAATAGGTGGCATGCAGGGTAAGATTAAAGTAAACAAGATTCAATTAATACATTACTATAATTATTAATTTACACATATCATTATATTCACATATTGCCTAAAACTCTGATTGAGAATACTGAGAGACATTTTCTCTACTACCTTTGTTATACAATATTACAAATAACAATATACCTTTGGAACACTTAACCGGCTGGCGAAGGTGAAATCAGTCTTAGGTACCCTTTCTCGGCATCATCCTCCAGCTGCTCTCAGAACCCCGACGGCTACCTCCTCTTCTTCTAGATGGAACCCGACTCACTCTTCCTGAGGATAAAACTTGACTACCTCTCCGGTTCTTCTCTCTCATTCTTGTCACCTTGGGTGGGCCGAGATGGGAAGTACCGGTTGGCGGTATAGCCTTGTGCTATTATTCTTATATTTCCACCAATCTTAATATTCTTGTTGGCCGCCGCTAAGGGGAAAACTACCAGAGGTTTCTGGTGCCGCTGGGGGGCCCATACCGATGGGAAATCTAGGGGGTTAGGTAAACACCTTTTGATGTTTTGCCGACAAAGGTTCGTTATCGTTAATTGTTTAATATTAAAATTATTTAATTATAAACTCCCCTCAGTATCCTCGATACATTACAATATGTGTGTACAGACACACTTTAAGCTCAACAACAAATTATTACACATATAGCTGCTAGTCTTTTCGATTTTTTTATCTTCAATAATAACAGAGTTTTGGTGGAATTACATCTATTATAATTTGTGACTTGAATGTAAACATCACCCTTATTTATTATTTTTTTTTTTTATCGCAATTTACTGATTCTAAAACTCTATACATATTTTTTGTATCTTCAAAAATAACTGAATTTCAGGCGTATTTAAGGATATTTTTTTTTTTACTTTTCTTTTTTAATTTATTAGCGTTTTTTTCGTTGATAAACTATAACAATTTTTTTCTCTATCATTAAATATAACTGATTTATGGACGTATTTTTCAATATTTTTTTTTTAATTTAAAGTTATTTTTTTCTGTTACTTATAATTAATCGTGTTTTTGTTTAATTTTTTTTTCTGGTTAAAAACCACTTTAAACTGTTTTCTATATCTTCAAAAATAACTGAGTTATTGAATTAAATCACTTTCAATTGGCCACCATTTCAAAATTAACCAGCTGATATCAACGTCTAGGTGTTGGAATCATCGTTGCATGCTCTAGTATTTTTGTGGCGAACTTCTAAAAATGGTCGAGTAGTTTCAAAGGCCGCGGACGGCGGTTTTTTTTTAGTCGATTACTTAGGTTCATTATTGAAAATATAATTCCTCCCTCATCCAGTCCTTACAATCCAAAATCCTGAATGCCCCTTATTTTGTCACAAATCAACTCCTCCATAATGACCTAAACATCCCATTTGTTGCAGACATAGCCCGTGATAGATACTCCTCTTTTCATTCTAAACTCCCTGCACACACAAACCCACTTGTCCGTAATTTATCTTCCTTAGATATCCATGACAACTCTCAGAAGCGATTGAAAAGAAGGTGGCCTTGGGACCTACTGCCTTAAAATAGTGAGTGAAGTACCACTAAAATAATTAGTGAAGTGCTACCACTGGGTAGTTCTTTCACAAGACATTTTCCTAATACTGCATCTTTACTCATTGTGTTTTTTTTAATACAGTTGTAAATTACAATAAAACAAATTAAAAAAAAAAAAAAGATTGGTAAAAGTGAAAATAACTCACATACTCAGCTTGGATAATAATCGTATGCCCACTTATGCCTCATTTTTATTTCATAAAGGAGACAGAAACATCCATCTTAGAAAGCTGGCTGCGGTAAGTTAAGTGTGGCAAACGGGAGTTAGGAACTATTGCAGGGTAGAAGAAATATGGCTCAAGTTGGGTTTGGATGGAGCTTTGATATAGGGCTACACTTCCAGGGATCTGAAAATGGTGGGGATACCCTACTCCAATTACGAAAGAAATAGAATAATTATTATATCAAGTTTATTATTATTATTATTGTTTTGTATTCACGACTGTGTTAGTGCGCATCCAGCGAATGCGAGGTATTACGAGGCATGTTTTGTAAGTAAGTACCGTTTAGAATTAAAAAAAAAGACGTGCAAAGATATCGCAATAATTTTATTTTTACATGAAGGCCTGTACCTTGATCTACTTTTCTACATAATTTCCATGAATGAATGATGCACTTGTCATCACGCGGCACTTGTGTATAAAATAATATTTCTTCTAAAATCTTTAGCTTTCCAACGGTATATCATACATGTATATTACTGTTCTGATGTTCAAAAACGAAAAATTGCGTAAAATAAATAATTTTTCTGTTTTCTCCTTTAGTTTGGTATCGAATTCATTCAATTTATATATTTACCTGTTTTTGATCAGTAGTAACAAGATAATATAGTTATTTTTATAGAATCTACAAAATCAAAGGTACTTTAGAGAAAAAACATTTAAAATAACGGCATTTAAGCACTGTCAGACCATTTTAATCCGAATGAAACCTCAATTATATAAAAGCCCCTTAAATTTTACATCGATATAGCGAGTTTAATCAAAATCGTCGGAACCGTTTTCGAGAAAATCGAAAAAAAGTGGAAAATGCTCGGTATAAAGTGGCTCCTTTGGTAAACTCATTTTCATGAAAAAGATTTTGTAACGTCTCGGGCGTATATTTTCTTAAATATGAAATTACCATGAGTTACCACACACCGACCTTTTTGCGGGACTTGGTTGTTTGGACTCAGAGGACCCTAAAATGTGTATTTCCATTGAAAACTGGAATTCGAAAATGTTCACGATCGCAATACTTTCCCTTACTATACATAGTAAGTGAAAGTAAAAATAATGGTGGAGGATGTAATTATTTTTCTTTCCTCTGATGGCAAAACTGGACTTAGAGGTAGGGGTGGGCTTGTTGCAATATTTTTTTTAATTCAGGCATTCTTTTGGCCATATGAAGTCAAATATTCAGTCCTATTGGAACTTCGATTATTGAAATCATCAAGTCCGATTATTCGATTATGACAATCCTTCGATTATGTCCACAACAAATAGAGATAGTATCAACTATAATAGGATGGCATTGTTGCACAGTAAAGTGATAAACACGAAAGCTAAATTTATGACTTGGTATAACAAGGCGGCTTTCAAGGATTTTCTTTATGAGGTCTAGGAATAGTTTTTCTTAGTTGCAAGTTATAGCAATTATAACTTTGTGATGTGAAAATAATGTTAATGTATTAATACAAAACATTGCTGAATATCCATGTGATTTATTTGGTGATTCCACCACAGACTATTTTGTCAGGATAAAACCAACATGATATTAAAGTCTATTGAATTTTACATCGATATATCGATTATATACAAAATTATAGGAAAATTAAGTTTCAAGATTTTGCTGTTATCCATGGTAATATCTGATCCTACAATATTATAAGACATTGATGAGACATTGTTTATAGGTAAATAAAAGTAATATGTTTAGCCATAGTAAGAGTAAGGACTTTTAATGTACAAGCAAACGAACTTTAAACTTGAAATATTGGGTTGTTTGTGAATGAAATGTCCATTTTTATAGTTTCTGAAATACATAAAGAATTTTGCAGGTCTCTGTTGCTTTTTTCCGAATGTTTACATATTTAAAGTAAACAGTTACTAATTCTCTACCTTTGTATTATAAACATTAGCTTCCCAATCAACTACCCACTTATTAGTATACCCCGAAATATGAACGTGGAAACACGCGATTTTCGAGCAATATTTTTGAACGAGTTTAAACTCGGCCAGTCAGCAGCTCAGACCGCTAGAAATATTTGCAAGGCGTTTGGGGAAGGGAGTGTTAATGAACGGACCATTCGCCGTTGGTTTACTTAGTTTTCAGCTGGGGATACCGACTTGGAATACTTGCCCCGAGAAAGACCTCCATCCGTAATAGACAACGATGTCCTCATACATACAGTAGAAGGAAACCCCTACCAAACAGTTAAAGGACTCTTAGTACAACTGTGCATCCAGTGTATTGGGAAAGTAAAAAAGCTCGATACATGGGTACCTCTTGATCTCACTGAGCGGCAGCAAGACCCCATGTTTCAAAACATAAGGTGCATAAATTGAAAGAACTGGGCTACGATGTTCTTCCGCACCTACCATATTCTCCCGACTTGTACCCAACAGATTACCACCTGTTCAGGAATTTAGACAACTTCGTCAAAGGAAAACTTTTGAAAATGATAAGTGAAAAGTGCGTTTTCAGATTTTGTTTAACTTCAAAGCTCAGAGTTTTTCAGTCCCGGAATAAAAAAGTTGGTTTCAGGTTGGGAAAAATGTGTAGAAAAAGAAGATAAATACTTCGAATAAAATTATCTTGTTTTCATATCGTATTTTTAATAAAAATCCTTTACCTTGAAAACGGACATTTCATGTGACACAACCCAATATGTAGTAAGGAGAATATTTGTGAATGTGAAAATTTCCGAGTGGACCTCCCGAGGCTTAGCTGTATGAGAGAGAAGGATATGCGGAAGAGAAATGTTGCGGATCCCCTCAGACAAATGCCCTGAGATAGACAGAGCTCGCTGAGGTGAAACACGACCTTATATACCTCAGCTGCTTGAGGACTGAGGGGGGTCATTACCCCAAATCTCCCCCCGCCGAGGAACATAGCCCCCAGCTTAGCCTAAGCTGCCCACTTTCTGCAAAGCTATTGTCGTCAGCAAAGCGTAATAGTACTCCTTTGCTCGAGCGAGGAATAGATTAGATTTCACATCACGCGTCGATTCCCTTTACGATAATCGCATTTTTCACTTTCCTGTATATGAAATATATAGCAAGGAAATTTAGAATCTCTCTCTCTCTCTCCATATATATATATATATATATATATATATATATATATATATATATATATATATATATATATATATATTCCCCGCCTGCTTGTCTAGAAGTATGGTCCCTGATGGGGAGAGTTATCAAAAATCAATAACATGAAAAGGTAGGAGGGAGAAGAATGTAACAAAAATATAATTTTATCAGATGTGAAAACTAAATTAAACATTTACTATAATTGGAAGGAATTAATCCGGGAGGCGGTCATTAAATGAAACAACTAAATAGTTTGAACTATTTATGTTTGCCAACGTTTCGACCCCTTTTGTGGGCCATCATCAGGGCTAAAAAGATACAAAAGAATACAATTTCAGTGACATTACATACAATATTATATAACCTATTTAGCTAGAGAAAGTATTAACATATAACAGAAGAACTGTATATGTAAAAAAAACTTAATTAAAATACAATGACTAAAAGTGTTATACAGAAAAAAAAAAATGTTTACTAAACAAAATTTACACAGGTATCAATAATTTACATGAAATATGAAACATAAAAATATGAAGTAGTGTGGAGATACGTACCGCATGGTGGGAGAGACGGAAACTAGGTAATGTTTGGTAGATGGGGGGTAGGTAGGATGGAAAATACGTAGGAAAAATGGTAGAATGGAAAACAAAACAATATATATAGTGGGATAGAAAGAGAAAAGTCTGGCTCAGGCCGTGAAACAGTGCACATCGGGTCTATGACTGTCTCATATTATATTTGGTTAAAGTAATTCAATCAAAGTATATCTGTGACCACTCTTTCATGCTAACATTAAAAAACGTGTGGTTAAAGTTTAGTGTCGTTTTTTGCAGTAGAAGCTGAATTATAAAAGAAAAACCTTTTCATTTAAAATCTCCATTCTAGATAAAAGGTAAGACATATCAAGAGATACTCTGGAGTGGGGGTATTCAGACATTAACCTGTCGAAAATACGCGAACTTAATCCTATCGGGAGTGTTGTGAAGAAGATATCCCCTCCACCTACCCCAGCTCAGATAACTGTCAAGCGCTCTGTTTATAAACTTTGTAACCTTCCTTTTTCAATAATACATACTCCGTCTCTGAATTAAGTTTGTGATAGTTTACATTATAATGGCACCTCCTATCACCCTTGAAGATATCATGGCCGAAATAAAAATTAATTCGAAGCAGACTACATCTATTGGACAGGACCTCGTTCAGATAAAACAAGCAGTCTCGCAAATATTTGAAGAGCTTCAAGCCGGCAAAATTAAACAAGCTTTATTGGAAAAAAAAGTTTTAAGACAGGAAGAAGAAATTAATAGTCTAAGAAGAGAACTCATAAAAAATAATGCAATTATTTATAAAATCCCAGAACCTAAGGAGAAGCCTGAAGACACCTATAAAACAGCACAAGACCTGTTTAATAGTACAGGGGCAAATCTATCTGTGAAGGAGATCGCCTATTGCCGCAGGCTGGGGCGGGGGCAGGCCCCTAGACCCTTCCTTATTTCATTTGTCACTCACAGGCACAAAATGAATTTCTTCGAAAAAAGGGATAAGCTTAATGATTTAAAACTCTCGATTGCTCATGACCGAACATTTCTGGATAGGAAAAGAAGAAAAGAATTATACGAAGCACTGAATAAAGTTAAAAAAATAGATGACAAATCTGAAATATTTAAAAGTAAAATTAAATTCAAAGGGAACTTATACACTCTAGATGAACTACAACCTGTAATTAACCCTCCAGATTTTCAATTCTCTAATGAAGAAAATATAGCACCTGATGACGAAAGTACACGTAAAAGAAAAGCAAAAGAAAAATTGGAACCTTTTCGCTTTCGTCAAAGAACACTCAGCAACTGATAACTTCTCACGCTCGACACAGTCACCGGTTCAAATAACTCAGGAAATATCTGGCGAAGACTCTACCTCGGAATATGTATCCTACAATATCACATTCTGGAACACCCATGGCATCAATAATTTTCTCTCTACAACGCCACAATATACATCAACAACAATATTTTGTCTATACGAAACCTGGCAAACTACTGATAAAATAAACATTCCATCAAGAATTCGAGACTTCAGTGTAATCTCACAACCAGCCATAAAAGAAAAAAGTAAAGGACGAGGAAGCGGAGGTTTAGCCCTACTATATAATAAAAATGTTTATAATGTAGAGACAATAGATAGCTGTGAATATTGGATATTTACTCTCGTAAGTCTTAGCACTAATTGCTCATTTATTTTAGGATTTTTATATTTCAAACCCTCTATTGATTTGACATTTATTTGTGACATATTTAGAGAAACCTTAATCTCAATTAAGAAAAAATTCGATAACAAATTAATCCTTATCGGAGGCGATGCTAATTGTCGGCTTGGACAACTTAACCAATATGACATTGACTTTTTATTCGGTACCCACTTTAGCGGATGCCGTACTAGCTTAGATGACACGGATAATAGCAAAGGGAGATTATTAAATGAACTTATGGAAGATGAAGGCTTTCTTCTGCTTAACGGTAGGGCTCCCTCTGATAATCCCGGCAATTTTACAAGTATTAACTATAAGGGACAAAGCGTAGTCGATTTGGTATGGTGTAATTATAGTTGTTTACATAACATTCATGATTTAGAGGTACTAAATTTTCCCTCTCTCTCAGATCACCTCCCGATAAAAGTAGAACTAAATATGGGGCTACGAAAAAATAAAGCAAACAAAACCCGCATACCTATACCTCGTATCAAAATTATCAACTGGCAACCTGAAAAAGCATTATCATTTAAGAAATCAATGGCTCATTCACCTCGAGTCGGCGGTAATCACCTTGATAACCCTGATTTAATGTACGAAAACATGATCACAGCAATTTATGATACCGCTAACTATCTCCAACTCTCTTATAGTATAGTCCCCAGTAAATATAAACAAATGGAAAAATACAATTCATGGTATGACGAAGAATGTAAAAGTGCTAAATATGACATTAAGATAAAATTGAAAAAAATTTAAAAAAAGCGGTTATGATAACACTAAAAGAACTGAATACATAAGAGCAAAAAATACTTACAGAAACTTGTTAAAACGCAAAAAAGCAGATTATAATTTTAAACTAATTAATTTATTAGCAAATCATAAAGAAATCAAAAATTTTTGGAGCACTATTCACCAGTTTAGATGTAAAAAATTTAATTCGAACCCGATACCTCCTAAAAAATGGAATGGAAATTTTAAAACTTTCTACGGCCAAAGATGTGTAATTCATGACACAATAATTACATTAACAGATCCAGTATTAGATCGGGAGTTCACACTTGAAGAGCTATTTACATCTTTAAATAAATTAAAATCTAATAAAGCCCCTGGTCCAGACAACATAACAAATGAGTTCTTCAAAAATCTTCCTCAAAACTGGCAATTATATCTAGTATCGCTGTTTAATAAAGTTTTGACAACTGAAAAATTACCTGGCAATTGGACAAAATCAAATGTTATAATGATTTATAAAAAAGGGGACAAAAACCAACCAGAGAACTACCGACCTATCTTCTTAATGAATTGTATCCTTAAGATTTTCACCCAAATTCTTTTAGATCGGTTGACGGTATGGGAAACCGAGAAAAATATTTTACCAGAATCACAAAACGGATTCCGAAAAGGAAGGTCATGTTTTGATAACCTTTTTCTAATGAATTGCCTCATTGATTTAAAATTAGAATATACCAAAAGTGAATTATTCGCTATTTTCGTTGACTATAGAAAGGCATTTGACAGTGTGGATCACAGACTTTTATGGCACAAACTACAATTACTAGGGCTAAGCGGAAAAATTATTAAAATTATAAAAAATCTTTATGATCGGGCCACACTAAGAATTAAAATAGATGAGCTATTATCTGATGAAATCGATGTCACGAAAGGAGTATTGCAAGGTGAAGTTCTTTCAGCATATCTCTTCTGTTTGTTTATATCCGATATGGAAAAATATTTCAAAGAAAATGGCGCGACAGGAATTCAATTAAATTCGAACTGTGAAGTACTGAGCTCCTGCTACGCAGATGATAAGGTCATTTTCTCTTCTTCTTATATAGATACTAATAAAAAATTAGAAATCCTCGCTTCATACGCTCAAAAAAACCATTTAGATGTAAATCTTAACAAAACTAAAATCATTTATTTTCATAAAGGTAGACAAAAAAATTTAAAAACGTTTTATTATAACGGGGAACCTATAGAAACAGTTGCCTATTATAACTACTTAGGAGTGCATTTTTCATCTTCCGGTGTTTTCTATCAAGCATGCAAACACTCACAATTGAAAACAGCCTGTGCTGTAGGAACCGTATTAGATATATGTAGAAAATCAAAACTGCAATCTTGGGGAAGTAGACTATTATTAAATAAAGCCATTATTGATAGCACTCTTTTATATAGCACTGAAATATGGGGCCTTAGATACCTCGACGATATTGAAAAAGCACATTTACAATATTTTAAAAAACTCTTCAACTTAAATAAAAATGTACCTTTCTGGCTTATAAGACTAGAGTTTGGTCTTGAAACATTCTACCATACATGTATTAAAACGAATATTAAATTGCATTAAAAAAATAATCAGCATGCCAGACGATAGAATTACTAAAACATGCTATAAGACCCTCAAACATAAACATCAAATTAGATCGTCAACAAAATACAACTGGTTCAGTCAAATATACAATATCTTAGAAAAAGTTAAAAGTTCGTATATACTATTTGAAAATAACCCATATATCTTCCAATCCATATTCCGAAAATTCTTGCTCTATTTAAAGAACTGCTATTCAACAATGACCTTGAATCCTTGAAAACAAGTCAGTACAGCCCTCACTATAATTTCATTTATCAACCAACTCTACAGCATCCACATTATATAACAATAGACAATATTCCATTTAACAGAATAAAAATAATAACACAGGCCCGCCTATCTGGTAAATATCATATTAAATTCTCTCATAAAAACCATTTCTATAATATCAAACCCACAGAAATCTGTACCATATGTAATATGAATACCTATGAAACCCTTTACCATTTAATCGCAGTATGTCCAATCTACTCCTCCATCAGAAACTACCACATACCATACGTAAACAATATTCCAGAAAATCAGTTCCCGACAATATTTATAATAGAAGACCAAACTAAATTAAACCAAATATATTATTATATAATTAACTGCCTAAAAATGAGATCATTCATTATCAACGAATAAAAAGAAAACAAAAAAAAGATATATGCTTACATACGAAATCTAAATAACGTAGTAAACAAAAACAATAATATGTCAACAATAGTATATCCCCAATGACTGTTTTGATGTATATAAATCGATGTTAAACGCATAAAAAATTCTATCATACTCAAAGGAAATATTAACTTAATATAAATCGTAACTGATGTAACCAGTCTAACCGAACTTTATCAATATTATATCAAATTTCAGTCTAAAAAGTCTTAAAAGATATCTAAAAAGATATTTTTTTTTTAATTTTTTTTTTTTTTTTGCTTATTTTATTTTATTTTAGTTTTATTTTTTAAAACAGATGTATTATTATTTTGAAAACATTTTTTTTATTTTATTTATTTATTTTTTTATTTTTAACTCTACTATATTGGAACAAAAAAAGAACTGTTAATTTATCTATATCAATATACTAATTTATCTTTTATTTTATTTTCTTTATTTTTTTGTTTATTTATTAATTTTTTTTTTATTTAACAGACGTGTTATTATTTTAAAAAATATTGTTTTTTTTTTTTTTTGTTTTTTTTTTTTCTTCTTTATTTACTTTATCTCTATTGTATTGAAGAAAAAACAGAAAAAAAAAATTAATTTATCTTTATCTTTATCGTATTTATTTATTTTATCTTTTCAAACAGATGCATTATTATTTTAAAATCATATATATTTGCTTTTTGTTTATACAGTGGTGCATTGAAGAAAAAAATAAATAAGATGAGTGAAATAAATAAAGAACTTAATTTATCCTTATCAATATGTATTTTTAATTTTTTACTTATTTTATTATTATTTTTTTATTTATTTAATTTTTTTTTAAATTATTTTAAACAGATGTATTATTATTTCAAAAGCGTACATATGTGTGTATATATATATATGTATACTTAAAAAATGTATTGTGAATAGCCTAGCCAGGCTCTATTTGTAAGGGGAATACCCCAAAGACAAATAAAATATATTCTATTCTATTCTAGAAAGAGAAAATACGCTACTTAATAGAGTTTAATATGTGGCTATATGTGGAGGAAATGCATTGTTTATCGGTTTTGTGGTTAACAGGATTGGATTGGAGGTGGATGTGGACGGATTCAGCGATTAGTCTTTTCTTATGGTTTGGAACATAATCTAATATGGAGCAGTCGTCAAAGTTAAAGGAATGATTGAAATGTATGGAGTGTTCGGAAACTTTTGAGGCTAGAGGGTTTTGAGAGGATACTGAGAGTTTATGCTGATATATTATGGGTTTTAGGTAATTTTTGGTTTTTCCTACATAGGATACATCACAATCTGAACATGAAATTTTACACTCAATATTGGAACGATATATAGGAGTGATCGGGTCTTTTGTATTGGTAAAAAGGTGAGAAAGCTTGTTCTGGGTCTTTAGTCCTAGTTTCAAGGAAGAAAAGAAAAATTATTAAATTAAAAAAGGTAAGGAAACGTTGGCAAACAATAAATAGTTGAAACTATGTAGTTGTTTCATTTAATGACCGCCACCCAGACTAATTCCTTCCAGTAATTCTTAACGGTCAACTAATTGCATCCACAATTTACTATTATGTTCGATGCTGGATGAGTAGTAGTGAACAATGAAGACGGTAACTAGCTAAGTATTGTAGATTGAGATGATGCAACAATATTAACATTGTGGTGTGATATCAATGAGCGGCATGTAGTTGTGATTGATATCGAGTGCTTTTTCGCTTCAGCTCTTTTATACATTTGTCACTTCCAAGCCTCTTCCCTGATTTTTATTGGCCGAAGGGAGGCAAAGGGAGCGACATCTGCAAGAGAGGATTATGAATTTATTTTAGTTCGCGAAACAAAGTACCGGGTTCCGCTTATGGAATCTTCAATCACTTGATGGATTCTTGCTTTGTCTTTGTCGGTGTGAATAGCGACATTAATCTCTTAATCCTTCGGATCTATGAGGTGCTTCCGATGCCTTCCTTCCTTTCATCTTAAAATATTTTTCTTTTAACATTTCAAATAATGAATACAAGATGAATTAATTCTTATTATGGTAATTATACTATAATATAATATTATAACAATTACTATAATTATACACATACATACATTCATAGATAACAATTAACTTTAATTTATGTTTATTTAATAATTCTAAAATTAACTTTAACAGCCGAGGTAAGTAAAAAACGTGTGAATCCGGCACCAGATTTTTTAAACATAAAAACATATTTATAATATATAATTGAAAAGTTAAAGATATAAAAAAAATCATCTAATACACAAGCTTGTAAATGTTAATAAAGAGTTATAAAAATCGAATGAAATTAACTGATTATTGTAGATAATAATATACTATATTATTTACTAAAACACATGTATCTATTGAAATTCTATTTAATTTTTTTTTTTTTTTCTCTGGCGCGACAGGCCTTGTAGGCCCTTGGCCTCGTGGTACAATCTCCTGGGAGAATATACCCACGATTCACGATGTGATTTAACAGGGTAGGTACGTCACTCCTTACGCCTATTTTTTGTGAGTTGCCACCATTTGGCTGACGGGTCTCACATACCCGGGGGATAGGCTGTGAGTGAATCCCTACTTATTTATATCCTTATAAAAGCCCCGCCGGGGCTGGGATTCGAACTCGGAACCTCTAGCATCAGAGACTAGCGCGCTAGCCACTCAGCCACGGGCTCCCCAAAATTCTATTTAATTAATTATTTAAACTCTTACATTCGGTTCTTTCATTTTTAAATGTATTTTTTTAAATACTTTAAATTGAGTCAACAACGGAGGTAACTGAAAGTCATATTTTGAGCTCACTTTAATTTTTGGGAACATAAGAATAATAATACAGATGTATATTATTATAATAATAATAATAATAGGCTTACCGAACCCGAAGGTCCAATGCGGATACCACCAAACTTCGCCTGCACAGACTCGTCCAATGTTCACCGGTCAAGCCCAAGCCCCCGAGATCAGCCTTAATGCAATCCTCCCATCGACGCTTCGGCCTACCTTTCGGACGCCTACCAGTCGGTTCAGCGAATACCAACTTTCTCGGAATCCGTTCCTCACTAAGCCCAACAACTTTACGCGCCCATTTGAGTCTCCGCGATGCTATCAACTCAATCATATTCACAGGGTACAAACTCCGCAATTCCGCGTTGTGCAACCTTCTAAACTCCCCAGTGGCCTCATCCCTCTTCGGACCAAATATTTTACGCAGTACCTTATTCTCGAAAAACTTAAGCCGTTGTTCATGCTTCAAAGTAAGCGGCCACGTTTCGCATCCGTAAAGAACCGTTGGAAGAATAATAGTTTTATAAATTCTAACCTTTATGTTTTTAGACAGAAGCCGGGAGCTAAGTAATTTAGCAACTGAATAATAACACGCATTTCCCACCTTTAACCGGGACTTTATTTCCTCCTGGATTTCATTTTTTCTTGTTATCATTGAACCTAAATACAAAAGTATGACCTGAAATATTAATATCATCAAGATCGCCACCATTACAGATGTATATTATACTCTCGGAAAACTAAATATTTTAAAAAAAATGTTATCTTATACTTTAAAGTTGTATTAGGTAATATATATTGATGAAAATAGGTAAAACTTTGTTTGTTGTAAAATATAATTGATATTGTTAAATTCTTTCTTCAACTAATAATCTCATTACTCAATAAAGACCAATATTTCCTGTAGGGTGTCAATAAAGATAATAGGATCTTCTTCTTCTACTGGCACAACAGACGCATGTAGCTGTCCTTGGCCTGCTCAACCAGCCCTTCCCACTGTGCTCTATCTTCTGCCATTGTTATCGTTATTCCTAGCTTTCGGAGGTCACCGCTTACATTGTCTCGCCATCTGGTCTTGGGTCTTCCTCTCGGGCGCACTCCATCAGGGTCATGCATATATAATCTTTTGGCTGCTCTTGAATCTTCCATCCTGAGAACATGGCCTAGCCATTTAAGACGCTGGATCTTTACGAACATGGACACTGCTAATTCCTGATATAGCCGATATACTTCCTTGTTTGTCCTAATCCTCCATCTTCCTGACTCTTGGACTGGTCCGAAGATCCGTCTAAGAACTTTTCTTTCAAATCGGTCCATTTTTTCAGAAGCAGTCTTGTTAAACGTCCATGTCTCACATCCATATGTTGTCACTGGTCTAACCAGCGTCTTGTACAGCCTAATTTTAGTGGTCCTACTCAGCAATCTACTTTTGAATAGCTTAATAAGAGCAAAATATGCTTTATTCCCAGCCGCCAATCTTGCTCTTATCTCCTCATCCTCATCAGCATTTTCATTGATACGGGCCCCGAGGTAGCTAAAACTGTTAACCACTTCCAGCGTGTAATCCCTGCTGACACATGTACGTTGAGGGTGCACTGGCTTCTTCCTTCTGCATGCCATTACCTTGGTTTTACTCTCATTAACTCTAAGACCCACACGCCTTGCTTCTGCATCAAGCTTTGTGAACTCGTCTCTCACACTAGCTAGGGATCTTCCAATGACCACCACATCATCTGCATATGCCATTACCTGGGTCATCCTGGTGTAGATGGTTCCTCCTGGGTCCAGCTCAGCTAATAGGATACTACTTAGATATCATTTTTACAATATGTCGTAAAAAATAAAAATTTTTAGTGCCGGAAATGCAAGACTTTCACATTCCTCGGCTGTAAAAATCAGTTTAAGAATTATTAAATAAACTCAAAGTAGAAAAATCTGGTGCGGACAACACACTTTCACTGTTAAAATCAATTTTAAAACTATTAAATACCTATACTTCAGTTTAAAAAATATTTTATGTTCTTTTTAATAAAACTTTTATTCATTTCCGTTGGAAAAATGATTTATATTAAACAATACAACTACATTATATTGTTAATCAGTAATAACTTTTCTCCCTATTCGTCACTTTATATTACATTTTACAACTTAGCATATCAGACAATATTTTTTCTAAAATCTTTCTCTTTTCAATGGTATATTTTACGCCTATATTACTGTTCCTATTATAAAAAAAAAATTTACATTAAAAAAAGTTTTATGTTATAAGTTTTAGTTTTGCCCTTTTATCCTTTATTTGGTCGTAAAATTCGTACAACATCTATAATTAGCCGTCTTTCATCAATATCATTGAGATGAAATTGTTAGTCTTGGAATGTACAAAATTAAAGGTAGTTTAGAGGAATTAGAGGAAGACAATTTAAAATATCAGCATTTGAGCCCTGTCAGACTATTCCAATCAGAATAAAACCTACATCACATTAAAAATTAAATACATCTTGAAAGATGAAAAAATCTAGTGCAGACAACACACGACATTCACTTACCTCCGTTTTTTAAATCGATTAAAGAATTTTTATGTATGGTTAGAGACAAAAATGAGTGAAACCATTAAAGAATTAATGTAATTGAATTTCTATTGAAACATGTTTTATTAAAAAACCTATTATATATATATATATATATATATATATATATATATATATATATATATATATATTTGTTTTTGTTTTTTCAGGGGAGCGGCGTGGTCTAGTAGGTAGAGCTCTAGTCTACTTTGCTCCGGGTCCTGGGTTCGAATTTCAGCCGGGGGGCGATCTTGGTGTATGGAGACCCTCCTGGGGCACACCCAGTCTTTATAAAGTGGGTACCCAAAAATGGGGTAAAAACCTGGCGCCTGAGCGTGATCTCGGCCGAATCACCTCATTGCATTGCCGTTGGCCTAGAATGAATTAAAGGTAGCTTGGAGGAATTAGAGGAAGAAAATTTAAAATATCAGCATTTGAGCCCTGTCATACTATTCCAATCAGAAAGAAACCTACATCACATTAAAAATTAAATACACCTTGAAAAAAATTGGTGCAGGCAACACACGACATTCTCTTACCTCCGTTTTTTAAATCGATTAAAGAATTTTTAAGTATGGTTAGAGATAAAAATGAGTGAAACCATTAAAGAATTAATTTAATTTAATTTCTATTAAACATATTTTATTAAAAAACCTATTATATATATATATATATATATATATATATATATATATATATATATATATATATATATATATATACCCAGGACTTCAGGACCCGGAGCACAGTACACTAGACCACGCTCCCCTAAAAAAAAACAACATATATATATATATATATATATATATATATGTTGTTTTTTTTAGGGGAGCGTGGTCTAGTGTACTGTGCTCCGGGTCCTGAAGTCCTGGGTTCGAATCCCGGCTGTGGCGGAATGTTATTTATTCTGTTATTTCAGTCGGGGGGAGGGGGCGATCCTGGTGTATGGAGACCCTCCTGGGGTAAAAACCTGACGGCTGAGTGTGATCTTGGCCGAATCATCTCATTGCATTGCCGTTGGCCTAGAAACAGTACGAACCTCTACATGTACAGAGCCAAAAACTCTTCTTGGGTTGTAGTGGTACAGGTTGTTGTTATATTTTTACCTATGACAATCAGTTCGTTTTATGGGCTTTTTCATTAATTTTTAAAACTAATGACGCGTATTAGATAATATTTTTTCTAAAACTCTTAGCTTTCCGACGGTATATTATACATCTATGTTATTATTCTTGCGAACGAAAAATGCGTAAAAAAGTAAGTTTTTCTGCTTCAGTTGCTCATAAAATTCGCTCACCTTGTATATTTAGCCGTTGTTTATCAATGCTAACATGATGACATGTCTTCTTTTTTTTTTTAATCTACAAAATTAAAGGTACTTCAGAGGATGAAAATTTAAAATATCGGCATATAGCCCCTGTCAGACTATTTCAATCAGAATAAAACATACACCTAATTAAATCCCATTACATTTAACATCGGTATAGCGATTTTAATCGAAATCGTTCTAGCCATTTTTAAGAAAATCGTAAAAAGGTGCAAAATGCTTGGTATATATAAATGTGGCTCTTTCTGGTAAGCTCATTTTGGTGAAAAAGGTTTTGTAACGTCTCGGGCGTATAGTTGTCTTAAATATGAAATTTCAGCATAACTTTTAGTTTTTGCATTAGACTTACCACACACACACACACACACACACACACACACACAGACCTTTTTGCGGGACTTGGTTATGTGGACTCAGGGGATCCTAAAACGTGTATTTCCGTTGAAAACTGGAATTCAAAAATATTTACGTCTGTATTTCTGTTCATAAAAATAAAAAATTACAAACAAAATTATTTTTGCTCTTTTATCTTCAGTAACAGAATGACGTTTACAGAAATTGTATTATTTTTTTGTTATCATCGAAATAATTTTATGATTTATATAATATGTTTATTATTATTTATGTCGATTTAAAATTCAATCAATGTTTCATTAATATACAACGTCATGTATTAGTTCTATTCCGATAACTAATTATATGTTTTCTTTTTCAGGTGAGCGACCAATGACGAAAACGCTAGTGATGTTCGCATTGTATGTATGATTGTTTATTTATTTTTTTAAATTAAAATATAAAAATAAATGAAGTGTTCATAAATAATTTATGAATTCAATTTTAATAAAGATATAAAGTGTATATTGAATGACTTTAAGTTTAAACAAGAATAATAAATATTTTTTATTTAATAAGGACTTATTAAACAGATTAATTGAAAGGGAAAATGGTCGATGCGGGACTATCTAAGTGTATGTCATACTATAATTGTAAGTGAAAATGTAACATTATTTAAAAAATCTGGTGCGCGCAACACACGACTTTCACTTACCTCCGTTATTTATATCAATTTAAAAAATTTAAACAAATTTAGAAAATATAAATAAATTGTTAAAGTATTATTTATATTGGATTTTAATAGAAACATGTGTTTTATTAATTGTTCTATTTTATTGTTATTTACGACAATCGGTTTGTTTTATCGGCATTTTAACACTCTCCGCTAACTTTTACTATAGTATTTATAAGATAATATTTTTTTTCTAAAATATTTAGCATTCCAGCGTCTAAACACGTGTTTTATTAAAAAAATCAATTATATAATTATCTAAAATAATCAGTTGGTTATATCGGATTTTCATCACTCTTTATTAACTTTCACAATCTTGCATCTAAGATAATATTCTTTTTTTAAATATTTAGCTTTCCAACGGTATTTTATACATCTATAGCATTCCCAAGTCAAATTCAACCTTTTCCAAGTCAAATTCAACCTTTTCCAAGTCAAATTCAACCTTTTCCATTTCAAATTCAACCTTTTTCGATTTCAATAAAATAATTAAAATCAAATTAACATGATTTTATGTTTTTATGGTTATTTTAATTACACATTATGTTATAACCCTTGTGGCTTGTTAAATGTTCCCAAGGGCCTTTTTACATATAATTAGTCACGATTATAATAATAAGTATAACCGATACTTTGATTTTTAGACATTTTCGATACAAGGTCTGGTAGTCGGATTAGCGGGGGTTCGTTTTATTTTAGTTTTATAATCGAGGGCGAAAATATTGTCAATAGAGGTTTATTTTAACTTTTTCGTATTTATTGGATACAAGGCTCAGTAGACGCGTTCCCAAAGGTTCGTTACCGATTACACTATTAATTTTAATCGCGCTCGCTCAAATATGGGTCTATTATAACTTTTTCGTATTTATTGGATACAAGGCTCAGTAGACGCGTTCCCAAAGGTTCGTTACCGATTACACTATTAATTTTAATCGCGCTCGCTCAAATATGGGTTTATTATAACTTTTTCGTATTTATTGGATACAAGGCTTAGTAGACGCGATCCCAAAGGTTCGTTACCGATTACACTATTAATTTTAATCGCGCTCGCTCAAATATGGGTTTATTATAACTTTAATTGGATATCAAATTCGTTTAATTTCTTTTTATACTGTTTGTTAGCAATGCTAATTAGATAATATGGTAAATTTCATAAAATCTACAAAATTAAAGATAATTTAGAGGAGAATATTTAAAATATCAGCCATTAAGTACTGTCAGACTATTTCAATCAAAATGAAACTGCATTGTATTAAATCCCATCAAATTTTACATCAATATAGCGAGTTTAATCAAAATCGTCAGAGCCGTTAGTGAGAAAATTGTAAAAAGTTGCAGAACGCATGGTATAAAGTGGCTCTTCTGATTAGCCACGGACACATTGACCATTTTGTGTGACTTGGTTATTTCGACTTAGGGGACCCTAAAACGTGTATTTTAGTTGAAACCTGAAATTCGAAAATTTTCACGATCGCAATACCTTTCCTTACTATATACTTTATATATAGGTAAGTGGAAGTAAAAATATGTTTCGTGCTACATGCGAATAACATGAATACTTCAACATAATAATTAATAGACGTTTTTTAAAAATATTAACATTTTCTTGTTAAGTGCACTTTTCGTAACGATGAATCCATGATAAATTCTTAATTAGTCAAATTCTACATTAAACATGAATGACCCCACAACTCAATAGCACCCTTTCGAAGCAAGGGCGTGTGTTACTAGTTGAAAATTATAAACGGAAAAGAATTAGAAGCATTTAGGGCAATTTTCTCAGTTAACTAAAGAAATCCTTTCAATACAATAATAGACGAATTACTTTTCATTTACCTCTATTCTTCTAGAATAGCGAGGTTGCATTGCAGAGGCTAAGGGAAGTTATAACAAAAAAAAAAAAAAAAAAAGGGAGAAGTGTTTGTCGAGCACTCGACTTCCCGCGGGCAAAAAGAACTTGGACAATAGAGCTCGGCGGGAACCTGACCTAGTTCTTCGTCAGTTTGTGGAGAACCAACTGCCATCTCTTGAGATCCTCAGCTGAGATATCTGCGAAGGAGCTTGGTTGAGATTCGGGTACGAGCGATCGGTCCAACCTTCCCTCCAGCTGTTATTTTAACCTTTATCTGGTGAGGTGGGGTCTACAGGAACTTAGGACCTCTTTAAAGTTTTGTGAATCCCATTCTCCCGATTCGACCAACTTGTGAAAACCTGACATTTCCTGTCTCGACATGATTGTAATATTTTTTATTTTTATTTTATTTTATTTGACAAGAAGTAATATACAAATGCCTTAAGGCATATATTGTAACACTGATGACCATTACGAAAAACCTCCTGGAAAGATCTGCTAAAGAAGTAGGTCTCTGCTCCAGTATGTTGAGGTCTTTGTGTAATGATTTATTGGTTACCTAAAAGGGACAGTGAGTGATGAAGCGGAGGAATTTAGATTGAATGATTTGAATTGTCTGCAAGTGTGATTTTTTGCGTGAGCCCCACACCTGAGTACCGTACGTCCATACAGGTTTAAGTAACATGTTGTATATAATGATTTTGTTGCTTAGTGATAGTTTGTTTTTATGGTGAAGAAGTCGTCTAAGTATTGGTAGTCGATGATTCAGTCTTTTTTTTAAGGTAGTTACGTGTGATTTCCATTTAAGGCGTCTATCCATTGTGAGTCCTAAGTATTTTGTTTCTGTTTGTTTGGGTAACTGAACATTGTAAAGTGTTTGTGAAGGACAATCAGAATGCCGTGAATGTTACATGACTTGATTTCTGTATGTTTATTTTAATACGCCATTTATCAAGCCAATCTTGAAGTAAGTTTAAATGAGTTTGAACATTGTGTGAGGCTATGGTCGAATCAGTACTTGTTGAGAGTATCACGGTGTCACGCAGACAATGTCATGTTCCATGATTGTAATATAGCATCCTTTTTTGTCAGTTGTTATCCGGTATTGCTTTAGGACAGTGTTATTGGATTCCATAGACCCCACCACACCATTACTGTTCGGATTTATTAAATTGTGTTTCTCAATTTGTTGAAAGAAATGTCTCGTTATCGTGTTGTTTTATGCAACTTTTTAATTTTATTAATAACATCTTTGTTAAAGGATCACATGACCAGACGGTCAGAAAATCCCAGACATCTCCGGGAGCTTCAGTTATATGTGTTAAATTATACAAAAACCAGAATAATCTAACACATATAGTCAGGAGGCCTCTCCGAAGAGAAGGCAATGTTATTTTTGTCCTGAAACGAGAATAGGAAGTCATCTATCGTTTGTATTGAATATGAACAAAATGTTTGTGAACAATACTCGATTTCCTATTGCAAAAACTGTGCCTAATTTTAGCTGTGCATACTTTCATTACAATATAAAAGATTCATTTTTCGTTTTTTAAATATAATAAACTTTATGATATGGAATGCTTTATATATTATTTTACAATTTTTTTCATTGCATAAAATATAACATTAAAAGAAAAATTAAGAAAATTTATTTGATAATATTAGGCATTTATTCAATTTTATAAGCATCCTTTGCTAAGGTACCTTTTCAAAATAGGTTGCATCAACGTATTTAATTGGGTTGTGTCACATGAAATGTCAAGGTAAAGGATTTGTATTAAAAATACGATATGAAAACAAGATGATTTTATTCAAAGTCTTCACCTTCTTTTTCTACACATTTTTTCCAACGTGACACCAACTTTTTTATTCCCGAACTGAAAAACTCTGAGCTTTGAAGTGAAACAAAATCTGAAAACGCACTTTTTACTTGATCATAATTTTCAGGAAGTTTTCCTTTGACGAAGTTGTCTAAATTTCTGAACAGGTGGTAATCTGTTGGAGACAAGTCGGGAGAAGATGGTGGGTGCGGAAGAACTTCGTAGCCCAGTTCTTTCAATTTTTGCACGGTATGTTTTGAAACATGGGGTCTTGCTGCCGCTCAGTGAGATCATGAGGTACCCATGCATCGAGCTTTTTTACTTTCCCAATACATTTTAAATTTCTGGAAACGGTAGATGCACTTGCATTTAGTTGTGTTGAGAGTCCTTTAACTGTTTGGTAGGGGTTTCCTTCTACTGTATGTTTAAGGACATCGTTGTCTATTACGGACGGAGGTCTTCCTCGGGGCAAGTTTTCCAAGTCGGTATCCCCACCTGAAAACCTTGCAAACCAACGGCAAATGGTCTGTTCATTAACACTCCCTTCCTCAAACGCCTTGCAAATATTTCTAGCGGCCTCAGCTGCTGAATAGGCGAGTTTAAACTCGTTTAACAAAATTATTACTTGAAAATCGCGTGTTTCCATGTTCATATTTGGAGGTATACTAAAAAGTGGGTAATTGATTGGGAAACTAATGTTTATAATACAAAGGTAGAGCATTAGTAACTGTTTACTTTACATATGTAAACATTTGGAAGGAAACAACAGAGACCTGCAAAATCCTTTATGTATTTCAGAAACTATAAAAACGGACATTTCATGTGAAACACCACAATATAAGAATAAACAATTCGAAATGCCTAAGGATAAAATATAAAAATAAAATGAGGTCTGGGCTTGAGAGACCCCAGCTCACCAATTTCAACTATAAACTTTACCTCACCTGTAAAAGGTTAATTTTTACTTACACTTACCTATATATGAAATATAATAAGGAAAAGTATTGCGATCATGAACATTTTCCACCGAAAATACCCTTTAAATGATCAAGTCTTACAAAAAGGTATGTGTGCAGTAAGGTTTGTGGATCTAATATAATGTCAAATCTAATATTATTCTTAGAGCAGTTAGTCCCAGAATATTGTTTTTTCTTTCTTCCTTCCTACCTAAGATGAAATGGCACTACTGCCAGAAGCCTCCTTCAAGAACTCTTCCAGAGGATGGCATTAGCTGCCAGACGTTCACTATATCTCATTGCCAGAGGCAGGCGGTGGAGGTATCAGCTCAATATAGATGTAAATGTATGCGGGCATGAAGGCGAGAGTGCCTTCTCCTTAAGGATTAATTCCTCAGTTAATTAAGCCTCTTGGAATTAGTGAATACCTTATTCCTTTCATTGTCCTCCGCCTCCAAGAGCTCGCTGAGTAGGGGAAGGTTACTGGGGAGGGGAAGACATGTCAATATCAATGTTTATTCCTATTCAGAGGAAATTTATTTAAATAAAAAACGAGATCTTGCAACATTTACGCGAGGTCGAAGTAAAACTTCTTTGAGATTGTGACAGATGACGCATGAGTTAAAAATAATATAGTCATGATAAAATTTTAAAAAATCTGGGGCGGGCAACACCCGATTTTCACTTACCTACGTTTTTAAGAACGACTAAAGAATTTTTTAATACAGTTTAAGGTAAAAATGAGTGAAATCATTAAATAATTAATTAAATTGAATTTCTAATCATGTGTTTTATTTTTAAAAAATCTATTATCTAAAATAATCAGTTATTTTAATTGGGTTTTCATCACTCTTTATTAAATTACACAAGGTTGCGTCTAAGATAATATTTAAAAATCTTTAGCTTTCCAACGGTATATTATACATCTATATTATTGTTCTTATGTTAAAAAAAAAATTGCATTACAAAAATATGTTTGCACTTTTCTCCTTTGGTTATTTATTACATTCGCTCAACATGCATATTTAGCTGTTAATTATCAATGATAACAAGATAATATAGTTATTTTTATAGAATCTATAGAATTAAAGGAATTTTAGAGGAAGAAAATTTAAAATATCGGCATTTAAGCCTTGTGATACTTATGTAATCAGAATGAAACCTACATGGTATGAAAGTCCATTGAATTTTACATCGATATAGAATCGTTAGAGCTGTTTTTGAGAAGATCGTAAAAAGGTGCAAAATGCATGGTATAAAGTAGATCTTTCGGTCAGCTGATTTTGAAGAAAAATATTCTCTTACATCTCGGACGTATAGTTGTCTTAAATATGAAATTTCAGTTTGATAGGACTTTTCGTTTTTGCCCGGGAGTGACCACACTCAGGGATCTTTTTGCAGGACTTGGTCATTTGGACTCAGGAGACCCTACGTATTTCTAGTTTTTATTTTACATTAACTTTTACAACTTTGTAAGATAATATTTTAAAATATTTAGCTTCCCAACGATATATTACATCTATATTATTTTATATCAATTACTATTATAGAAGAGTAATTTAAGTTATGAATATATTATTCGGAACAGTCTCTTCTAATTTATATTTTTGTTTATTTATTTATTAATCATAACATATCAAACATAATTATTATAACATTACGTTTCGAGGTACCTCATGCTTCATCTTCTGATTTTTAAATATCATCTAAAATATAACTGAATAAATATTATAAGCAATTATATATACATTAAGAACACATTATCAATAAATTAGAATCAATTTATCATTTAAAATATGTTTATTATTAGAATTCTACTTACATTTATTTCCATATTGTATCCCAATATAGGTCAATTACTATTGTAGTATTATTCGTATTAATTTCATAGATATGAATAGTTCTGTTAAAATTTATCTTTTCATTGTCACAAATTCATTATCTCAACCTTTTGTTGCTGTGCACTTGCAAATATCATGTAGACTAAATTAGTATTTATCTAATTCCTTTCTTGTGCTATTCAATGTTTTCAAATATCCACAACATAATTTTTATCTAGGTTAGAGATTAATTATATATATACACATTCATACTAATACATAATGTTTGTATTAGTTGTTAATGTATGTATAATTGCTTATAATATTTATTCAATTATATTTTAGATGATATTTGAAAATCTGAAGATGAGGCTTAAGGTACCTCGAAACGTAATGTTATAATAATCATGTTTGATATGTTATGATAAATAAATATATGAACAAATCATAAGAGACTGTTCCGAATAATATATTCATTATCTATATTAATGTTTTTATGTTCAAAAACAAAAAAATGCATAAAAAAATATTTTTGCTTTTTTTGTCCTTTCGTTTAATATCGAATTCTTTTAACTAGTATATTTATCTTTTTTTATCAATGCTAACAAGATGATATGGCTATAGTTTTGAGAATCCAAAACCATATATTTTCGTTGAAAACTGGAATTCGAAAATTTTCACGATCGCAATACTTTTCCTTAGCATATGTTTTATATACAGGGACGTAAATCTAAAAAAAAATAAACAGCAGGAGACCGCTGATCCTATTTGGAATTTCAGAATTAATAAAACCGTCATTTTATATTTAAACGTCTTTATTATATTGAAAGCGTAATACGGAATACGAAAATATAAGTTCGCTTTTGAATTCAAGAAGTGTCTTATTGTATGAAATATTTTGTATTCATCAGCAGGGATATCGGTCTTCTTGAATATTTTATAGCAAGAATTAGATTCTGGCAAATGGAGTTGAAACAAGGAAGAAGTGGCTAAGAGAAAAACAATGGAAGAAAATGGAAAGCTGTTGGAAGATATTAAAGTTAATAACCGAGCAGTCGGAGGATACTGGAAGCTTAGAGTCCTGGAAGGCTGGAATATTCCAAGGATATCATCCTTCTTATTAAATTATAGAGGGGAGCCGATTAGGCGAGGATTACCTTCTTTAAATGAGCCTCAGAGGATTTAATTAAAGATACAAAAGGATTTTTGTTATTATTTTAAGCTCTTGTTTGTCGATAAATTATTATAAACTCCCATCATAGCGAACGGAGATTACATCAACATAAACCGAACTGTAACTCAAAATGTGCAAAATCTAAATTATCTTCTAGTGCTAGGATGGAGTGGGATACCAGCTGTATATCTATATTTATAAAAGAAAGTGCCATTTTACTCCATATTCTGGTCGTCGCAGTTTCTCAAAAACGACTGTGGTTGTGGAGTTGAAATTTCTCCTGGAGGTACTTCTTAACGTCTAGATGTGCAATAAGGCTGGGCTTGAGAAAATTCGTCCTCTAAGTGAATAAAAAAAATATTTTTTTAAAAACGTAAAACAAAATTAGTTTTCAAATAACTCAATACAATACGCATCCTCAAAAACTATAAATGCTCATTTAAATGGCAATCAAATTTCTAACTACCTAGAAGCAAAATCGCCTTAATCTGATCAGTAATAGCATAGATACTAAAATACTTATAACAAATATATTTAAGTATATTACGCTTCATAGTCATGTTTTCTGTGTAGGTTTCTATCCAGTCCATATGTTTCATTTTGTTGTTGGTTTTTAAAAACGATCGATTGGCTGAAAAAGGTTTAAGTTTTGAAAAGATAATGGAGCTTAGTTCTGAAAAAAAAAAAAAAAAAAAAAATATGCGATCTTATTCAGTTGGAAGGGTACACCCCCCTGAGTGGAAAAAATGCGCATTTATGTTACATAGCAGTTACGATGGTATAGAATGATAATGTTTTGAAGCAAACATGTCAGTATTATATAATCACAGGTATGGCTACTTGCTACTGGTATGTTATTGTAGATTAAACTGAATAAAATTAAAATCTGACAATCAACAATAATCATTTATTTGTCATACATAGACATAGTTAAAAGTTTAACTCGCTGCTATCTCAGGTATATTTATATTTTATAACCTCACCCAACACAGTTATTATAAACAACCTTCTTAATTCTCAGCAATTAAAAAAAAAAAATGAAATAGTTGCGTGCAAAGTCCAGTACAGCTAGTAACGTATAAAGGATGGGACCAGTTTATATCTTAATTGTGTGTTCTTTTGACCGCGCCCTGAACTTACTTTTTCCAATTAAAAATAATAAATAAAAATTACTTTGGTTATAATTAGAATAATCCGATTACCTACTTTTTTTAATTATTACTTTTTAGTATTAAATCATTATTACTTGATTAAATTACAAACATAAGAAGACTATATTGAGGATGTATAGTCGACTGTATAAACTATTATAGGTGGAATAATCAGGAATCAGTAATTTTTTGATTTTTTTTTTAATTTTGCCAACGTTTAATGAGCCATCAGGGCTACAAACATCAGAACAAAAAAGATACATATTAATGAGATTATGAAAATTTTTTGAATGTAGTGACAATGATAACATTTGAAATAAAACAGAAAACATACTAACATATTTAAATATTATAGGTACAAATAATGATAATATGATAAATAATATGATGAGGATAAGCATAAAAACAAAACTTTAGACTTTAATATAGAAGTAAAAGAAAAAGTTATATATAAACGTACCATTACTGAGCCACGTCCAACCATAAACATGGGTAGTATGGTTTTCCTCAATGTTATCATTATTTGTATCTATAATATTTATGTATGTTTGTATGCTTTCTGTTTTATTTCAAATGTTATCATTTTCACTACATTCAAAACATTTTCATAATTACATTAATATGTATCTCTTTTGTTCTGATGTTTGTAGCCCTGATGATGGCTCACAAGCCTGAGACGAAACGTTGGCAAAATTAAAAAAAAAAATATTAAAAAATGACTGACTCCTGATTATTCCACCTATAATAAGAAGACTAAGATATGAAGGAGATGAGATAGAAATGATTTGATGAAAGGTGTTGGGTCCCACATGGCAGTGAGGAATGAGTAATCACTCTAAAAACAAAACCTGCGGGAAGTCCTTCATTAAAGTTACATACAGCTCTCAATGGCGACCTCCAGAGGAGAGCTATCACCCTAGAACAAACGGATTAATGTCACCCTTCTTGTCCTCCAAACAATTCTACTCATATAGCTTCAATCAATTTATTTGTTATTATTATTATTATTTTTACTTTCATCTGCCTATATATTAAATTTATAGTAAGAGGAATTATTACGATTCGTTAAAATTTTTGTATTTTAGTTTTCTACGAAAATACGGGTTTAAGGCCCCCTGAGTCCAGAAGACCAATTCCCAAAGTGATGAAAACGCGCCAAAACGAGAGATCGTACTAAAATTAAATTTCAAATATAAGATAACCAGATGAGCCACTTTATACCATGGCATTAAGCAGCTTAATAAGATTTTCTCAAAAACGAGTCCAACGATTTTGATTAAACTCCCTATATCGGTGTATAATTTAATGGGCTTTAATATCATGTAGGTTTCATCCTTATTGAAATTGCTTGAAAGGGCTTAAATGCTGATATTTCAACATTTCTTCCTCTAAAGTACCTTGATTTTTGTAAATTATATAAAAACACCATATCATCTGATTAGAATTGCTAATAAACAGGCAAATATATAAATTGAACGAATTCAATATTCAACTAAAGGAAAAAAAATCCTGTAAACACTTTTTTTTCGTAGGTAGTAATATAATACATTATTTAATGTTTCTATTAAAATCCAATTTAAATATACAATTTATTTCGTTTCTAAATTTGTTTGAAAATTTCATAATCTGATATAAATAACGGAGGTAAGTGAAAGCCGTGT
The DNA here is from genome assembly GCA_023052935.1 of Piezodorus guildinii. Classification (NCBI taxonomy): domain Eukaryota; kingdom Metazoa; phylum Arthropoda; class Insecta; order Hemiptera; family Pentatomidae; genus Piezodorus; species Piezodorus guildinii. Next base: position 7,050,931 of record CM041296.1, read on the forward strand.
GTTGCGCGCACCAGATTTTTTTATATTAAATGAAATGTTATCTATTGCACTATGAATTTTTACTGGTAAACATGATTTGAATATATTATTATAATAAGAACTGCATGCACTTTTTTTTTATAAAGATTCGAGATCAAATTTGTTTAAATATTGTTCGTAAAATTCTATCAGGGGGTCATCCATAGCGTAGTTGCTAGCATAACAGCTTTCTATGCCAAAGGTCGCGGGTTCAAACCCGTGGGTGGCCCTAGGATTTTTTAATGGGAGTAAAAAATCCTTAGTTATGCCGTCCTTCGGAGGGGACGTTAAAAGGTGGTCCCAAGCCTGTGTGATGTCGATTACTCGTTAAAAACCCTTATTCTAATAAAACCTGTATGGGCAAAATTTAGGACTCCCACTGTAGCATCGTCCGATTAGCCATAGTAGCATAAAGTGACGTTAAACGAATAAACAAACAAAATCTATATCAGTAGGGATTTAGTTTTGAAAAATTATAGGATAATGAATAACATTATTCTGGGACTAAGTTCCTTCATAAAAACTTAGAAAATAAAATATTATAATTCAAACGCCCGTATATATTTAATAATGTTACATTAGATTTACTTTTTTTTTTTTTTTTTTTTTTATTCTTATATATTACAATTTGTCATAATAGACAATAATAATAGTGCTACAGAATCTCATTCATGCAATATTTACAATATAAACAAAAGGAAAGTCAAATTACATAAAATAAAATCAAAATAAATAAACGTATACAATAACAAAATTTATAGACAAAATAAATACAAATAAATGAAGTTAACAAATAAATAAACAAAACATGTCACATTCATACCTATGTACAATATTTACAATCAGCTCGGGAACCCCGGACGGGGCTTGTCCCCCCACTTGTGGAAGGACAAGCAGATTCCAAAGGATCCCAGCGCCTCCCTCTCAGCCGCATCACTGGTGAGAGCCAGCGGAAGCGAAGTCAGGGCGCCACAGATTTACTTTAATCACTAATAGTTAACCTTTATCTGGTGATGTGGGGTCTACAGTAATCCAGGACCTCTTTAATGTTTCGTGAATCCCATTGTCCGGCTTGTGAAAACCTTCATTTCCTGTCCCGACATGATTGTAATATAGCATCCTTTTTTAGCCAGTTTTTATCCCGCATTGCTTTAGGACAGTGTTATTGGGGTCCTATACATCCCACCTCAACATTAGTGTACGGATTTATTGAAAGTGCGTTTTTCAATTCGTTGAAAGAAATGTCTCGTGATCGTGTTATTTTAAGCACCTTTTTAATTTTATTAAGAAGCTGGGATCATCTTTGTTAAAGGATCACATGACCATACGGTCTGAAAATCCCATACTTCCCCGGGAGCTTCGGTTTAAAGCTTAATTATTATTAGGGGAAAAAGGTCAGGAGGGCCCTCCGAAGGAAAGGAGATGTAATTTTTGTCTAAGATGCCAGGATAGGAAGTCATCTATAGTTTGTTATGAATGTGAACAAAATATTTGTGGATAATGTTCAGTTTCCTGTTGCAAATACTGTGCCTAATTTTAGTTGTGCATACTTTCTTTACAATTAAAATAATTCATTTTTTAAAATAATTTTCTGTTTTTAAATATAGGGTTGTTTCACATGAAATGTCCGTTTTTATAGTTTCTGAAATACATAAAGGATTTTGCAGGTCTCTGTTCTTTTCTTCGGAATGTTTACATATTTAAAGTAAACAGTAACTAATCCTCTACCTTTGTATTATAAACATTAGTTTCCCAATAAATTACCCAATTTTTAGTATACCTCCAAATATGAACATGGAAACACGCGATTTTCGAGTAATATTTTTGTACGAGTTTAAACTCGGCCATTCAGCAGCTGAGGCCGCTAGAAATATTTGCAAGGCGTTTGGGGAAGGGAGTGTTAATCAAACATACAGTAGAAGGAAACCCCTACCAAACAGTTAAAGGACTCTCAGCACAACTAAATGCAAGTGCATTTACCGTTTCCAGACATTTAAAGTGTATTGGAAAAGTAAAAATGCTCGATACAAGGGTACCTCATGATCTTACTGAGCGGCATGTTTTAAAACATACCGTGCAAAAATTGAAAGAACTGGGCTACGAAGTTCTTCCACACCCACCATATTTTCCCGACTTATCTCCAACAGATTACCACCTGTTCAGAAATTTAGACAACTTCGTCAAAGGAAAACTTTCTGAAAATTATAATCAAGTGAAAAGTGCGTTTTCAGATTTTGTTTCACTTCAAAGCTCAGAGTCTTTCAGTTCGGGAATAAAAAAGTTGGTGTCACGTTGGGAAAAATGTGTAGAAAAAGAAGATAAATACTTGGAATAAAATTATCTTGTTTTCATATCGTATTTAAAAAAAAAATCCTTTGCCTTGAAAACGGACATTTAATGTGACACGACCTAATAATAAACTTTAAGATAAGTACTTTTTTATATATTATTTTAAAAATGTTTTCATTGCTCAGAATACAACATTAAATATTAAACATTAAAAAAAAGAAAAAGTATTAATAAAATGTATTTAATAATATCAGGCGTTTATTCAATTTTATAAACATCATTTCCTATGGTACCTATTGAAAATATATTAAATTAACGTGTTTTACAAGAATAAAAAATTCTAGATGTTTGAGGATTAAAAAAAAAATTGAGGTCTGGGTCTCAGAGACCCCACCTAACCAATTTTGACTATAAATTTCACCTCACTAGTTCAAGGGTAAATATTATTCAATCCACGTTAATTGATTGTCTAAAGAATACTTTGTAGAAATAAAAAACAGATAAACAATTTAGAAATTATTGTAGTTTTATTATACTACTAAACTTATATTACAGTTCAATGCATATCTTGTTACAAGTTGAAAATAAAAATTTACAATCCCTAGATCGACTGTCATGATCATCAAAAGGAAACCTCAAGAATAAGAAAGAATAATAGGAAGAGGTATCTCTTCCAGGACATTAGCCTAGTTGGAGATAATAAGGGGATAGATCTCTCAGCCAGGTCCTTTTCAGGCACCTACTCATGTCCTCGGCCGAAATGATGTCAGCTTTTCCTTCTAAAGGTGTGAGTCATGGTCGTGTAATTTATCATGACGAAATCGGGCGCAAGTGAGTTCGTAGTTTTCATTGGTTAATACAGTCAAGTTTTTATGGTAATAAATTTGATCCGATCGAATATTTTTGTTTCTTTTGTTAACTCGATGAAAATAACGTTTAATAAAATAAATAAATAAATAACACTTTCTTGGTTTTTGTTAGTAATTTTGACTACTAACAAAATATTTTTTTTAATTATGCCAAATTTTAAGCGTATCGATATCACATTGTGAGATCACACGAAGTGAAACAAAGTTCAAGGAAAACAGTGGTGGCAAAAATCAGCAGTAGTCATAGTTTTGAAAATTAATATTATAATTTATTTATCCCATTCAACAATTAAGCAATACCACCGTGTTGTGGATGGAACGCGGAATGATTTCCACGGGTGCTTTTCCCGACGTGGAACAAGCGTTCGACCGAGTTTGGCACCCAGGACTTCTTTATAATCTCCGTCAATTCCTTCCCGCAACATACTTCCTCATAATCCGTTCCTACCTCACTAATAGAACCTTTCAAGTAAATCATAACCTCTCCTACTCTTCCATATTTTCTCAGTCTGCAGGTGTACCTCAGGGTAGTATCTTAGGTCTCATCCTTTATACGGTATATACAGCTGATATTCCACTCCATCCATCCACTGTCCTCGCAACTTACGCGGATGACACTTGTGTGTTATCCGTCCATAACGATCCATCCGCTGCATCCTAAACCCTTCAGTCCCACGTCACAGCCATTGAGGAATGGTTTCAGAACTGGACGATTAAAATAAATCATAAGAAATCCCACCAAATTACCTTACCCGCAAAAATATGTGTGTGTGTATATATTTCTTCCCCTAAAGTATCTTTAATTTTGTAGATACTAAAAAAATAGCAATATAGTCTTGTTATCTAACTAAAGGAGAAAACTGCAAGAATATTTTTTTATTACAATCTTTTGTATTTGAACATAAGAACCGTAATATAGATGTGTAATATACCGTTGGAAAACTAAAAATTTTAGAAAAAATATTATCCTATACAAAATCTTGTAAAAGTTAATGAATAGCAAAGATATCATTATAAAACTAACTGATTATTACTTTAAATAATAATATTATAGATTTTATAATAAAACACATGTTTCAATAGGAATTCAATTTAATTAATTCTTTATTACTTTTACTCATTTTTATCCTTAAGTGTATTTGAAAAATACCTCGATTTTAAAAACGGATGTAAGTGAAAGTCGTGTGTTGCCCGCACCAGATTTTTTATTATTAGTTGGCTAAACCCTTAATACTAATATTTCCAGCCATACCGTGTTTACAAATACAAAGTAAATGAGAGAATCATTCCTGTTCACACTAGTGTCTAATAACCGGCAGTGGGATTATCTTTATTCGATGGTTATTTATTGTATTCAAGGTGTATTTAATGCAAAGTCTTTTTGCTTTTATTTAACAATGGACATTGCTGAGACAGGTAAGACATTATATTTCCAAACTCGTTATTAATATACATTGCAATCTCACCTGTAGAGCTAATTTAGTAATATGTAAATGTATACCCCTATTTAATAGCGAAAAACTATATAACCCCAAAGTTACCCCAAGGATTTGTTTGTAAGATTTGTTTCATCAATTCTTCTAGTCTTTAGATATTCCAAAAAATTTTCGGGTTTTGGGTGATACATAATTTTATTGAGACACAACACTCCGAATCATAAGTTTTACAATGTATAATTTCAACAGTTTCCTGATATAAAATACATCTATTAGCAGGTTTTAGCAACTCCGAGCCATAATTAGTTTTTTTGTATTTTTTTCCCGTACTCTGGGCCTTCATGCGTAAAGTGTAGGGAAGTTTTAGATCTTAAGAAATAAATTTTATGTTTGACCAATCTGCGCTCGCCGGTCGTGTTAAAAAAATATAAGACTTGTCAGGTTGCATTCTCAAATATGGCGATGTGAGATACCATGACTAGAAGAGTTCAAGTTTATATGAAATCGTGGATAAAGAGTCCTTATTTTTTCTGTTGATAAGTGTCAGTCAGTATGTAAAGCTTTGTTAGTAACGTACCATGGAACATTTTTTGTAAGTTATAAAATTTGGGATTGAAAAATTTGAAGTTTTTTTAAGTGAGTCTTTTTTGCCATGCCGCTTATGTATGTACTTAGTTACTGTTTCAGTTTTAATTTGGGAGGTTGTTGTTGTTTGGGATTTTGAGGCGTAAAACCCAGGGGTCATAAACGCCTATAGTTCTCTTTAAGTATAAATAAATCAAAACTAATAAACTAGGCGTATAATAATTAGATAAAATAGTAAAAAAAAATAATTAAAAAAATAAATAAAATAAAAATAAGTTAAATTAAAAGACTATATTTTATTAAATAGTAGGTGACTCTTAAGAAACCTGAACAGCGCCGAGATGTTGTTTTCATTATCGGAGAGTATGAAGGATATATTAGGTATAAGCCCAAATTTGTTTAAATCTGTCCTATAAGAAAGGCATTCTTCAAAAATGTGGCCGACAGTCAAGATATTGTTACAATGTAAGCACTTAGGAGGTGGCTGCTTGGTAATGAGATGAAGATGGGTCATGTTAGTGTGGCCAATCCTTAATATGGCCAGGATCACTTCCTCTCTGCGGCTTGAGCGACATGATGAGGACCAAGGCCTAATTTGGAAGGTTTGAAAAAAAGTGAAGAAAGTAGCTTAGGGCGTTGGTTGAGTGTCTTTCGTCTCATTTTTGCAGGACGACCCCATGTCATTGAGACCGAGGTAATGTACGATGTCCGTCTGAGGACAAAGGTTGTTCTCGAAACTGGACGACAGGTATGTCTTCGTGGGGTAAATGGTATGTGTTTTGATTTGTCAGGATTAAGTCGAATTTTCCCTAATTAATACCATTCGTTTGACGTGTAAAAGTGATGTAAGGTTAGTGAGTGTTAACGCCAACGAGTGTCAACTCCTCTTCAGTCTTCTTTGGACATAGTCTTCCATGAGTGTTGTCGCCATATCATTGATTAGTACGTGTATGTCAGGATGAGCATGTAGTTCGTCATGGGAAAGTTTGTAGTAGTTCCGTATGTGTTCATTGGCGGTTTTCATGTAAAGGTCAATCTGTAAAGTTATGTTGCTAACGTACCATGGTTGTTTGTTTGTTTATTTATTTAACGTCTCTTTATGCTGCTATGGCTAATCGGACGATGCTACAGTGGGAGTCCTAAATTTTGCCCATACAGATTTTATTAGGATAAGGGTCTTTAACGAGTACTCGACATCACACAGGGTTGGGACCACATTTTAACGTCCCTTCCGTAAGGACGGCATAACTAAGGAATTTTTACTCCCATTAAAAAATCCTAGGACCACCTGCGGGTTTGAACCCGAAACCATTGGCATAGGAGGCTGTTATGCTAACCACCATGCTACCGGTAATCCCAAGTACCATGGTGCTTTCGTTATTGTACTGAAAGTTTTAGCCTAAAAGATTTGAAGTTTGTCAATGTGAATCATTCTTTGCTATCCCATATATCTGTGATGCCTAAGTTTAAATAGGTTTCAGTAAGTAAGTGTGTGTGTTTAATTTATGTCATTTATCCTGGACCAGGTATCAATCCTTTCATGACAAACTCCATTCGCACTCTAACCCACTAGTTTCAATCCTTTCTTCCTCCTCAATTCCGGATAATCCTCCGAGGCGCCTGAAAAGGAAATGGCCTCAGGATCTTCTAGTTTAGAATATTTTTTGGGTGCTTCCAATGGAAAGCTTTTCTACGTGTATATCATGTCATTGTATTATATAACACATCACATTTACTTAATGTATTTTTTATTAATACAGTTGTAAATACCAATAAAATGATTTGCGAAAAAGAAAATGATGTCAAAGGTTTAGTTATAAATGCTTTGAAGATATTCAATAAGGAAGTCACAGTTTATGGTTCAGGGTTATTTTTTTCTTCTGGATATGTGGACCGTATGCCGTTCTTCTGTAAAACCTGAGATCAAGTGTACAGTGTCTGTGGGGTTTATATATTTATTTTTTCAAAGGTGTTTAACGTCAACTTTTTTTATGATACAGAATATCCAGTTATATATATATATAGTTATATATTATACACTCTTTCCTCTTCAACAGGTTTTTCTCTGTTCGGCAGGGCTCAGAAACTTCTTCAATCCGACCAGTCTTGGCAGGAGTACCGCAAGGATCGATACTTGCTCCTCTCCTATACATTGTATACACACATGACATACCAACTCACCCCACCACATTGACTGCTACTTACGCGGACGATACTGCAATTCAAACATCAAACGGCGATCCCATACTGGCCTCACTGACTTTACTAAATTACGACAAATCAAAACACGTAACGTTTACACTACGACAAAACACTTGCCCACCAATTTTTATCGAAAACAACCAAATTCCTCAGACAAACTCTGTACATTACCTAGGACTGACACTCGATCGAAGGATGACTTGGACAGACTCTCAATCACCGACTGAAAATACTATACTCCCTTTTTTCAAAATCATCAAAATTAAAAATTAGACAAGAAACTGAATACATACACATACCTTCTTAAGCCAATGTGGACTTACGCTTCACAGATTTTTGGTTCAGCAAAAAAGACTCACATACAAAAAATACAATCATTTCAATCCAAAATTTTAAGACTGATGACGACAGCTCCTTGGTACGTAAAGAACAGAACCCTACATACGGACCTACAGCAACCAACAGTTGACCAACATATACGAACACTCTATTCTCGATTTCACATTAAACTTAACGGACACGACAATAGACTGATTAACGACATGTCAGTTGCTGAAATGCCGGTCAGAAGAAGGCTAAAATGAAACTGGATGAGGGACCTCCTCAGCTAGATTAAAGCCTTGGAAGGGGTGCTGCTGGGCACTTTACTTCCCCATGCCTATCATGTCTGATCTTACTTTTGTCCAGCACATTTGCTGATTGTCAGACATCTTCTGACAGGTGTAAATAAAGATATAAAGAAAAAAAAAAAAAGAAAGAATATCCTGTAATATGAGTTTAAAAATGTATATAGCGTCGTAAAAAAAAATAACAAAAACACAATCTGGCCCGTTGGAAAGTTATTTTGGATAGGGTATTCTAAAGAAATAAGCACTTAAATAGTATTTAGAAAAAAAAATTGCAAGAAAAATAATTTAAAGAGTTAATCTTATAATACAAGCTCATTATTGTACCATTCATTAGACAGTTTCATCAAATGATGATAGTGCCTATCATAAATATTAGACTTGTCTGGTTGCATTCTCAAATATGGCGATGTCAGATACCATGTCCACAAGAGTCTAAGTTTGTATAGGTTTTAACGTAAACATTTTTTTATGAAACTAAATATCCCGTAATATGAGTTTAAAAGTGTATATAGCATCGTTAAAAAAAAAATTAAAAACGCAATCTGGCCCGTGGGAAAGTTAATTTTAATTAAAGAAGAGTTCTACAGTGATTATAAAAAATTCTGGGAGATTTTCCAACTTGATGGGCAGAGAGTAGGAGGGTGGGGGAAGAGAGAGAATGAGAGAGAGAGAGAAAGAGAAGGGAGGAGGAGAAGGAGGGAGAGGGAATCCTGCAATTAAACCGGATAATGACCTGGGACTTTGTCAAGATTCGCTTCTCATAAAAAGTCTCAGTTAATACCAAAAGCATGAAGAGAAATAATCAAAAAACTTGTTTTAGCTCATGAAAAAATGAAATAAACTAAAACTAAATTTGAATACAATTTTTTTCACAAAAAAAAAAAAAGCCTCACTTATTATCATTTAATTAAGTTCTTCCTTTTAGTAGAAATTTCATAGAGACTACTTAACAGATAAGCAAACGTTATTAATGAATTGAATACAATTCAAAATATTGAGCAGTTTGTAAAAAAGAACTAGTTTTTAAAATGAAACTCGTTTATAAATTAAATTATCTCAATTCGTTTCCTGCTTTTCCTCTAAATAATCTGTACGTTTGAGCATAATTAATTTTAGTGCTTATTTAGAACTAAATTAAGCAAGAATATTTAATAAATTCTATTTCATCTTATCATGAAATATTTTTTTTGTCATTATCATGATGTATTATAATAAATAATACATTACATATTGAAGTAAAAATACATGAATAAGGTATGAGCCGTAAGGAACATGGGCTCCAATAAGTGACAGCCCCTTCCTCAGCTGTAGATACCAACCCGCGAGGCTTGAGAGTTGAGCGGATAGGGTTGCCTCACCGCTTGAAGGGGCGAGGCATTAAACATTCATGAAGGAAATCTTAAATACTGCTTAGGCGCAGAGATTTCCGACCTTCTGGCGTTTTTTTTAATCCGGTATTAAAGGAATTAATTTTTGGTTTTATAATTTGATTTTTTTTTTTTTTTAATTCAGACTATTTCCATATTTAAAAGAAGATAAGCAAAGATAATTGTTAAAACTTTTAATCTTCAAAATTACTCCAGAAAATATGTCTTACCTAACAAAAAAATTACTTCTTTGCTTTTTATCTTACTTTTGCATTAAATAATATTTAAAAAATCTTGTAAGGGGATCACACATTTAATTCTTAGATTCAAATACTTCTTTGTTGTCTATAAACTTAATCAAGTTTCCATCAACACAGTAATTTTATGAGTTTCTGAGACCATTCTCAATCTATATTTACATAATTTGAATTTCTAAGACTTAATTTCTAACATATTAATTCTTTTTAAATGTTGCGCTTTCCAAGGTTATGTTATCCATACATTATTTAGGTACTGCACAATAGTATATTACCATTCCTATTTACTGACAAGTGTTGTTATCGTAAAAAAAATTAATCCTTTTTTCAGCTGTCATTTCTTTAGTTTTCTCGAATACATTCATCTTTCACATTTACTCTTTGCTTATAAATGCTAATAAATATTTTTTTTTTTAATAATGCTATTAGCCAATTAATCAATTAAAGAAGATGAAATTTTAAAATTCAAAATTTAACCACTTGTTAGCAATGGTAAACACGGGTAAATATGTAAGTTGAACGAAATCGATACCCAACTAAAGAAGAAAAATCAAAATTTTTTTTCAACAATTTTTATTGAGTAATATTATAATTTGTCCTAATTTGGACATCAATAATAGTGGTGAAAGATAGCATTCATACAATATTTACACATCAATAAAATTACAGTAACAATGAAAAACGGCTAAACTGAATTCCTTAAATAATCCAAGCAATAATAATGTGGCTTACTTTCGGTTAGTAAAAAACGGAACTTCAAAATTCTTAAAAAATAAGAAAAGAGAGTATCTTAAAGGCAAAATAATAGAAATAGAAAAACACAGAAGCGAAAATAACGTAAGAAAGGTGTACAAAGGTATAAACAAATCGCGTAAAAGATTTGAACCTCTATTGAATGGGGTTAAAGATGCAAATAACAACATAATTGCGGATCCGACTGAGATATTAAATAAATTTAAATAACACTTTGACGGCATTCTAAATACGGAAAATAATAATCAATCTCCTCCCTCTGAATGCCAGAGCGCTGAACCATGGATAGACGCACCGAGTAAAGAGGAAGTCGAAATGGCGATAGGAAAATTAAAACGGTATAAAGCTGCAGGAAATGATAATATCACGAATGAATTAATCAAGGCGTGTGGAGAAGCGGGAGTTTAAAAATTACATGTTTTAGTTAAAAAGATCTGGGAAAATGAAAAAATGCCCAAAGAATGGAAAGAATCAATACTTATTCCGATTCACAAAAAAGGACCGAGGACGGATTGTAACAACTATCGTGGGATCTCTCTTCTCCCAGTATGCTATAAAATATTCTCGTCAATACTAACTAGCCGAATCACGGAATACGCTGAGGAAATTATTGGAGACTACCAATGTGGTTTTAGGCAGAATCGCTCGACTATTGATCAAATATTTTCCTTACGTCAAATATTAGAGAAGAAGCTGGAATACAACAGTGTAGTCCATCAACTTTATATAGATTTTAAAAAGGCTTCTGATTCCATAGACCGTCAGAAGCTATATAACATCATGATTGAACAGGGGATACCTAAAAAGTTAGTAAACCTAGTAGAGATGTGTGTAGAGGTGCGATCGGGTTTGAAACAGGGTGACTCCCTTTCACCTGTTTTGTTTAATATAGCCTTAGAATATGTTATAGAAAAGGTGTTGTGTACCGAGAAAGGCTTAAATATGGGTGACAAGATTTTGGTTTTGGGGTATGCCGATGATATGGTACTACTAGGTGAAGACACGGAAACCATACAACTAAATACAAGTGTGTTAATAAAAACCGGTAAACAAATAGGTCTCGAATTAAATACCGATAAGACGAAATATATGATTAGTTGCAGAAATGGTAGCGATCTTGATGATATTAATATTTCAGGTCATACTTTTGAACACGTAGAGAAATTCAAGTATTTGGGTTCAATGATAACAAGAAAAAATGAAATCCAGGAAGAATTAAAGTCCCGGTTAATGGTGGGAAATGCGTGTTATTATTCAATTGCTAAATTGCTTAGCTCGCGGCTTCTGTCTAAAAACTTAAAGGTTAGAATTTATAAAACTATTATTCTTCCAACGGTTCTTTAAGGATGCGAAACGTGACCGCTTACTTTGAAGGATGAACAACGGCTTAAGGTTTTCGAGAATAAGGTACTGCGTAAAATATTTAGTCCGAAGAGAGATGAGGCCATTGGGGAGTTTATAAGGTTGCACAACGCGGAATTGCGGAGTTTGTACCCTGTGAATATAATTGAGTTGATAGCATCGCGGAGACTCAAATGGGCGCGTAAAGTTGTTGGGCTTAGTGAGGAACGGATTCCAAAAATGTTGGTCATTCGGAATATTCATTAATATATTATTATATAAATAAAATCACTTAGTTAAAAAAAATTGTTGTGTAGCACATGTTTCCTTCGAAACTCGATCTGATTTTTACTTTTATCGGCATGTATATGAAATGTATAGTAACTGAAAGTATTGCGATTCGTTAAAGCTATCGGATTCCATTTTTCAACTGATCCGCGTTTTAGGGTCAACTGAGTCCAAAAGACCAAGTCCCGCAATATGGTTTTGTGTGTGTGGTCTAGCACGTAAAAGAAAAGTCTTACGAAATTTAAATTTCATATTTAATGCAACTATACGCCTCAGATGTTACAGCAACTTTTTCATCAAAATAAGCTAACCAGAAGAGCTACTTTTTACCATGCATTTTGCACCTTTTTTTTTACAATTTTCTTAAAAACGCCTCAAACGCTTTTGATTAATTTCGCTATATCGATGTAAAATTTAATGGGCTATGATATTATGTAGGTTTTATTCTGATATAAATAGTTCTGACAGGGCAAAATTCCGATAATGTAAATTGTCTTCCTTTAACGTACCTTTAATTTTGTAAAATCTATAAAAAAAAAAAAAAAAACTAGATCATCTATTAAGTACTGATGAAAAACGAATATCCATTTAAAGGAGAAAAGTACAAACATTTTTTTGTTCTTAAAATCTTATGTTTTTTAACGTAAAAACAGTAATACAGACGTATAATATACCGTTGGAAAGCTAAAGATTTAAGAAACAATATTTAATAGACAAAATTGTAGAACTTAATGGAGAGTAATGAAAAGCCGATAAAACTAACTGATTGTCATAGATAATATTATAATAGACTATTCATAAGTTTTTTTTATAAAACACATGTTTCTATTGAAATTTAATGTAATTAATTATTTCAAAATTAATTTTTTTCTCTAAGTGTATTTTAAAATTCTTGAAAGGTATTTAAATTGATTTTAACAACGGAGATAAGTGAATGTTGTGTGTTGTACGCAAGAATTTTTTTAAAAATTTCAACTCTATAGTATTTTTACCTTAGATAATTTACATTTTTTACTCTTTCACTCGTTTCTGGTTGTTTGTTAAATTTCTTTATTTTTAATATTTGGTACTATCCGCACACAAGACTGAAACGATAAGAAACTGCCCGCTACTTTCGGTTACTTCTACATTTACTGGACAGATGCTCTAACCTTCCACTTAACTACAAAAGACTCATCTATATTACCATCATGAGGCCTATCTGAACTTACGGAGTTGAGCTCTGAGGCTCTACTAAACCATCAAATTCTTCCCGCATTCAATCCTTTGCTATGTATCGAGAATATTGGGAGGTGAAGAAATATTTTTGAATTGTACAAAATAGAGCAGTTGCCGGGCGACAAGCAGGAAGGCTTCTTAGAAGGGCTATACAAAAAATAGACCCCTCCACTCGTACAGCAGGGATAGCGGAGTACCTGGGGAGTCGGAGCTCGGAGCGGAGAGGAAGAGGAAGGAAGTCCAGCCATGTCGGGGTCAAGCCAGGAAAGAAATTATACAGATCTGTCAAAGGTACCTCTATGTAATATTATGTGGTAAATAGAACCTCAGTATTCTCGATGATAACAATGCCTCACTTTGTATTTCGATGTATAATAATAATAAGTGCTATTTTATAAATAAATGTTTATTTTAAGTAAATTACTTTATTACCCTATATGCCATCGAACATAGTATTTTGCTTACAATCCAAAATCCTTCGTGAAATCCTCAACGCTCCTTACTTTTTCACGAATAAACTCATACATATATCCCGTATGTTGCTGATTTGGCCCGAACAAGGTATCAATCCTTCTATGACTAACTCCACTCCTACTCTAAGCTACTAGTTTCAATCCTTGTTTCCTCATCTATTCCTTACAATCCTCCGAGGCGTCTGAAAAGAAGATGGCCTCGAGACCTTCTAGTGTTACCTTAGATTACCCAGTGGAGTGCTGCCAAATTTCTCTTCATGTCTTTTTCGTCTATTTCTCTGTTAGCTAATTTACTTGATGTACTTTTTTTTTTTTTATTTATTGAGATATATTAAAATTTGTTTCTATATGAACATTAGTAATAGTGATATAAGATACCATTCACTTAATTTATACAGTATACAATAATGATAAAGTAAAATTAAATAAAATATAATATAAAATATAATATATATACAAAAAAAAACAACCTATAATTGAGATAAATACAAATAAATGAAATAATAAATACAAATAAATGATATATATATATATATATATATATATATATATAATATATATATATATATATAGAATTAAATAATAATAATAAAAAAAAAAATCAAAACATCAACCTATAATTGAGACAAATAAAAAGTTGGCAAATAAACAAACATCATACAAACAAACATAACTATATACAGTGGAAGGAATTAGACCGGGTGGCGGTCATTAAATGAAACAACTAAATAGTTTCAACTATATTATTGTTTGCCAACGTTTCGACCCCCTTTGTGGGGGGTCATCATCAGGGCTAAAAAGATACAAAAGAATATAATTTCAATGACATTACATACAATATTATATAACCTATTTAGCTAGAGAACGTCGGTATTAAAAAATAACAGAAGAACTGTATATGTAAAAAAAAACAAAAAAAAAAACTTAATTAAAATACAATGACCATAGTACAATAATGAAAGTGTTATACAGAAAAAATAAAAATGTTCATTAAACAAAATTTACACAGGTATCAATAATTTACATGAAATATGAAATATAAAAATATGATGTAGAGTGGAGATACGTACCGCATGGTGGGAGAATGGAAACTAGGTACTGTTTGGTAGATGGGGGGTAGGTAGGATGGAAAATACGTAGGAAAAAAAGGTAGAATGGAAAGTACGTACTGATTTATGGACAGGGTCTGACAACAATGACTAAAATTCTTAATACTACCATACAAAGAATCAATGAAATTTAACTTATGATTATAATAATGATACAGGATAAAAAAATTCTAATTTAATTCTTGAAATATCACCTATATAATAGTAAGAACAGTGATGGAAGATGTATATGGAGAAAAACTGACTGTACCGTGTGATTTTTTAATACCAACGTTCTCTAGCTAAATAGGTTATATAATATTGTATGTAATGTCATTGAGATTATATTCTTTTGTATCTTTTTAGCCCTGATGATGACCCACAAAAGGGGGTCAAAACGTTGGCAAACAATAAAATAGTTGAAACTATTTAGTTGTTTCATTTAATGACCGCCACCCGGACTAATTCCTTCCAGTAATTCTCAACGGTCAACTAATTACATCCACAATAACTATATACAACTTCTAAAGGGACCCCAGACTGGACTTTTTAGGGGGAAAATGCAGAATCCAAAAGATTCCAGCGCCCCGCTCTCAGCCGCGTCACTGGTGTGACTCAGTACTTGATGTATTAACCAATACAGCTGTAAATTTCAATAAATGATAATAAAAAAAAATTTTTTTTTGCTACTATTGAAAAGAGGACCTAGGCTAGCTTACAATCATTCCAAGCGAGTCGGAAAGAAAGAGACAGAGAGAGGTAAGAAATAGAAAGAAACATTATTCGTGGTGCGATTCCCTCGGGCCTGCCCCCTAGCCCCCCTCCTAGCTAACCTCTACGCCCCCCTCCTAGCTCCCCTCTCCCTAGATCTGAGGCAGCCCTTGTTTAATACACCCTCAGGGGCCTTCCAGTATCTTCTTCCTTCCGCCCGGTCAGTGAGGAAACATTGCCTCCGGGTACATCCGCCCGCTCTGGGGTGTAGCTACAGGCTCAGTTATTGCAACCATAAATATACATCTATATAGCTAAGTACACATATACAGTAGCCCTTCTAATTTCATTATTGCGAATTAAATAAGCTTATTATAATTAAAAATTATATCATGAAAAAAATAACAATATTTAATTACATAACATGAAGGATGAAGAGTCCAGGTGGCGGTGATAAAAAAGTAAAAAACTATTTATCGTACAGAAGAAAGAAGAAACTTTATTTATTTACATAATATTTACAATGTAACTCAATACAAATATGTTTGGTTTCATGATTTCAGATGACCTTTTTTCATGATAACAGAGTTTCTATCATCCTTGAATTTACTAATTATCATACAAAATTTTGTTTAAGATAGTAGGAAAACTGACACGAAAAAACCTACACAATATAAATTACAATATTAGTTTAAAATTACATATTTGGTTCTTTTGTTCGTGTAGCGCTTTAGCGATGTTTTGTTGTAATTACCAATTTCTGTTTTAATGGGTTCTCAGAAGATGTGGTTTTATCAAAATAGTTTTTTGTTACAGTGTAGATATACTGTTTTAATGTTGGGAGATTTAGTTAAAAGAGCATTTTCTAAATTTAGTATATCGTGGGTAGTTGTTGATGATTCGCATACATGTATTTTGTATTGTTTCTATTTTTTTATAATTGGTATTGCAAGTCGAGCTCCAGACGGGCGATTCATAACAGATCTGGGCACGTTTGACTGTTATACATAGTAGTAGTTTGTTCTGAGTGCTTTAAACTGGATTTTTTATTAAAATATGGGAACTTTTTATAAATAATTTTTTTTGTTTTTTCGGATTTTCTATTGATATGTTCAGTATATGTTAACGATTTGTCTAAAGTTATGCCTAAGTATTTAACTGATTTAGACCAGTTAATGTGGACTGAGTTTAATAAAAGGTGATAGTTTATGTTCAGTCTGCGCTTAGTAAAGATTATAGCTTCTGACTATGGTATCGATGCGATAGGATGATGTATATAGGCTGTATCATCAGCGTAAAGAGACCTTATAACGTGCGGGTGGTTTGGAAAATCGAATATATATACATTAAATAAAGTTGGCGAAAGGCAGGATCCTTGAGGAAGGCCGGCCGTTACAGGGAGTATACTGGATGTCGAATTATTTACATGAACATAAAATCTTTATCGTACATTTTTCTACCCGTTTATTACTAAAGGATCCCTCAGACGATCGTTCATTTGGTCGTTCAGTCTATCGGTGGAATAGTGGGGGAAAAGCCGTCGGTTTGGAACGACAAACCGAAGTACCCTCACACCATCGTTCTCTTTCATCAATCCAAACCATCCGTCTAGAATTTATGTTTATTGATTATAAAATGGTTTTCATAAAATGTACTAAAAGTGAATTATTTATGGAAAATATAAAAAGTACTAAGTAAAAATCGAAATTACCTCATCTTTTTTAACCAAAATTCTATCTTAACCAGTTTAGCTATTAGATAGAGGCATATACGCATAAATTTTCTTTCTTTTTTTATTATTTATTTATAATAATTTACATTTATATGAAAGAACACAATAAGTAAATATGAGGAATGAAAAAAAAAAAGTCACGAAAATGTCTTGAGAAAAACTACCAAGACTTCTTTAACTATTTTAAGGCAGTAGGTCCCGAGGCCACATTCTTTTTAGTCGCCTTAGAAGGTTAACAGGGATATCTAAGGAATATAAATTACGGAAAAATGGGTTTGTGTGGTCAGGGAGTTTAGAATAAAAAGAGGAGTATCTATCACGGGCTATGTCTGCAACAAATGGGATGTTTAGGTCATTATGGAGGAGTTGATATGTGACAAAATATGGGGCATTGAGGATTTTGTGATGGATTTCGAATTGGATGAAGAGTACAATTCCTTAAAAAAATCTGAAACCGAATCTGTGATCTCTTGCCTATTGCTTTCCAAGACTCCTTTCTTGATTTCTAAATTTGTTAGCCAGAATTTACCCTCGTTTTGTTCATTTCTTATTCTTTTTATTGATTTACTATTACTAAGTATATCAACCATTATTTGATCATTGTACCATTGTAAACAGTAGCAATGGAATAAACCATATAGTTGAGAATTTCGAATTATTTGTGACTGTTAGTATTCTATTTTATCCCGTAATCAACAGATTAGTAGCCTTAAATTTTTATTTCTAATTAAGATAAGTTTAATTTCAAAGGATATCTTTTAAAGGATGTTTATTCAAAGGGTCTGCCCTATAGAGTGTTATCGGCCGATACCTACCCTGGCCCCTTTTAAGGATATCAGCCGTTATTCTTCGGAAAGGGAATGGATGATAAAGGATCATGCCCTGATGTTAACCTAAAGGGACACTTTGGAAGATTTATCCGAGGGCTGAGAGCGGAAGCAGAAGAGCCATCTTGACAAATCTGGAGGTACTTGAAGAGGACATCTTGGCCGAAGGACATCTTATCTCTTCTTCGGCGGTGATGGAGTGTCCATCCACCTTCGGGCCTCCTCCTCTAATGGCTACGGGATCCTCAAGGCCCAAGGCTAAGGAAAATGCTTTCCCTACAGGATTTAACAACATAGCAAACTAGAAAATATATATATATATATATATATATATATATATATATATATATAGAGTAGAGCGGGGCTAGTTGAGCATATGGACAAGTTGGGCAATTGAAATATCTCGCAAAATCTTCAACCACGCATAGGCATCTTATGACGGAAAGAAAGAGTCCTGGAAGGAATAATCCTCAAGCGATCGCTAGTGGCGGTTGGATGAGCGAGTGAAGACCTCGTGTCTTTTGTTTATTTTGTGACAAAAGAGCAAAAAAAGTCGTTCATCACATGTTTTCGTCTGTATTAGTCAGTTTTCATCTGTTTTTATTGAGGTAAGTGTTAATATTTCAGAGATTATTGTACTTTTGATATGTGGAGTTGTTCTGGGTATAATTCTTATGATTTTCTTATAACATCGCTATTGTTTTGAAATTCCGGGTTGGGGTTAGTTGAGCTATAGTTGCTCGACTCGAACAACTTAAGTAATAAATGTATTATTTATTGTTAGAATGCGGGCTGTACTTGCAACAGTTACAATAACGATAATTTTTTTTTATTTTATTATTATTTTTTTAAATATATTTGCCTAAAAAAAACCTGTACCACTACAACCCATGAAGGGTCTTGGGCTCAGTACATATAGAGATTCGTACTGGTTCAAGGCCAACGACAGTGCAATGAGGGGATTAGGCATTAATCGCGTTCAGCCGCCAGGTTTTTCCCCAATTAATTTAGGTATCCACTTTATAGAGACTGGGTCTGCTCCAGGAGGGTCTCCATACCCTAGGGTCGCCCCCGACTGAATAAGTAATATTCCGCCACAGGCCAGGATTCGAACCCAGGACCCGAAGCACGGCAGACTAGCGCTCTATCCACTCGACCACGCCGCTCCCTTTATTAAATATCTTTAAGTCTGATTTTCAACAATAAGACTGAATTTAATCCTGAAGTTAGTCTTAAGATACGTTGATGTTTTGTTTATTATATATTCAGTTGTTTTTCCAGTGGCGCGACAGGCCGTGTAGGTCCTGGATCTCGCGGTGTAATCTCCTGAGAGATTACAATCACCTTTCTCGATGCATTTATGTAGTGTAGGGTCATCACTCCCTACGCCATTCAGTTAATTATCTAAAGAAAATTACTTCAAGTTATGTTATTCTATCACTAACACTACATAAACTTATTTTCATTTTTGTCAATTGCAACAGTGACAGTCACCATTAACTTCCAAATAACAATTAATGTTTTTAAAGTTATAAGCTATATGACTGATAATTTAAATATTTAAGTCTGATTTTAAATTGCAAGATTGCATTTAATGTTGAAGTTAATCTTAAGATACGTTAATGTTCTATTGATTCTAGTTTTGGTTAATTATTCAAAGATAGTTACTTTAAATTTTGTCATTCTGTCACTAAAAGACAATAAGTAAAGAGGTGATTGTTAAACACGTATTTCTCTATAATTTTGATGATTTTGATAAAAGAGAGTATAGTACTTTCAGTCGGTGGTTGAAAGTATTTCTTTTCATCTTGACATGTGGGCTCCAAGTCATCCTTCGATCGAGTGTCATTCCTAGGTAATGTACAGAGTTGGTCTGAGGAATTTGGTTGTCGATAAAAATTGGTGGGCAAGTTTTTTGTCGTAGTGTGAACGTTACGTGTTTTGATTTGTTGTGATTTAAACGAATTTTCTAATTTAATTTATTTAAATTAATTTTTTTTTTCAACATCAACTTAATTATTGAGTTGTTTCACATGAAATGTCCGTTTTTATAGTTTCTGAAATGCATAAAGGATTTTGCAGGTCTCTGTTGTTTTCTTCCGAGTGGTTATTATTTGAAGTAAACAGTTACTAATCCTGTACCTTTGTATTATAAACATTAGCTTCCCAATTAATTACCCACTTTTTAGTAAACCTCCAAATATGAACATGGAATCCCGCGATTTTCGAGTAATATTTTTGTAAGAATTTAAACTCGGGTACCTCATGATCCCACTGAGCGGCAGCAATACCCCATGTTTCAAAACATACCGTGCAAATTGAAAGAACTGGGCTACGAATTTCTTCCGCACCCACCATATTCTCCCGACTTGTCTCCAACAGATTACCACCTGTTCAGGAATTTAGACAACTTCGTCAAAGGAAATTTTTTAAAAATGATAATCAAGTGAAAAGTGCGTTTTCAGATTTTGTTTTACTTCAAAGCTCAGAGTTTTTCAGTTTGGGGATAAGAAAGTTGGTGTCACGTTGGGACAAATGTGTAGAAAAAGAAAGTAAATACTTCGAATAAAATTATCTTGTTTTAATATAGTATTTTTAATAATAATTCCTTACCTTGAAAACGGACATTTCATGTGACACAGCCCAATAATAGACCTTAAGTTGATTTTAAAAGCCGAGTTAAGTAAATGTCGTGTTTTGCCCGCACCAGATTTTTTAAACTCGACTTCTAAACCTTGTATTTGTGTTAAAGACTTAATTCTAAAATTTTTATTATAGCTAAACTCCCCTTGCTATATATTTCATAATAATCGAATAAAATAAAAATATGCGTCTAAGTTAATTTTTCAGAGAGTAACACTATATATTTGTATCCTGTTTGTGTTATGAAAAAGTTCTTAAGTAGCATGTAGCGTTGCTGTTTGATATTCATGGACTATAGGGTAAAGTTGAAGCTACAACTTAGTCCTGTTTGTGCTCTAAGGACGAAAACAAGTTGCTACAGGATAAGCATCTCATGAAGAAGTCTTCCGAGATGTAGGAGTTGGTGTTTAGAGTGCCAAAGTTCGCCTAATGCAGGCTGGCAGAACATACTCAGTATATATTGTAAGAGTAGTTTGTGGAATGTGATATCCATACAAGAGACGTTCATTCCCAAAAGTACATGTTTTCGAAATTGATATCTTGACATATTTGTATACTAATGCTTAAGTATTATCAAAATCCTTTATCAGATTCAGAACAGGAAAATTCTTTGAAAAATTGCAGTTAAATCCAAAAGGTACTAAATCCACATTTCATTTCATTCCGAATGTCTAAAGAAGGACTCGGTCTTCTCTGAGGACACCAGGAAAAGGTATATAATAGTAGACTTAACGAACCCGAAGGTTCGATGCCGATACCACCAAACTTCGCCTGCACAGATTCGTCCAGTGTTCACCGGTCAAGCCTAAACCCCCGAGATCAGCCTTAATGCAATCCTCCCATCGAAGCTTCGGCCTACCTTTCGGACGCCTTCCAGTCGGTTCAGCGAATACCAACTTTCTCGGAATCCGTTCCTCACCGAGCCCAACAACTTTACGCGCCCATGCTATCAACTCAATTATATTCACAGGTATACCAATTCGAATATCACCATGCGAAATCGTAGAGCATGGCATGGACGTTCACAGAGTACCAAAAAGGTGAAACACATTCGTAGAAGTGTTTAACAAGAAATGCCATCTTGCTCTATTCCATCCTTCAGTTGTCGCCCTTTTCTAAATGACGGTGACTCGTCACGGTGGGCCGTCGCTCATTTCATTTAGTCCTCTAGATGAGTTAAAAAGTCATGTTTATTTTTCTTTTAATAATTTTTTTATGCTGATATAAACTCGCTTTTTCGTTCATGTTCTGTTGTCATAAGTTAAGTATATGCGCTTTTCCGATTTTATTACATTCGCCCTTTCACATCGAATAAGATAGTAGAAGATCCGAACTTGAAACGAACTGAACCGAGCTGATAATAGTATGAAACATGTCTTATAACAAATTTAGTGCATTAGGAAATATGTTAAGAATGGGTTGCCTAAAAAAAATCCAGGGCAGACTATTTTCAATTATTTAAAAAAAAAATGATTTTTCATTAATTTTTTGCAACATCATGATAATAAGAAAACTTTTACCCTGACTTAAAGTACCAAAGTTACAGAATGTGCAGCCGTTGGGTTGTCTAATCTTTTTCTGGACAAACTGTCGGTCAGGGAAAAACGGGTATGTCGATATCAGTTATCTGCACCGGCTTGATAACAGAAAAAAAATTATATCAATATAAGCGTTGTTTTATTGCAAACACATTGGTATAGGGGTGCCTGCAAAAAAACTTGGCCCTAATCTGGGTTGCCGAATTTTAAAGATTAAATTTTAACGCGAGTGGAAATGCGTGACAGAGAGATCCGAGTTGAGTATAGCGTGTAATAATAAAGGACCCAACATTGCAGCCGCGCATAATCATAGAATATATGAAAGTTTGATATTCCATATAAAATTACAGGACCTCAACACATCAGAACCAACTATTTTGGGCAAAGCCATAAAAATTATAGTTTCAAAGATGATTTGGCAAACTTCTTGGCTGATTATTGGGAAAACAAAAATTTACTGTCGAAATACCCGCTTTTACCTGACAACCGATGGTTTGTCCAGACAAAGATTAGGCAACCCAACGGCTGCACGTTCTATACTTTCGATACTTTAAGTCAGGGTAAAAGTTTTCTTATTATCATGATGTAGCAACATTTAATTAAAAATAGTCTGTTCAGGATTTTTTTAGGCAACCCATTCTTAACATATTTCCTAATATACTAAATTTGTTATAAAATATGTTTCATTCTATTATCAGCTCGGTGCAGATCGTTTCAAGTTCGGATCTTAGACTAAGAATGCACGTTTCTTTTTGCACACACACAGACCTTTTTGCGGGACTTGGTTAGTTGGACTTAGGGGACTCTAAAAAGTGTATTTCTGTGCTATGTATCGAAAATATTGGGAGGAATAGAAATAATTCAGAATCATTTGAAATAGAACAGTTTGCGGGCAACAAGCAAAAACGTTTCTTAGAAGGGCTATACAAAAAATCTGGTGCGGGCAACACACGACTTTCCCTTATCTCCATTTTTAAAATCAATGAAAGAATTTTCTAATACAGTTAGATAAAAATACGTGAAATTATTAAGGAATTAATCTAATTGAATTTATATAGAAACATGTGTTTTATTAAAAAATCTATTATATTATTATCTTAAATAATCAGTAAGTTTTATCTTCTTTTCATCACTCTCCAATAACTTTTAAAAGCTTGTGTTTCAGATGATATTTTTCCTAAAATCTTTAGCTTTCCAACGGTATATCATACATGTATATTACTTATGTTCAAAAACGAAAAATTTCATTAAAAATATTTTTTTTTCTGTTTTCTCCTTTAGTTGGGTATCGAATTTATTCAATTTATATATTTACCAGTTTTTCATCAGCGTTAACAAGATAATCTAGTTATTATTATTGAATCTACAAAATTAAAGGTACTTTAGGGGAAGCAAATTTAAAATATCGGCATTTAAGCCCTGTCAGACCATTATTATCTAAATAAAACCTAAATGATATTAAAGCCCATTAAATTTTACATCGATATAGCGAGTTTAATCAAAATCGTCGGTACCGTTTTTGAGAAAATCGAAAAAAGGTGCAAAATGCATGGTATAAAGTGCCTCTTCTGGTAAGCTCATTTTGATGAAAAAAGTTTTGTCACGTCTCGGGCGTATAGTTGTCTTAAATATGAAATTTCATTTTCATAGGACTTACCGTTTTCGCCCGGGAGTTACCACACACACACACACACACAGACCTTTTTGCGGGACTTGGTTATTTGGACTCAGGGTCCCTTAAAACGTGTATTTCCGTTGAAAACTGGAATTCGAAAATGTTCACGATCGCAATACTTTCCCTTACTATATATAGTAAAGTTTGAAGACATTAAGTAATAGTATAGTAGTAAAGTTTCTATGGAAACACGTATTTTAGACAGATTAAATAATCTAAAAATATAAATTATTTTCTAGTTTATCTCTCTCTATTTTACCTTAACAGTTTTATGTATAAAATATTTTTCTAAAATATTTAGCTTTCCAACGGTATATTATATATTTCTATACCTATTCGTTCATAAAAATAAATTACTTGAATTATTTTGCTTTTCACTCCTTTAGGTTATTAAGAAATTCGTTTTACTTGTTTCTTTTTCCGATTTTTATCGATCCTAACAAGATGAAATGACCAATCATTTCGAATTCACAAAATTAAAAATACTTCAAAAGTAGAAAAATGCCAAATATCGGGATTTTAGCTTTATCAGAATATATCAATCAAAATAAAACTCAGATGCTATTAAAGTAAATTAAAATTTGCACCGCTATAATGAAAAATTGATTATGATTGTTTGTTATGAAATCGTAAAAAGTTGCAAAAGTGGTTCTACTGGTTCACCGATTTTGTTGGATTCTTTTTTAATCCTTTTAATATTCTAAAATTCACCCTCTCACAGTTGTTTAGACCTTGCTGAGAAAATTAATTTAATAAAGTTGTGCCTTGTGTTATTTGAAGAGTGAATTAGGTCTAATATTATTACAAAGGCTTTGCGGGCTTCAAAACACCACACACACTTCCGAGAACAAAAGACTCTCCCTCTCGGATATTTCGCGATTAAGTAACTAATTTATTTAACGTATTAATTTTGTACCGTCTCTTCTTTGATATAGATGTTCTAAATCTTTAAGAATTAGTTCAAAGGAAGTTCACTCTTTGATGTCTGAGGCCAAGCGTAAGTTCGTGGTGAGTTAACCATTTTCGTTTTATTCATATTTTGTTCTACAGTTAGCTTAACACGTTCACGCCGGTGTTCCCCACTGGTGGGTCACGCTGAACTATCACGTGGGGTGACGTGCATCACAGGTGGGACACTTGTTTTTTAAAAATAAGTCTATCTTATTAACAAGTATAAGCGTTTATTAATTAAACAGTACTGAAACCTATATGGACCTACGGACTTGAACTGTGGGGGACAGCTAAACATTCTAACATCAAACGCATCCAATCCTTCCAATCCAAAGTCCTTCGAACAATAGTTAATGCTCCTTATTACGTTACCAACTGTACCCTGCACCATTACCTTAATATTTCATTTGTTTTAGACCTGGTACCATCCATATTTTCCAAATTTCATCAAAACCTTAGTCATCATCCTAACCCTCTAGCACAAGCCCTATCCAGCACCACCCATCCCTACAATCCTCCAAGAAGATTGAAAAGGCAGTATCGCAGTATCCGCGAGACGTATTTTAAACATTTAAATTGGTGTTCTGACACTGGTCAGACCCTCCACTCATGTACTGTATGTTTGTAGCTACAGCGCCCTAACTCAGCCTCCACTGACTCACACCAGTGATGCGGCTGAGATAGAGGCGCTGAGATCTCTTGGATTCCGCTTTTTCCTCCACAAGTTCTGGAGTTCCTTTATATATATTGTATATAGTTATGATTGTTTGTATGATGTTTATTTATTTGCCAACGTTTTATTTATCTCAATTATATATTGTTGTTTTGATTTGTTTTATTTTTTTATTTATCATTATTTTCTGTTTATATTGTATGAACATGGTCTCATATCACTATTACTATTGTTCATTTTTTAACAAATTGTAATATATCTCAATAAAAAAAATATTGGCAATAAAAATATAAAATTTAAAATATTGGCATTTAAGCCCTGTCAGACCATTTTAATCCGAATGAAACCTAAATGCTATTAAAGCCTATTAAATCTTACATCGATATAGCGAGTTTAATCAAAATCGTCAGAACCGTTATTGAGAAAATCGAAAAAAAGTGCAAAATGCATGGTATAAAGTGACTCTTCTGGTAAGCTCATTTTGATGAAAAAGGTTTTGTAACATCTCTGGCGTACATTTCACTTAAATATGAAATTTCAGTTTCATAGGACTTTTCGTTTTCGCCCGGAAGTTACCACACACACACACACACAGACCTTTTTGCGGTACTTGGTTATTTGGAACGCAGGAGACCTTAAAACGTGTATTTCCGTTGAAAACTGGAATTCGAAAATTTTCACGACCGCAATACTTTCCCTTACTACTTATATATTTCATAAATAATAGGTAAGTGAAAGTAAAAAGATAATCTCCAAGTATTTTTCTAGAAATAATCTGTTATATGTTCATTAAATGTACTGTAGCCGTAACAACTCGTGTATACTTTCATTAAATATTAAATACCAAAGAAGTTAATTAACTAAAGTTAAGTTTTGCATGTCGGGAACATTTAATAAACTTTGAATCGGTTGTTCGTGATCCGAAAAGTTTAAATTCCGTCGAAGTTTAAAATTAGGGGTTTCTCTTTCACAAGCTTTGTTTAATTTAGCGTTTTAAATACGTAATTAAAAAGGGAATTTCTACAGAAAAGTATTTAGCTCTAGATAGTAAAATTCCAACGCTCGGGTTAGCTGGTTTTTTGATGCTGAGAAGAAGAATCCGAAACTATAAAATTCAAAATATCCCCTTTCTCTCCCCTCCCTCCAAAAAAATCGTTAAATAATTTATTTCTACTTTTTTTTTACTTTCACTTGCCTATGTAATAATATTCACCGGAAAGGTAGATTTTGAAAAATGGCCTAATACATAAAATATGTTAATACGCATTACGCATGTATTTTCTTCACTACTAACCTATTTATTGAATATATAGTAAGGGAAAGTATTGCGATCATCAAAATGTTCGAATTCTAATTTTCGCCGGAAAGGCAGATTTTAGGATTACCTGAGATTTTAGATTTACGAATTTCTTTCACTTACCAATTTATGAAATTTATATTAAGGGAATTTATTGTGGTCGTGAAACTTTTAGAATTAGAATTTTCACCAGAAAGAAACATTTTAGGGTCTCCTGGGTATTTTATGGGTCCATATGGTCATGTATCGGTTTGTATTGTGTAAATGTTTAAAAAAATATTAATACAATAACAATAGGCTCACCGAACCTAAAGGTTCGATGCCGATACCACCAAATTCCGCCAAACAGACTCGTCCAATGTTCACCGTTCAAGCCCAAGCCCCCGAGATCAGCCTTAACGCAATTCTCCCATCGACGCTTCGGCCAGCCTTTTGGATGCCTACCAGTCGGATCAGCGAATACCAACTTTCTCGGAATCCGCTCCTCATCGAGCCCAACAACTTTACTCGCCCATTTGAGTCTCCGCGATGCTATCAACTCAATTATATTCACAGGATACAAGTTCCCCAATTCCGCGTTGTGCAACCCTCTAAACTCGCCTTTGCGGACCAAATATTTTACGCGGTATCTTTTTTTTTCGAAAACCTTAAGTCTTTGTTTAAAAAAATATTGTTATGTGTTAATACGATTATTTTATGTGTTATTTTTTCTTACCTTTATTTGAAATATATCAACAAATGGAAATTCTGGAATTGTAGTGTTTATTACAAAGGTATCTTTGTGTATTCTGAGTCCAAATGACTACGTCTCGCAAAAATATCTATATAGCATTTCCAAGTCAATTGTAACCTTTTCCAAGTCAAATGTAACTTTTTCCAAGTCAAATGTAACCTTTTCCAAGTCAAATGTAACCCTTTCCATTTCAAATGTCACCTTTTCCAAGTCAAATGTCACCTTTTCCATTTCAAATGTTACCTTTTCCAAGTCAAATGTCACCTTTTTCTTCACTTCTAGCCTTAAATATTCCGTTTTATTTATTGAAAAATAATTAGTTTAATTAACATTATGACTTTATTAATAATTTTGGCATATAATAATTGATAATTTTTTTGGGTCTCTTAGATATTTGATATCAAGTTCTGTTTTTTACTAGCTATTATTTAAAAAAATTAATTATCGTCTATTTAGTTTTAAGATAGTTGTTGATTTTGATTTTTTAGAGAGGAGGGGTAGTTTTTTGGAATAATTAATGTGTTTTCGGGTATTATAATTAAATTTTTCGAGCTGTATTTTTTATTGCTCGCGTGCATTTTAACTCACATTAAATTTTAATATTTTTTATTGATATAGGGATTAATGAATGTGCTTTCGGGTGGTTATGATTACGTTTTTTGAGCTGTATCTTTTATCGGTCATGCGTATTTCAACTCATATTTACTTTTAATGTTTTTTATTGATATAGGGATCAATTATTTTGCTTTCGGGTGGTTATGATAAGGTTTTTCGAGCTGTATTTTTTTCGCTCGCGCTCATTTTAACTAAAATTTACTTTTTATGAGTTTTATTAATATAGGGATTAATTAATGTACTTTCGGATGGTTATGATTACGTTTTTCGAGCTGTATTTTTTATCGCTCATGCGTATTTCAACTCGCATTTACTTTTAATGTTTTTTATTGATATAGGGATTAATTAATGTGTTTTCGGGTATTATAATTACGTTTTACGAGCTGTATTTTTTATCGCTCATGCGTATTTCAACTCGCATTTACTTTTAATGTTTTTTATTGATATAGGGATTAATTATTTTGCTTTCGGGTAGTTATGATTACGTTTTTCGAGCTGTATTTTTTTCGCTCGCGCTTATTTTAACTAAAATTTACTTTTTATGTGTTTTATTGATATAGGGATTAATTAATGTGTTTTGGGGTTGTTATGATTACGTTTTTCGAGCTGTATTTTTTATCGCTCATGCGTATTTCAACTCGCATTTACTTTTAATGTTTTTTATTGATATAGGGATTAATTATTTTGCTTTCGGGTGGTTATGATTACGTTTTTCGAGCTGTATTTTTTTTCGCTCGCCCTTATTTTAACTAAAATTTACTTTTTATGTGTTTTATTGATATAGGGATTAATTAATGTGTTTTCGGGTTGTTATGATTACGTTTTTCGAGCAGTATTTTTTATCGATCATGCGTATTTCAACTCGCATTTACTTTTAATGTTTTTTATTGGTATAGGGATTACTTAATGTTCTTTCGGGTGGTTATGATTACGTTTTTCGAGCTGTATGTTTTATCGCTCATGCGTATTTCAACTTCTATTTACTTTTAATCTTTTTATTTTTATAGAGATCTATCCTTGTGTTTTCGCGGGGTTATGAAAATGTTTAAAAGCTTTTTTATTATCACTCGTGCGGATTTCAGCTCGCCTTTATTTTTGATATTTTTTTTATTGATATTGGGATTGATTGTTTTGTTTTTGGTTCTCATTATAACGTTGCTGGAATATACATCGTTTAGGTTTTTTTTTTTTTTTTTTTTTAATTATTATTATTTTATAAAAGGATTAGTTATAGTTCCTTTCCTAGCGTCCTGAGTAATTTTTTTCAACTAAATCTTTTGTAAAGGATCCGCTTCCTAACTTGGTCTTACAATTATTTGATAATTTTATTGAGGAATCGTTTATTCTATTTTCGGGTGTTCTGATAACATTATTTGAACCAAATTTGTTATTGCTTTTACTCATTTTAAGTTACTGTTTCTATTTCATAAATATTCGATAGAGGGATCGTTTGTAGTGTTTTCGGGAATACTAATAGAGTTTATGACATTTATTTATAGCTAGTGCACATTTTAACTTAAATGAAAAGTGATCTAGAAGAATGCGCAATCGCGATGTAATGTCCAAATCAAAAATGTAATCAGATCCTGCAAAAAAACAATAAATAATTTTTACATCATATTATAACATAATACCTACGGTTTGTAGAAATTCCCAAGCGCATAAAAGAATAAAGTTCAAAACACGTTATGAGAATCCCCTAAAACAAAAACAAAGAAAGACCTCTGCAAATGCAAGTTGAAATGAGAGCAAGCGATAATAAAAACAGCTTAAACAACGTAATCACAAGACCCGAAAAGATGATTACAAACGTCTATAACAATAAAAAATATCAAAAGTAAATCCGAATTGAAATACGCATAAGCGATAAAAGATACAGCTCAAAAACGTAATCATAACCACCCAAAAGCACATTAATTATCTCTATATAAATTAAAAACATTAAAAGTAAATTCGAGTTAAAATGCGCGGGAGCGATAAATAAATAAAACTAAAAAAACATAATTATACGACTCGAAAACACAATTTTCAACACCTATATCAATATGAAACATAAAAAGTAAATTTTAGTTAAAATAAGCGAGAGCGATAAAAAATACAGCTCGAAAAACGCAATATAGCCCTCCGAAAGCAAAATAATTAGTTCCTATATCAATAAAAAATATTAAAAGTAAATGCGAGTTGAAATACGTATAAGCGATAAAAGATACAGCTCAAAAAACGTTATCATAACCACCCGAAAGCACATTAATTAATCCCTATATCAATGAAACACATAAAAAGTAAATTTTAGTTAAAATAAGCGCGAGCGAAAAAAATACAGCACGAAAAACGTAATCATAACTACCCGAAAGCAAAATAATTAATCCCTATATCAATAAAAAACATTAAAAGTAAATGCGAGTTGAAATACGCATGAGCGATAAAAAATACAGCTCGAAAAACGTAATCATAACCACCCGAAAGTACATTAATTAATCCCTGTATCAATAAAACACATAAAAAGTAAATTTTAGTTAAAATAAGCGCGAGCGAAAAAAAATACAGCTTAAAAAACCTTATCATAACCACCCGAAAGCAAAATAATTAATCCCTATATCAATAAAAAAACATTAAAAGTAAATATGAGTTGAAATACGCATGACCGATAAAAGATACAGCTCAAAAAACGTAATCATAACCACCCGAAAGCACATTAATTAATCCCTATATCAATAAAACACATAAAAAGTACATTTTAGTTAAAATAAGCGCGAGCGAAAAAAAATACAGCTCAAAAAACGTAATCATAACCATCCGAAAGCACATTAATTAATCCCTATATCAATAAAAAACATTAAAATTTAATGCGAGTTAAAATGCACGCGAGCGATAAAAAATACAGCTCGATAAATTTAATTATAATACCCGAAAACACATTAATTATTCCTAAAAAACTACCCCTCCTCTCTAAAAAATCAAAATCAACAACTATCTTAAAACTATATAGACGATAATTAATTTTTTTAAATATTAGCTATTAAAAAACAGAACTTGATATCAAATATCTAAGAGACCCAAAAAAAATATCAATTATTATATGCCAAAATTATTAAAAAAGTCATAATGTTAATTAAACTAATTATTTTTCAATAAATAAATAAATAAAACGGAATATTTAAGGCTAGAAGTGAAGAAAAAGGTGACATTTGACTTGGAAAAGGTAACATTTAAAATGGAAAAGGTGACATTTGACTTGGAAAAGGTGACATTTGAAATGGAAAGGGTTACATTTGACTTGGAAAAGGTTACATTTGAAATGGAAAAAGTTACATTTGACTTGGAAAAGGTTACAATTGACTTGGAAATGCTATATATGTGAGAGTGGCAAGTCTAGCTCAAACACGATAAGTTGTATAAGGATAAATTTTATATTTTAAAGCCATTTATACCTGAGATATATAAAAACGTTTTCTAACATTTTCTAAAATTTCTTTATCAAATATATCTTTATGTCATTTGATCAGAAACAATAAAGCATTACTGCTTCTCAGGAATAAAAAATGGGTGAATATGAAACATGAATGAATTTGGTTACCAACTGAAGTATTAAACAGCAGAAATATATTTAATGATAATTACTTTAAATTTGTTTAATTTTTAAAAAAATTTCCCGCAAATATATATCTATATATATATATATATATATATATATATATATATATATATATATATATATATAATATAACGTTGGAAAGCTAAGGATTTTTTATATAAATCGTTATCCAACATACAAATATATAAAACGTAATATTGAGTTGCATAAAAAAACAAAAAACAGTTTGATTATTGTAAAAAATAATTCCTATTAATATATTATTTAATAGAAAATAAATGCTTCCATGGAAAAAATATTATAAGACAAGAAGCGAGGTGAGTAATAGTTGTATGTGTTGGTTACAAGAATTTTTTTCTGTATTTTTAATATTCAAAAAAATTTAATAATATTTTTTTAAAAATAATAACGCAAAAAATAAATGTATTGAACCATATTTTATATAATATCGTATTTTAGGAAGTTTCTTAAAATTAATTCAATGTCCTACTTTAAAAAAAAATTATTTGTTTTCGCCCAGGATCGAACTGGGGACCTTCTGCGTGTTAGGCAGATGTGATAACCGCTACACCACGAAAACTGGTTGGGGACTGCGTTCTCTTGTTTATTATTTAAAAAACACTAACTTGAAGTCATGTATCTGCTCTTAAAATATGACGTGACGTTTTGAGACACCTCTATCTTTATAATTATGTATTATTTTATTTGTAGTAATTTTGATATTATAAGCTTTTGTTAATGAACATTTTATAACTATTTGTTTGGTTTTACTTTCTTTTTTTTTCAAATTATTTGTCTAAGAAACACCCTGTATGATATATATATACAAGTCAATTGTAACCTTTTCTAAGTCAAATGTAAGTTTTTCCATTTCAAATGCTTGTATCTTTGTACCTTGTACCCTTTTTTTCACTTCTAGCATTAAATATTCAGTTTTATTTTTTGAAAAATAATTAGTTTAACTAAAATTATGACTTTTATAATAATTTTGGCATATCCTATAGACATTTGTTTTTGTTTTTTAGATATTTGATTTCAAGTACTGTTTTTTATGAGCTAATATTTAAAAAAATTAATTATTGACTATTCAGTTTTAAGAAAGTTATTTATAATACCCGAAAATACATTAATTAATTCCAATAACCACACCTGTCCTCTAAAAAATCAAAATCAATAACTATCTTAAAACTGAATAGACGATAATTAATTTTTATTTTTAAATATTGGCTCGTAAAAAACAGTACCTGATATCAAATATCTAAAAAAACTAGAAAAATGTCGATAGAATATGCCAAAATTATTATTAAAGTCATAATTTTAATTAAGCTAATTATTTTTCAATAAATAAAACAGAATATTTAAGGCCAGAAGTGAAGAAAAAGGTTACATTTGAAATGGAGAAGGTAACATTTGAAATGGAAATGGTTACATTTGCTTTGGTTTGTTTGTTTGTTTATTTATGCTAATATGGCTAATCGGTCGATGCTACAGTGGGAGTCCTAAATTTTGCCTATCCAGGTTTTATTAGAATAGGGATCTTTAACGAGTACCTGACATCGCACAGGCTCGGGACCACCTTTTAACGTCCCCTCCGAAGGACGGCGTAACTAAGGATTTTTTACTCCCATTAAAAAATCCTAGGACCACCTGCGGGTTTGAACCCGTGACCTTTAGCATGGGAGGCTGTTACGCTAGCCACCCAGCTACAAGTGATCCCCATTTACTTTGGAAAGGGTAACATTTGAAATGGAAAAGGTAACATTCGAAGTGGAAAAAGTTATATTTGACATGGAAAAAGTTACAATTGACTTGGAAATGATATAAGCATTGATTTATAAGTTTCTGGTAAATATTAGTATATATACAGTATAGATTATATACTTAAAATATAATTTTAAGCGAGAAAAAAAATCGAATGGTTAAAAACCGAATCATTATAAGGAATTATCCTTAAACTTTTTTCGTTTTTTTTTAATAAAATAACTTCATTCAAAACACAAACTTTTTAATCCGACCTTTTCTTCTTTTAATAAATTATATTCTGGTAAAAAAGGAATAAAGGATTTTTTTTTTTTTTTTTTTTTTACTTTGAACTGAAGAAGATGGATTTCGTCCTAAGACAATGAAGGCAGAGATAAAGAAGTTATTTAATACGAGGAAAATTTTATATTAAAAAAAAATTAATAGAAGTTTCTACCAGAATTAATATTACTTTTAATTTTTACTTACCTTTATGTAAGATAAATAGTCAATGAAAATATTATGATGTTTGTTTTTTTTATTATTGGTTTTTTTGGGTTCTAGGTTTCTTGAACCGTAAAACATCAAAATATTGAGGGGAAGTGATTTTTTGGTGTTATTATTTTTAAATAATGATTCCTCGGTATTCAACCATAAAAAAAAAAAAAATCCGCCCTACTCTTAAAATTTGAGGGATTAATTTTTAGGTTACGTATAATAATGTAACAGGAATAATGAACAAAATTACTAGGGCATCAAACGATGATCCTGACACATAAACGTTGATATCAGCTCGTTACTTTTAAAATCCTCGTCGATTAAAAATTTATTTAATTCAATAACTCAATAATTTTTTAAGACAGAGCAAACATTTATTAGAGTTTTCTAACCTACAAACCGCGAATATTTTTTAAATTATAAACAATTGAAATTTTACCCATAAATAGTAGAGATGCAATCTTTTAAAATTACCAGTCGTGACAGACCATTTTCCTTTGAATAGTTGTATTATTTGTTTTATTATGTATTATCTGTATGTATTGATGTAGTATGTATGTATTACTTATTATGTATATCATTATTGTCTATTATGCATTATCATGTGTTTATTATGTTTTTGTTTATTGTGTATTATTTGTTTTATTAATTCATTATTAATTTTAATTAATATTATTATTTCATATTTCAACTAAAACCATAATTGTTTGTTTCAAAAAAATTATTATTTGTTTTAAATTGATTTTATAAAACGAGTGTATCTGGCACTGATAACCAAGATGTTTTGTGCCAATAAATGAATTAAAAACCAAAAAAATCTATTGCTACTTTACTATCGTATTCTCTCTCCTATTACTACGTTACTATCGTATTCTCTATACTACATTACTATCGTATCTTCTATTACTACATTGCTATCGTATACTCCTCGTTAAAGAAAGATGGCGGCCCTTGTTAGACTATTCCTGGAGCTGAGCGCTACTACTTTATTTACCTAAGTGCCTCTTCAATAATTCCCAAGGAGGAGGATTGGCAATCCCTTCAGGCCAAATCCGTTGGAATGAACTCCTCAGGAGCTCCTGGAATAGCACCTGATTTCCCATGATCTGGAGAATATATTCCAGCATTTTCAAGATTCTTGAATAAATAGTAAATCTTATGATTCGATCAACCTCGCTTCTATCTAAACTATCAAAATTTAAGCCGTCAGACTATTTTAATCAAAATGAAACCTACGTAATAATTAAGCCTATTAAATTCTACATCGGCATAGCTAGATTAATCAAAATCGTTAGAGCTGTTTTTAAAGAAATCGTAAAAAGGTGCAAAATGTGTGATATAAAGTGGCTCTTGATATACTGGTTAGCTGATTTTGATGGAAAAAAATGCTGTAACATCTCAGGTATAGGCGCTCTTAAAATATGAAATATCATTTTAATACTACTTATCGCACACACACGCGCGGACACGGACACACAGACCTTTTTGTGGGACTTGGTCATTGGACTCAGGGGAGCCTAAAACGTGTATTTCCGTTAAAAATAAAATTCGAAAATGTTTACGATCACCATACTTTCCCTTACTGTATATTTCATATAAAGGTAAAAGAAAGTAAAAAATCTGGTACAGGCAACACACGACTTTCACATACCTCCATTTTTAAAATAAAAGAAAGAATTTTCAAATACAGTTACAGATAAAAGTACGCGAAACTATTAAAGAATTAATTAAATCGAATTTATATTGAAACATGTGTTTTATTAAAAAATCTATAATATTATTATCTAAAATAATCAGTTAGTTTTATTGGCTTTTCATCACTCTCTATTAACATTTAAAAGCTTGAGTATAAGATAATATTTTTTCTAAAATCTTTAGCTTTACAACGGTTTATCATACATGTATATTACTGCCTTTTGTTCAAAAACAAAAAAATGCATTAAAAAAAATTGTTTTAGTTTTCTCCTTTAATTGTTTTTTTAAATTCTTACAACTTACATATTTACCTGTTTTTTATGAGTGGTAACAAGATAATATAGTTATTTTTATAGAATCAACAAAATTAAAGTACTTTAGAGAAAGAAAATTTAACATATCGGCATTTAAGCCCTGTCAGACCATTTTAATCCAAATGAAACCTAAATTATATTAAAGCCTATTCAATTTTACATCGACATAGCGAATTTAATCAAAATCGTCGGAACAGTTTTTGAGAAAATCGAAAAAAGGTGCAAAATGCATGGTATAAAGTGGCTCTTCTGGTAAGCTCATTTTGATGAAAAAGGTATTGTAACGTCTCGGGCGTATATTTGTCTTAAATATGAAATTTCAGTTTCATAGTCCTTACTGTTTCCGCCCAGGAGTTACCACACACACACACACACACAGACTTTTTTGCGGGACTTGGTTATTTGGACTCAGGGGACCCTAAAACGAGTATTTCCGTTGAAAACTAGAAGTTGAAAATTTTCACGATCGCAATACTTCCCCTTACTATATATTTCATAAATAGGTAAAAGAAAGTAAAAATTGAAGTTAATTTAAATAAAATTTATTTAATTTCGTTGGTAGAATTTTATATAGATTAAATAATATAGCAATATCAAATCGTTACGTACAATTATCAGTAATAATTGTATACTATATCTGTCTCTTTACATCGCCAATAGGTAGGTGCGGACTCGCCCTCTACCTGGCAGGGTATCATTATACCTGGTGCTGCCGTACGTGCTTCTACCACAGCGGGCATCAAACTCCATCTTTCTCTATTGATGATATAGCCATCAATATAATCCATTGCCTCTGTTTTGACAACTTTTTCCGTCCTCAGTCTACATATTGTATTGTTGTTTCTATGTCCCTTAATTAGTTTTATTTTGGACCATATTTCTCGGGAAGTAGTAGAAGTATTCAAAGCAGCACTTCCAGCACTCTTTTTATAGTTTTCTATTATTTTTTTTAGCACAGGCCCATAAATATTTTTAATTCTATTAAGTTTGTTTGTTTGTTTGGGCTTTAAGGCGTAAAAACTCAAGGTCATCAAAAGAAAAGGTATAAATAGAATTAAAATTTAGAGAAAAAATAAAAAAAAACAAAATAACTGTCATAAATTTAAGGAAAATACATAAATAATAATAAAGATTTCCAAAGAAAGGAAAAAAATATAAACAAACACAAATAAAAATTATATAAAAAAAGAAAAATATCACTATTAATCACTGCAGATATATAATACTAATTACGATAAGTGCTAAAGTTTATTTGAAACGTTATTTATTTTTAAAAATTAAGCATTTTTGATATTTTGGCTCACACTGAGTTGCATTCAAGTGAAGAATTGAAGATGATGAATGAAGAATCCAACATTGAACCACCCAATGATGACGAAATAATGGATGCTATAAATCGGCTAAAGAATAATAGGACCCCTGGAGCTGATGACATGCCTGCTGAACTCTTCAAATATGGAGGTGGAGAGCTGTTGAAGAGGTTTCAAGGTCTTATATTACCATTTGGAGAAAGAAGTGTTGCCTGAAGATTGGAAAAAATCAATAATATGCCCTATTTTCAAGAAAGGAGACAAACTTCAGTGCCAGAATTACAGAGGTATCTCTCTTCTCTCCTGTGGATATAAGATACTATCAAGCATACTATTCCAGCGTCTCCTACCATTTGCAGAGCAGAAGCTTGGTGCCTACCAAGCTGGATTTAGACGGGGAAGATCAACTACTGATCAAATATTCTCTCTAAGAACAATTCTAGAGAGAGGAAATGAACACCAAGTTAAAACCCACCATCTCTTTGTCGATTTCAAGGCAGCTTATGACAGCATTAATCGTGAAAAACTGTACAAAGCCCTGGAAGGGTTCAGTATCCCCATAAATTGATACGGCTGATAAAGATGACCATGAGGGATGTGAAGTGTACAGTGCAGGTAGGTGGGCATCGAACGGAAGAGTTCTCCTCAAGGAAAGGGCTCCGCCAAGGAGATGCGTTAGCATGCCTATTGCCAAGCACTTGAGAAAGCTGTGAGGGACGCTGGTATCCAAACAAATAGCACCGTTTACAATCATATGATCCAGCTATTAGCTTACGCGGATGACGTTGACATCATAGGACGGTCGTTGCAGTCTGTCAAAGAAGGACTTTTGGCCCTAATGGAGGCTGCCAGAACGCTTGGACTGGAGGTAAACGCGGGGAAAACAAAGTACATGGCAAAATGAGAAGAGCCCCGACCCGGTGAGACCATCAATGTTGACCCCTTTAACTTTGAAAAAGTGGCCCAGTTCACTTATCTGGGTTCTCTTGTTACGCAAGATAATGCACCAGAAGTGGAGGTAAAAAGAAGAATTTTGATGGCGAACAGGTGCTACTTTGGCCTCCGAAGAGAGTTCACCTCCCGGCTCCTAGACAGGCCGACTAAGCTCCATCTATATAAGACGATGGTTCGCCCAGTCCTGTTGTATGGATCAGAAACATGGGCTATTAGTAAAAGAACTGAACATGACCTACAAGTCTTTGAGAGAAAAGTACTTAGACGAATTTTCGGAGGAGTTCATCTCAATGGACATTGGAGGAGGCGGACCAATGATGAACTTTATACAGGTTTTAAGGACAATGATGTCGTTATGACCTTGAAGCTGGGCAGACTGCGGTGGGCTGGTCACGTCGCAAGAATGGAGGATGAGAAGATCCCTAAGGCCGTTATGACTGAACCTCTACACGGCATCAGAAGAAGAGGAAGACCGAAACTTAGATGGACAGATGGTGTGACAGCAGATGCAAGAGATATCCTGGGAGTTAGAAACTGGATGACGGCTGCACAGGATAGAAATAACTGGAGAGGGCTGATGGAGGAGGCCAGGACTCGCCACCGAGTTGTAGCGCCGGATTGATAATGATGATATTTTGGCTATATCATCACCTAGACTAATTGAAATGTCTAGAGTTAGTCCCAATGTAGTCAAACTCGAAATGTAAATGTTTGACTGTGAGCATATTATTGCAGTGTTGGCATTTTGGGGGTGGCTGTTTGTTGATGAGGTAGGCATGGGTTAGATTCGTATGTCCTATTCTAAGCCTAGCAATTATTACTTCCTCTCTACGGTTGGATCGATTGGATGTGGCCCAAGGATTTACAGATTTTTGACTTTGCTTGGTGGGCTATCATTCTACATGGACTGCCAGCTGGCTGCTACTTTCTTCTTGAGGGTAAGACATATTTCCTGCGGCGTTAAGATGAATTCTATCAAGTCTTTCATCTGTTTCGTCTTTTAATATTTTTTCAAAGCTTTCTTTTTTGCTTTGATTGAGCTGTTACAAGCGGAAACTCGTTTGTGCTTCCTGTTTTGCCGAGGTATACTAACCCTTTCTGCTTCAATAATGGATTTGTTTACATCAGTCTAGCTTTACATCTGTATATAAGGATTCATTGATTTCAATTTCATTAAGCGTTTCTTAAATTCTTTCCTGATAAACTTCCAATTCAGCGAGAGTATTTCCATCGGCTGTGATATTGAACGAAAGGTTTATTGTTAAGAATTGAATAATTATTGGCATTTGAAACCAGGAACTGCTTTAAAAACTCCATTAATTCCTCACCCCTACATATTTCCTATTAATGAGTTCCTACCTTACTGGCAGAACCTTTAAGGTAAACCATAACCATAAGGAAACGTTAAAACTCATACACATTTTCTCTATCTGTTGGAGTGCCTCAAGGTAGTATCTTAGGTCCTATCCTCTACTCCCTTTATACAGCTGACATTCCACTCCATCCTCGCACTGTCCTCAATACTTATGCTGATGGCACGGGTGTCTTATCCGTCCATAATGATCCAACTACTGCATCCCAAACCCTCCAGTCCCAGATCACAGCCATTGAAGAATGGTGTCGAAATTGGAGGATTAAAATAAACCCCAACAAATCCCACCAAATCACCTTTACCCTTCGTCGCAAACCGATGACTTCCTGCGTCCCAGTATCCTTTAATAACATTACCCTTACTTCTGTAGAACAAATCCGATACCTAGGTCTCCATCTTGACAAGCGCCTTACTCGGAATCCTCACACAAGACTGAAACGACAAGAAACTGCTCGAATATATCGATTACTACAACACTTACTAGACAAACGTTCAAAACTTCCAGTATATTATCCAGTATCTACATCACAATTATGAGACCTATTTGGACATATGGAATCGAGCTTTGGGGCTCTACGAAACCATCTAATTCCTCCCGCATCCAGTCCTTACAATCCAAAATCCTTCACAAAATCCTATTTGCTCCTTATTTTGTCAAAAATCAACTCCTCCATAATGACCTAAACATCCCATTTGTTGCAGACATAACCCTTGATAGATACTCCTTTTTCCATTCTAAACTCCCTGCCCACACAAACCCACTTGAACGGAACTTATCTTCCTCAGATATCCCTGATATCCAAGGCGACTGAAAGGTGGCCTCGGGACCTACTGTCTTATAATAGTGAAGTGCTACCACTGAGTAGTTTTTCCTCAAGACATTTTCATGTATTTTTATTTTCATACTACCCATTTACTTATTGTATTCTTTAGTACAATTGTAAATTACTATAAATAAATATTTAAAAAAAAACGAATTATTGGGAAGTGATCGGTACCAAACAGTTCCTCTAATACCATCCATTTTGTTTTTTGTAGAAGACTTTGTTCACAAAAACTGAAGTCTAGGACTGATGATGTATTATTGCTTGAGTTTATATGGGTTTTGGTTCCTTTCTCTTCCTTGCATGAACACGCCATTTTTGAGACCTTCTGTGACCCTATCCCATCCTATAGTAATAATCACCCTGGACCAGTGGTTACCCCGACGTTGCCTGTGTTAACTGTAACGTCTTAGGTTATCTGACAGAGGGTTTAGTGTAGGCTCTGCTAGCGCTACCTGTGAGGGAGCGCGTGAAGCTGCCGCTGCAATGGATTATATTAAAAATAGATTATACGAGCTGTTGCTCGCGAAATTACCTGCTTCAATTTCTGTTATGATCGCGATTAAGAAGTTTTTAAAAGAATAATATTTTTTAGTTTTATTTTCATGTGGCAGAAGAACATACTGATTTTCACTGCAACCCGATCTTAACAAGGCGACATATAGTTGGCTGTGTGAAAAGCAGTCTGGACGTAAATCGAGTCCTAGTGTTTTAATGTTTGTCAATGTGATTTATTAATTGTCACGGCATAGTATCACTTAACGGAAAACACACGATTTTCACTTACCTCAATTTTTAAAATCAATGAAAGAATTTTCAAAAACAGTTAGAGATGAAAATACGTGAAACTATTAAAGAATTACAGAAACATGTGTTTTATTAAAAAATCTATTATATTATTATCTAAAATAATCAGTTAGTTTTATCTTCATTTCATCACCCTCTATTAACTTTTAAAAGCTTGTGTATGAGATAATATTTTTTCAAAAATCTTTAGCTTTCCAACGGTATATTGTACATGTATATCTTATGTTCAAAAACAAAAAAATGCATTAAAAAAATATGTTTTTCTATTTTCTCCTTTAGTTGGGTATCGAATTCATTCAATTTATATATTTACCTGTTTTTGTAACAAGATAATATAGTTATTTTTATGGAATCAACAAAATTAAAGGTACTTTAGAAGAAAAAAAATTTAAATTATCGGCATTTAAGCCCTGTCAGACCATTTTAATCCGAATGAAACCTAAATGATATTAAAGCCCATTAAATTTTACATCGATATAGCGAGTTTAATCAAAATCGTCGGAACCTTTTTTGAGAAAATCAAAGAAAGGTGCTAAATGCATGGTATAAAGTGGCACTTCTGGTAAGCTCATTATGTAACGTCTCGGGCGAATATATTAGTTTTAAATATGAAATTTCAGTTTCATAGGACTTACCGTTTCCACCTGGGAGTTACCTTAGGAGACCTAAGGGAACCTAAAATGTGTATTTTCGTTGAAAACTGGAATTTGAAAGTTTTCACGATCGCAATATTTTCCCTTACTATATATAGTAAGTAAAAGTAAAAATTAAATTATTTTAAAATTAAAAGGTAAATCATTTGGAATCATCGGGATTCGATTTTAATTTTCCCTATTTATTCCACTGATTCTTCACTCCTATTGGTCACAGCGTGGTGTAATGTAACGTGAAGCCTTTATCAATAAATGGACTATCCAACACAAAAAGAATTTTCCAATTCGAACAAGTAGTTTCTGAGATTATCGCGTTCGAACAAACTAACAAACTCTTCAGATTTATAATATAGATTTATAGTATAGATTATAATTACTAAGGCCACATTTTCATTGTTAGCATATTTTCTATCCCGATGGTGGTTGAGAGTTAGTAATATAATGTCTTGACAAGGACCCTTTCAGATCCTCAAGAGTGGCCTCAGACCTCATCCTTTGCTTTGTAATGAACTGCGGAATATGGATGGACAACCGCGGAATAAATTGGAGAAGGCTGAGGGGGAATAAAGATCTTCAGCCACATTTTGGCTTGTCTCTTCATTCTCAAGTATATTATTATAAGAAATAATGGAATTAATTCTAGTTTCTTTTAATTATATGGTATCCAGTAATCATATTCCGACAGTTCTTACAAATACGCTATTGGGAGAGGGTGATGTCAAAAATCATTTAATTTAAAAACAATATGTTTGTTTATTTATTTATTTAGCGTCACTTAATGCTAGTATGGCTAATCGGACGATGCTACAGCGGGAGTCCTAAATTTTGCCTATTCAGGTTTTATTAGGATAGGGATCTTTAACGTGTACCTGACGTCGCACAGGACCGGGACCCCCTTTTAACATCCCATCAGAAGGACGGCATAACTAAGGGTTTTTTACTCCCATTAGAAAATCCTAGGACCACCTGCGGGTTTGGCATAGGGGGCTGTTATGCTAACCACGGAGCTACAAGTGATCCCTTTTTTAAAGTATATTTTATATAAAGTATATAAAATACAACAAGTAAATATGCTGAAATGATAAAACAAATAAAATCAACGTGAAGAGAAAA
Organism: Piezodorus guildinii; assembly: GCA_023052935.1. Lineage (NCBI taxonomy): Eukaryota > Metazoa > Arthropoda > Insecta > Hemiptera > Pentatomidae > Piezodorus > Piezodorus guildinii. The sequence continues at coordinate 7,094,014 of CM041296.1, forward strand.
ATGTCCATTGGTAGCACTCTTTAGTAGTAGTGTGTCTAAACAAGAAGGTCTCTTCCTTTCAGATGCCTCGGAGGATTATCAGGGACTGAAGAGGAAGCAATGATTGAAACTAATAGATTAGAGTGGGAGTGGTGTTTTTCATGAAAGGTGTGATACCAAATCCTTTCAAAATTTAAATTTAGATTTTTAAAAAATTCAATTAGTTACCTTTTCAACTCTTACTTACCTCTGTTGTTAAAATCAATTAAAGAACTTTTGAATAAAGTACATTGACCATATTACATTACCTTGAGTTTCGATAGGAACATATGTTGGTTGGTTGTTTTTAATATTGGCATAATTACCGTTCAGCAAGGGCTCCGAGTCGTTGACCATATTTCCTCTGCCCTTGAGAACAAGGAGTACTGCTCTGGTGCATTTCTGGACATAACGCAAGCATTTGACCGGGTGTGGCATCCGGGATTACTCTTTAAGCTCAAAAACCATTTACCCCAATCCTTATACCTAGTCCTCTGATCCTATCTATCAAACCGCTCCTTCCGAGTTCGCTGTGGTGAAGAATATTCTAATTATTATCCAGTCGAATCCGGTGTTCCTCAGGGCAGCGTCCTTGGTCCTTTCCTCTACAATATATACACGGCTGATATTCCTGTTTGCCCTAATACCTTCCTAGCAACGTACGCTGATGACACAGCTATCCTATCCTCTCACTTAGATCCCGAAATTGCATCTATAGGCCTCCAAACGCACCTTTCTCAAATTGAAGACTGGTGTAACAACTGGAGAATCAGTCAATCAATTCAAATGCAAACATGTCACCTTTACCCTTCGAAGACAATCCCGCCCTCCAGTTCTCTTTAACTCCGTTCCGCTTCCTTTCTCCGACACAGTCCGGTATCTTGGCTTCCTTCTGGACAAAAGACTAACTTGGAACCCGCATACTAGACTTAAACGACAAGAACTTAATCGACGATTTGACAATTATACAGACTACTGAACAGAAATTCTAAATTATCTATCGAGAACAAACTGCTAATATATAAGACAGTACTGAAACCTATCTGGACCTACGGACTTGAACTGTGGGGGACAGCCAAATTTTCTAGCATCAAACGCATTCAATCCTTCCAATAAAAGTCCTCCGAAAAATAGTTAATGCTCCTTATTATGTATCCAACCATACCTTACACCGCGACCTAAATATTCCATTTATTTTAGACCTTATACCATTAAAATCTCTAAATTCCATCAGAACCTTATCCATCACCCTAATCCCCTAGCTCAATCCTTATCCAGCTCCACACATCCTTACCATCCTCCTAGAAGGTTGAAACGGCAGTGGCCTCGAGACCTCTTGTAAAATGTATATTGGAGTTCTAGCATTGGCAAGATTCTCCACTCACGTGCTGTATGCTTGTGAATTGTACATAGGTATGAGTGACTTTTGTATATATTTTATTGATTTTGTTTTGTATATATGTATATTGTATTATTATTATATAAATTTATTGTTTTGCATATATCGTGTGAATGTAGTATGAATGTTGTACTTCATCACTATTGTTTGTTTGTTTATTCGTTTAACGTCACTTTTATGCTGCTATGGCTAATCGGACGATCATCACTATTAAAAATGTCCTAAATTGGACAGATTGTAATATTGCTCAATAAAGAATTGTTTTAACTAAAAACTAAAAAAAAAAAATATGGAATAATTAATAAAAAAATTAAAAAAACAAAAAAATCATGCAACATTAATAAATCTTTTTGTAACAAGAATAATATTTTTTCTAAAATCTGTAGCTTCTCAACGATATATTTTACATTTATATTACTTTTCTAATGTAGGAAAAAAAATAATTACCTCAAAAAATTGTCGGTTGTTATCTCCTTCACTTAATTATTAAATTCTTTCATCTTGTATATTTACAGGTGTTGGTCCATTAGATTTACGAAACCCTAAAACGAATTATAAAAAAATGACTTTCCCTTACTCTTTATTCTATTTATATAGTAAAAACAAAGGGAAAAATCTGGTGCGGGCAACACACGACTTTCACTTACCTCCATTTTTAAAATCAATGAAAGAATTTTCAAATACAGTTAGAGATAAAAACACGTGAAATTATTAAGGAATTAATCAAATTCAATTTATATAGAAACATGTGTTTTATTAAAAAATCTATTATATTATTATCTTAAATAATCAGTTAGTTTTATCTTCTTTTCATCACTCTCCATTAACTTCTAAAAGCTTGTGTATGAGATGATATTTTTTCTAAAATCTTTAGCTTTCCAACGGTATATCATTCATGTATATTACTGCTCTTATGTTCAAAAACGAAAAATTGCATTAAAAAAATATTTTTTCTGTTTTCTCCTTTAGTTGGGTATCGAATTTATTCAATTTATATATTTACCTGTTTTTCATCAGCGTTAACAAGATTATCTTTAAGTTATTATTATTGAATCTACAAAATTAAAGGTACTTTAGGAGAAGAAAATTTAAAATATCGGCATTTAAGCCCTGTCAGACTATTTTAATCAGAATGAAACCTACATGATATTAAAGCCCATTAAATTTTACATCGATATAACCAGTTTAATCAAATTTGTCGGAACCGTTTTTGAGAAAATCGAAAAAAGGTGCAAAATGCATGGTATAAAGTGCCTCTTCTGGTAAGCTCATTTTGATGAAAAAAGTTTTGTCACGTCTCGGGCGTATAGTTGTCTTAAATATGAAATTTCAGTTTCATAGGACCTACGGTTTCCGCCCGGGAGGTACCATACATACACACACACACACACAGACCTTTTTGCGGGACTTGGTTATTTGGACTCAGGAGACCCTAAAACGTGTATTTCCGTTGAAAACTGGAATTCAAAAATGTTTACGATCGCAATACTTCCCTTTACTATATAAAGTAAGTAAAAGTAAAAAAAGTCCGAAAACATAAATTTGAACTGCATTACAATAAATGTCTTATCCACAGCTGGAAGATGATTTAAAAATATTTTTTTACCAACAAGGTTGACAAAACAATTATTGAAAATACCGTTTCAATATCTTGTGATCTTGACCTAATTTAGTTCCTACCTCTTTGCTAACCTTGCGATTCGATAATCTCTTACATAATCGATTGTATTGATTTGATATTGTCATTACGTAACCGACTACATACTACATTCTACATTCTGGCTATACTACATTCTGGCATGTGCTATAAATCCTGGAGCCCCTTTTTTATTGGAAATAATCTCAATTAATTTAAAGAATATTTTTTTTTTTTATTATATGATAAACAACAGTTCACGTTAAGGGGAATTTAAAATATTTAGACTTAAATAAACTAGTAAGATTATAATATAGTGAAATTATGAAAATTGAAATTTGGATGATGACTAAATCCGACAGGTCCAAAAAGGCACACCAACTAAAGCCTGGATTTGTTGTTTGTTCGTTTAACGTCACTTTATGCTACTATGGCTAATCGGACGATGCTACAGTGGGAGTCCTAAATTTTGCCTATCCAGGTTTTATTAGGATAGGGATCTTTAGCGAGTACCTGACATCGAACAGGCTCGGGACCACCTTTTAACGCACCCTCCGTAGGACGGCATAACAAGAATTTTTTACTCCCATTAAAAAATCAAAGCCTGGATTATCCTTTTTTTTTTTTTTTTTTCCGTCCCTGCCTAAGATCGGCATAATCGAGATATTTTTACCCACATCGAAAATCCTAGGGACCTACTGGTTTGAAATGCTTGGGTACAGAAATCTGTTATGGTACCTACACTACACTACAAGTTTTTTTTTGTTTTTTTTAAACATTTTATTGGTATTTACAACTGTATAAACAAAAAACAAAAAATCAAGCAAATGTGATTTTTATATAATACAATAACATGATATACATATAGAGAAACTTCCCATTGGAAGAACTCTAAAAATATATAGAGGGGTTAGAGTGAGAATGGAGTTTGTCATGGAAGGATTGATACCTGGTCCGGGCTAAATCAGTAACATAGGGAACATTAAAGGTTTTTATGAATGAGTTTATTCGTGACAAAGTAAGGAGCGTTGAAGCTTTTACGAAGGACTTTGGATTGTAAGGATTGGATGCGGAAAAAATTTGATGGTTTAGTAGACCCCATAGCTCTACTCCGTAAGTCCAGATTGGTCTTATAATAGTCATGTAGAAGAATCTTTTGTTGGCCAGAGGAAGGTTTGACAGTTTGTCTAGTAAGTGTTGAAGTAGCCTTAAACGGCGAAAACCACAAGTATATTTAATATGTAATCTCCCCTCCCCCCCATATATATATATATATAATATTTAATACCTTAATTCAATAAGTATTTAATATATTAATCCGTTCCTTATTAGTCTTGCTTAAATAACAAACAAGAGAACGCAGTCCCCAACCGGTTTTCGTGGTGTAGCGGTTATCACATCTGCCTAACACGCAGAAGGTCCCCAGTTCGATCCTGGGCGAAAACATAGATTTTTTTTTAGGATATCACATCGATTTTTTAATTAATTAAGCAATTTTCTAATAGCAGATATTAAGGTATTATTTTGAATAATTTTTTTTTGTCTATTTTTTTTAATATATATATATATATATATATATATATATATAGGGGGGGAGGGGAGATTACATATTAAATATACTTGTGGTTTTCGCCGTTTAAGGCTACTTCAACACTTACTAGACAAACTGTCAAACCTTCCTCTGGCCAACAAAAGATTCTTCTACATGACTATTATAAGACCAATCTGGACTTACGGAGTAGAGCTATGGGGTCTACTAAACCATCAAATTTTTTCCGCATCCAATCCTTACAATCCAAAGTCCTTCGTAAAATGTTCATTAACAAAAGCTTATAATATCAAATATTACAACATAATAATACGTAATTATAAAGATAGATGTGTCCTTCAAAACGTCACGTAATATTTCAAGCAGATGACTTCAAGTCGTGTGTTCTTAAATTAACAAATAACAGAAGTCCACCAGCATTTTAAGTCCGAAGGACGAATGAACAAGGAAAGTTTTCATCCTACGAAAAATCATAACTATTTATTAGATTTGAACAGCAATCTTGGACATAAAAAGCTTTTATGGTAGCCACTACACATAGTTGACCCACTTAAATTTATTTTAAGTCCTAATTGATTTTAAAATGACGTGTGTTTGCGCGCACTAGCTTTTTTCAGTCAAATTCATAATTTTTTCAATCGAATTCATAATTTTGTCAGTCATATTCATAATTTTTTCAGTCAAATACATACTTTTTTCAATCAAATTCATAATTTTTTCAGTCAATTTCTTCTTAACCCATTTTATACTGTCAATTTAATGAGGTTTTGCTACCAAGAAAGTAACATTTTTATTAAATCTTGTTGTTGTTTATCCATTTAACGTCACTTCATGTTACTGTGCTTAATCCGACGGTGCAGCGGGTGTCTCAAGTTTTAACTACCCAGGTTTACTTAAGATAGTGATCTTTTACGAGTTCCACTTTTTAAATATTTTAAGAATCACCGGTGGCGCACAAATTTAGGGCGATCTGCTGGTTTCGGACTTGCGACCTTAAGTATAGAAGGCTGTTATGCTAGCCACTAATCCAAGGCGACCCTCAATGCATTCAACAAGGTGTTTGAATATGAGACTTTACTGGTACTAGTTAGTGTTAATAATTTGGTTTGGTTGATGAGATGAGGGCAGCTCTGACGAGGCAAGTAATATTTTATGTATTATATTTCCACAACAAACTGGGTCTCAGCCTCTTAATTAAAAAAAAAAATATTTATGGTTTTATATTCACAAAAGGATAGAGAATAACTGGTCAAAAAATCATGAAAAAAAATATATATAGAAAAATCTGGTGCGCGACTCACTTCTCACTTACCTTGTTTGTTTTTTTTAATTTCTTAATAAACTTAAAATTTAAATAAGAATCATATTGTTTCGATTTAATTATTACTTTCACTTACTATACATAGTAAGGGAAAGTATTGCGATCGTGAAAATTTTCTAATTCCAGTTTTCAACGGAAATACACATTTTAGGGTCCAATAAGTCCCTGAGTCCAAATAACCAAGTCCCGCAAAAAGCTGTGTGTGTGTGTGTGTGTGTGTGTGTGTGGTAACTCCCGAGCGGAAACGGTAAGTCCTAGGAAACTGAAATTTCATATTTAAGACAACTATACGCCCGAGACGTGACAAAACTTTTTTCATCAAAATGAGCTTACCAGAAGAGGCACTTTATACCATTCATTTTGCACCTTTTTTCGATTTTCTCGAAAACGGTTCCGACGATTTTGATTAAACTCGCTATATCGATGTAAAATTTAATGGGCTTTAATATCATGTAGGTTTTGGATTTGGATAAAAATGGTATGACGGGGCTTAAATGCCAAAAAATTAGATTTTCTTTCTCTAAAGTACCTTTAATTTTGTAGATTCTATAAAAATAACTATATTATCTTGTTACAACTGATAAAAAACAGGAAAATATATAAATTGAATGAATTCGATACCCAACTAAAGGAGAAAACCGAAAAAATATTTGTTAAATGCAATTTTTTGTTTCTGAAGGTCAGCCTAATTAAATTATGGTTTATATCACACAGATTGGAATAGCAAAAAATTTTGAAAAAAAATAATATTCGCATCATTCACATGTTTTTTTAAATTTTAATAAAGTGATGAAAAGAAATAAAACTAACTGATATTTTAGATAATAATATATATTTTACTTTCACTTACTATACATAGTAAGGGAAGTATTGCGATCGTGAAAAATTTTCTAATTCCAGTTTCAACGGAAATACACATTTTAGGGTCCTAGTCCCTGAGTCCAAATAACCAAGTCCCGCAAAAAGGCGTTGTGTGTGTGTGGTGGTAACTCCCAAGCGGAAACGGTAAGTCCTAGAAACTGAAATTTCATATTTAAGACAACTATACGCCCGAGACGTGACAAAAAATTTTTTTCATCAAAATGAGCCTTACCATGAAGAGGCACTTTATACCATGCATTTTGCACCTTTTTTCGATTTTCTCGAAAACGGTTCCGACGATTTTGATTAAACTCTATATCGATGTAAAATTTAACGGTCTTTAATATCAATTATGGTTTATTTGGATAAAAATTGGTCTGACAGGGCTTAAATGCCAATTAAATATCGATTTCTTCCTCCTAAATACCTTTAATTTTGTAGATTCTATAAATAATAACTAATTATCTTGTTACCGTGATAAAAAACGGAAAATATATAAATTGAATGAATTCGATACCAAACTAAAGAGAAAACAGAAAAAATATTTGTTTAATGCAATTTTTTTGTTTTTGAACATAAGAGCAGTAATATACATGTAATATATACCGTGTGCGAAAGCTAAAAAAAATATCAACACAAGCTTTTAAAAGTTAATAGTAGAGTAATGAAAAGAAGATAAAACTAACTAATTTAGATAATATAATAGATTTTTTAAAAAACACATGTTTCTATATAAATTCAATTTAAATTAATTCTTTAAGTAGTTTACTTACTTTTGAAATTCTATCATGTTGTTATCTAAGTGAAAGTCGTGTGTGCCCTACCAGATTTGTTTTCTAATTCTATAACAATTTATTTACATCACTAAAAGTATTTAAAAATTCTTAAATTGATTTCAACAACGAGGGCAAGTGAAAGTCGTGTGTTCAGGGCACAGAATTTTTTTTTTTTTTTTTTGGTGTGTGGGAGTAGAAGCTAACTTTGTTTATTTAAGTGAATACTTGGCATTAATGCCATTTCTTTCCTCCCCAGCCAGAAATATAGAGACATCCCGAAGACCCTATGCGTTCCGAGTATTCGCTTGTTATGCCAGCGGTCGGCGGAACTCTCGTAATACATAAATGTATGGAATACTTCCCTCCTCAGACATTTGTCAAGAGAGAGACACACATTCCTTCGACGGGATTCCTCCACACTGCTCCAACCCTAAGCAGCTCTTGGAATATTACTGTCTCCTCCACGCAACGAGTTGAGGCCTTATTGCCTCTTAACTTATCGATCTCCCTTTGGCATCTAGTGGTTTACTTCTATACTTCAGTAGTCTAATGTTCACAGTACAATGGAGGACCCACATAGGGAAAAGAGGAAATATTCCCATCAGTAAAAAAAAAAAAAAAATCTGTTGCTGACAACAAAGACTATTTATTACCTTGACTGCTAAAATCAATGTAAACATTTATTTTTTTTTTATTACAATTAGTCATAATAGACAATAATAACAGTGCTATAGGATCTCATTCATGCAATATTTACAATATAAAAAAAAAAAAAAAAATACTTAAAATGAAACCAAACTAAATAAACGTATACAATAATAAAATTTGTAGATAAAATAAATACAAATAAATGAAGTTAACAAATAAATAAACAAAACATGTCGCATTCATACGTATGTACAATATTTACAATCAGCTCGGGAACCCCGGACGGGGCTTGTCTCCCCACTTGTGGAAGGACAAACAGAGTCCAGAGGATCCCAGCGCCTCCCTCTCAGCCGCATCGCGGGTGAGAGCCAGCGGAAGCTAGGTGGGGGCGCCATAGAATTTAAAAAGTAGAGAGACACACTTTATTTATAAATAAACAAATAAACTAAATCATGCTGATCAACATAATTGGGTTGCTATAACAAAGCATACTGATTGTTTCCTTCAGGAATATTCTTAATATTATAAATTATAATCTTAAATCCTTAATTATAAACCCAATATATTTTTTTTCTCTTTTCTATTCTTTTTAAATTTTTTTCTTTATATTTTTCCTTGTATTTTTTTCCCTTCTTCATCGTTTTTCTTTCAGATATATAAATCTATACATATAACCAAAAACTTAAAAAATAAATAAATAAATAATGGAAGGAATTAGTCCGGGTGGCGGTCATTAAATGAAACAACTAAATAGTTTCAACTATTAATTGTTTGCCAACGTTTCGACCCCCCTTTGTGGGTCATCATCAGGGCGCATGGTGGGTGAATGGAAACTAGCTACATCCACAATTTAAAAAAAAAATGTGTATACATCATAAAACACCACATCAAATATATAATCATCATATAAAGAAAACAATACAACAATAAAACACTTAGCATCCAAAATCGATATCCATATGTACAATATTATATAAAAATTAAAATATAAACAACTATTATTAAAGTACTAATGCACATGCATGCCTCTCTAATTATACCTGTTAAGGGTAGATGTGATAGTGTATAATTCCCAGACAGTGGAGAACCACACTTTCTGCTATCCTTGCCAAGTCCTTTATATCGACACCTATGTCCTCCATGAAGCTCCTTGTTGAACCCTGTACAGCTCCGCGGGCTCCGAACCAAAGTCCTTTCACGTAGAAGTCTCTCTCGCCATAGATCTCGCGGAGCTTTGAATAATATATATATATATATATATATATATATATTATTTTTTTTTTTTCATTTATTGAGATTTACAACTGTATTATTTAATATATCAAGTAAATTAGCTGTCAGATAATACACATGAAAAATACATAAAGAGAAAATGCCCATTGGCATCACTCCACCAAGTAATCTAAAAAACTAAAAAATAGAAGGTCTCGAGGTCATCTTCTTTTCAGGCGCCTCGGAGGATTGTCAGGAATGGAAGAGGAAGCCAGGATTGAAACTAGTGGGTTAGAATCGGAGTGGAGTTTGTCATGGACGGATTGATACCTGGTTCGGATCATATCAACAAAATATAGGATGTTACTGTCTTCATGGATGAGATTATTCGTGAGGAAGTAAGCAACAATGAGGATTTTTGGATTGTAAGGATTAAATACGGGAAGAATTAGATGGTTTAGTAGAGCCCCAAAGCTCAACTCCGTAAGTCAAGATATGATGCTGCCTTATGATGGTGATATAGATGAGCCTTTTGTAGTTAAGTGAAAGGTTAGAGCGTCTGTCGTTAAAGTAAGCGAAAGCGACGGCAGTTTCTTGTCGTTTCAGTATACATATATATATATATATATATATATATATATATATATTTATATATATATATATATATATTTTTTTTTTTTTTTTTTTTTTTTTTTCTTCTTCTTCATTATACAGTTTAAACGAAAACTTTATTTTATTTCTTTATCCTTAAATTATTATTATTTTTTATTTTATTTTACTTTTTTTATATATTTTTTATTTATTTATTTTATTTTGGTATTATTAATTATTGTTGTTGGATTCATATTTTATTATCTTTTATTTATTATTTTTATTTTTTTTAATTACTATTATTATTATTAATTTCGTTTATTTTATTTTTATTTATCTTTATTTTTATTATTTGTGAATGTTACTGTATTATTTATTGTTTTTAGTATTTTGTTCGTTGTTTTCTTTTCATAATTTTTTTTTCTGATATCATTTTGGTAAATCGTTTAATAACCATTTGGTAATGGTGGTTAATAACCATCAGCAGTTTTTTGCCCTTAAAATTAAAAACAACAACATATGCTTCTATCAAAACTCAATGTATATTAATTCTTTAACCTTTTTACTTTCACTTACCAAATATTTCACCTCTAACTTATTCGAAAAAACTTAATATGATTTTAACAATGGAGTTATGTAAAAGGAAGGTAATTCAAACTGATGAATAGAGCATATATGGAATATGGAATAAGTACATATATGGAACGTACCGTTTCTCGGGCAACGGCCGTGCAAGGAGATGATTAGGAGATAATTTTCAGTTACCTACTTAATAGAAGTTGGGTATAACACAGGAAGGTCTCCCTGCCCCAAATTCGACTCACGGCTTAAATAACGCAATAAATAGTAATTCTAAATAATTATCTAGACCACGCCACTCCTACACTTAAAAAAGCTATAACAGAATTTTATAAAATTGTTTTTAATTGTTTACTTTCCCAGTAAAAGGTCTAGGGAAAGATGGTAGCATGGAAGATTGTAGCTTGGAGAACATTAAATTTATCGTTCCACACATATAACAGTATATATAGCGAGCCTGGTCCATATTTTAGCAAGCGTAGCAAAATGAAAAACATTTTTTCCTGTATCGGAAGCGATATGAGAAAGGGGAGGCAGTAGCCAGAGCTAATCCTTAATCCTTAGGAATGATAGTAAAGGATTGGTGGGAAAGCGATGGACCCGGGCAATCCCTTAGCCGTCCGATACACCCTCCATCTTATATTTCTTCTCAATTACCTCAACTCACCTCCTCCTATATGTTTCGCTGTGTACAGACTCTCTTTATATATTTTTTCAGTCCTTTTAATTAGACGGTTATTTCAAAGTACGTAATGGACATTTATCTAATTAAAATTTCACATATTATTTAAATTCTAATTAGGTTTAGTTGTCTAATACGTCATAATTTTCATCTAATTTAAAATTCCGATGTTAATTCTGTAAGAGTACAGAACCTGAGTTACCGTTTAGCATGGGCGTTACAAACTGCCTCTTATGCAAGTTTCATATCAACCGTAGATCCCTACCCCAATTAAACCTGGATAGGCAAAATTGAGGACTACCACTGTAGCATCGTCCGATTAGCACTTGCAGCATAAGGGACGTTAAATAAATAAATAATCAGGTTCTGAATCCACATTTCATTCCAAAAGATACTATATCCATGTTTCGTTTAAAAGGTACTATATCCTATGTAAACTAGATATATATAGATAACCTTTCCTTTCATTTCCTTCCAAAAGGTACTATATCCACATTTTATTTTCCCTTCCAAAAGGTACTATATCCATGTTTCGTTTCAAAAGGTACTATATCCTCTACAAACAGATTTAACCTTTCCTTTCAGTTCTTTCCGTATTATATCACCATTAATTTATTTTCTTCATTTTGTGCATTTTATTGCTTCATTTAGCATGTCTTGAATCACCGATATTTTTTTGATCATTGGGTTTAACCAATAATCATTTTTAGGTTCTTGTATATTTCCAAAATTAAATTAAAGTTTTCCATAGTATTTCATCTTGCAGTCCACATGAATTTGGTATTAATAATTTTCAAAACACCCACATTTTAATAAAATAGTGGTATTTAAACCTGAAAATGATTATAATTAGTTATCCTTGACTTTGCTAAATATGAGAAGAAAAACCGTTCCTGATCTAACCTAATAGAACATTTTTTTTTTTAAATGTAAAATAATAGCTTAAAAGTTATTGGTTTATCAGTCTATATTGTTAAATTTCGTTTCCATATAGTTGATAATATAAACACATTTGCTAAATTCACAAAAATAGTGAATACAAGTTCAAAACAAACTTCATAATTACTTACTTTCTTATTATACTGAAATAAATAAATAAAAGGTCATTTGAATATTGCTTTCGATAAAAAAACAGATAAATCTATAGGTTGAACGTATTCGATCTCCAACTAAAGGAGAAAACTGCAAAAATATTATTTTAATGCATTTTTTCGTTTTTGAACAAACAGTAATATGCATGTGTAATAAGCCGTTGGAAAGCTAAATATTTTAGAAAAAATATTATTTTATACGAAAGCTTGTAAAAGTTAATAAAGAGTGATTAAAGACGGATAAAACTAACTGTTTTTTTTTTAGTTCACGAAAAGGAAAATTCATGTTGACGGTGCTGCAACCTGGCGGCTTGTCAATGATGCACAGCGCGACAATTTTGTTTTTGAACATAAGAACAGTAATATTTATACGTCTATATTTTCTATATATTTATCTATATATTTATACAGTAGTATTTATACGGTAGGTCCTATGAAACTGAAATTTCATATTTAAGACAACTATACGCCCGAGACGTGACAAAACTTTTTTCATCAAAATGAGCTTACCAGAAGAGGCACTTTATACCATGCATTTTGCACCTTTTTCTCGATTTTCTCAAAAACGGTTCCGACGAATTTGATTAAACTGGCTATATCGATGTAAAATTTAATGGGCTTTAATATCATGTAGGTTTCATTCTGATTAAAATAGTCTGACAGGGCTTAAATGCCGATATTTTAAATTTTCTTCTCCTAAAGTACATTTAATTTTGTAGATTCAATAATAATAACTAGATTATCTTGTTAACGCTGATAAAAAACAGGTAAATATATAAATTGAATAAATTCGATACCCAACTAAAGGAGAAAACAGAAAAAATATTTTTTTAAAGCAATTTTTCGTTTTTGAACATAAGAGCAGTAATATACATGAATGATATACCGTTTGAAAGAGAAAGACTTTAGAAAATATATTATCTTATACACAAGCTTGTAAAATTGAATAATGAGTGATAAAAAGTCGATAAAACTAACTGATTATTTTAGATAATAATATAATAGAGTTTTTAATAAAACACGTGTTTCTAAATTAATTCAATTTAATTAATTCTTTAATGGTTTCACTCATTTTTATCTCTAACTGTATTTGGATATTCTTTAATCGATTTTAAAAACGAAGGAAAATAAAAGTCGTGTGTTGCCCGCACCAGATTTTTTTATTAGTTGGAAAGATCCATAATACTAATATTTAATACTAATCATTCCTATTCACACAAGTGCCTAATAACCGGCAGTGGGATTATCTTTATTCGATGGTCATTTATTATGTTCTAGGTGTATTTAATTCAAAGTATTTTTGTTTTTATTTAACAATGGACATTGCTGAGACAGGTAAGACATTAAATTTCCAAACTCCTTATTAAATATAAATTGCAATCTCACCTGTAGAGTTAATATAAATATTTGTAAATGTATGCCCCTATGCAATATTGAAAAACTGATTGTCGTAGATAATAATATCGTATAATTGATAATTTAATAAAACCTATGTTTCTATTTAAACTTAATTTAATTTTTTCTTTTAATCTCTAAATGTATTTAAAACTTCTAAGATTGATATTAACAACGGAAGTAAAGGAATTTTGTGTGTTGCGCGCACCAGTTTTTTTTTTTGTTGGTTATGTTTAAGTTTGGAAACATATTTATAGGACGATGCAATTTCTTTGCCTGGGACTGTAAGTTATTGGAAATATTTTTAAAATTGTAGCCTAATTAGTGCTGTCCTATGAAGGGTTAAATTAATTAAGCTGCTTATACTAGGAGTATCGTTTTGTAGTTCGTAGAAGTCCTCGAGCAAGAAATGGAGTGGTTTCAAATTTAATTGGCCACCTCCGGGTACTTTGCTGGGTGGCCGGGGGCGGCTAGGTCTCTGGAGGAGTGGAGATCAAAGGGAGGAAAGAACGATTTTAGGAAGAGAGGCAGGAGATATTGGTGGAGGAGGTTCTGTCGGTCTGGGATCGATCCTCGCTGAGTGATGTAGAAGGGAGACAGTCCGAAACTCGATCCAGGATCCCCTGTCCGCTGTCAAGGAAGGGGTTAACTGCTTCTACTCCGAGCTAATTGCTAGGCTGTACGAAGTATCTCAAAGCTAATTCAATAGAGGCGATGATAAAGTAAAAATTAAAAATCAGGTGCGGGCAACACACGACTTTCACTTTCCTCGACTGTTTAAATTAATTTAAAAACTATTAAATATACTTCAGTTGATCTTAATAAAACGCGTATTCATTTTTGTTGGGAAAAGATGATGTAGATTAAATAATATGACTACATTAAATTGTCAATCAGTAATAAGTTTATTCCCTAGTTTGTCACTTTTTATAATCTTTTACAACTTTATTTATAAGATATATTTTTTTCAAAATTCTTTAGCTTTCCAAGGGTGTATACCTATGTATTACGGTTCTTATCTAAAAAAGTTCTTTTCTCTTTCAGTTGATAATCAAATGCATCCGACTTATATATTTTGCCTTTTTTAATGAATACTAACAACATGAAATGATTAATCTTTTAGAACCAAAAAAAAATTAAAGATACTATAGAGGAAGAAAGATAAATATACGTGAAACTATTAAAGAATTAATTAAATTGAATTTATATAGAAACATGTGTTTTATTAAAAATCTATTATATTATTATCTAAATCAATCACTTAGTTTAATCGGATTTGTATCACTCTCCATTAACTTTTAAAAGCTTGTGTATGAGATAATATAAAATTTTCTAAAATCTTTAGCTTTCTAACGGTACATCATACATGTATATTACTGTTCTTATTTTCAAAAAAGAAAAATTGTATTAACAAAATATTTTTTACTGTTTTCTCCTTTAGTTGGGCATCGAATTCATTCAATTTATATATTTACCTGTTTTTCATCAGTTGTAACAAGATAATATAGTTAGTTTTATAGAATCAACAAAATTAAAGGTACTTTAGAGAAAGAAAATTTAAAACATCGGCATTTAATTAAACCCTGTCAGACCATTTTTATCCGAATGAAACCTACATGATATTAAAGCCCATTAAATTTTACATCGATATAGCGAGTTTAATAAAAATCGTCGAAACCGTTTTCGAGAAAATCGAAAAAAGGTGCCAAATGCATGGTATAAAGTGGCTCTTCTGGTAATCTCATTTTGATGAAAAAGGTTTTGTAACGTCTCGGGCGTATATTTGTCTTAAATATGAAATTTCAGTTTCATAGGACTTACCGTTTCCGCCCGGGAGTTACCACACACACACACACACTCACAGACCTTTTTTGCGGGATTGGTTTTTTTGGACTCAGGGGACCCTAAAAAGTGTATTTCCGTCGAAAACTCGAATTCGAAAATATTCACGATCGCAATACTTTCCCTTCATTATTTTTAATTTATTTATTATTTAATTAATTTTATGGATGAACCCTTTACAAATAAAGTGGATCAATAATTAATCTATGCATAGACTATTTTGAATAAGTTAAGCACGAAAACAATAAATGGCATATGATCGAAATTTCATATTTATATATTGTCTATACCAGAGATCTTAGAACTAGGGGTGGAATATCTAGTCCCCTAAGAACAATATAAATTTGCAGCTTCTGGCTATTAAGCCTTCAAAATATTTATTATTTTAAAAAATAACAAATTATACTGCA
The DNA here is from genome assembly GCA_023052935.1 of Piezodorus guildinii. Classification (NCBI taxonomy): domain Eukaryota; kingdom Metazoa; phylum Arthropoda; class Insecta; order Hemiptera; family Pentatomidae; genus Piezodorus; species Piezodorus guildinii. The sequence goes on from CM041296.1 coordinate 7,110,024, forward strand.
TATTATGAATACAAAAATACATACATACACTTACACACACCCATATATGTACAATGTAATATTGCAATCTTATAATTAATACAAGAAATAAAATTAACTAAATCATTGAATAATTAATTTTTTATTAAATAAAGAGTGTAAATAGCGGTAACTTATAAAGGAGAGAGATATAGATAAGGGGCTGGGATCTTGTGTTGATAGGATGGAGTAGTAAAGAGGGGGGTGAACATGTTATAGATATAGAGGGTTTTTTAGTTCTGAAGGATTGGTAAAGATGAGTTCCTAGTAGGGGTGGGCATAATCGAATAAAGATTATCAGATCAATCGATTATTTCAATCATTCGAATTAATCGATTATCGGATTAATCGGTTTGGAGAAATTAATGGTCATTCGAACTGAATTTTATAACGATAATCGAGGGGTCACAAGGGGTTGGGATAACCAAATAACGTTGATTTTTTTTTTTTTTTTTTTTTTATCTTATCACATAAATTATAGCCCTAGCTCAGCAATCGTAGACAGGGGATTTGTGCGAATTATGTTTCAGAATGCATATTAATCATTCAAATCATCGAAGTCCGATCATTCGATTATGACGATCATCCGATTACGCCCAGCCCTGCTTAAAACGTTTTTAACGAAATCGCAAACCAGAAGTGCCACTTTATACCATGTATTTTTCCCCTTTTACAATTAGTTTTAAAAATTGCTTTAACGACTTTGATTATACTCGCTATTGATTAATTATTGGTACACTTTATTTGTAAAGGATTCTTCCTTAAAAACTAATTAAATAATAAATAAATTATAAATATTATAGATATTTTATATTATTTATTTCATAAATAAATTATGTTAACCGAGCGAAATATTAGGTAAATTATGCTTGGTTAATTATGGACTTGCCTTGACTAACCCTCAGCTATTAATAGGAGAGAGCTTTATCATTAGCTCTCATATTCAATAATTCAGAACGCCTAATTGCGACCTCTTTGTTCATGACGCCAGAGCAGTCTGCCTAGGATTAGGAATTACGAATACATCTTACGTCCTAATTTCGTACAAGAATACATAAATATAATCTCTATTTTTAAGGTCCTTTGAGTCCGAAAAACCAGCTCTGAGTCTCTGATTTTTACTATGTGTATCAAGCAAATCAATATATTTTAAAAATTATTTATATATATATTTACAACTGTATTATATAACAATTTTTTTTTTTTTTTTTTAATTATGGCTTCCCATTTGGACTTCCGCCATAAGGGGATCTGGCAGCCCTGTACCACTCCAATCTGGATGGGGTTTCACCTCTTATTTTTTGTAAGCAGAAACATACTTCTAGATGCGCTGCATCCATTTCACTATTTGCATGACAGGCAGCAAAGTGGAGACCCTACCACTCCGATCCGATGCAAGTGCGAGGTAGTCATGGCCAGTGATCATTCGGAACTGTGCAACAGCATCTTTTCTCTTCAAATCTAATGGTATCCGTTCTTCTTATATAAGTAGTTTGGCCCAGTGCTTGTTGATCGAACTGAGCCTTTGGGAGTCCGTTAGTAGAGCATGATATGCCCTCTTAACTTCATCCCTAGCTCTACGATAGGAAATTCGATTGTCCAACTGTTCCGAAGCTGCACCTTCTTTTGCAAGCTTGTCGGCTACTTCATTCCCATGGATACCACAGTGGCCGGGATTCCATTGGAAAACCATCTGCCTATCTTGTTGAAGCAGCTATTCAATTTTTAATTGGGCAGTTCACAACGTCATTTTCTTGAGATGAATTTGGCTGCGTAGCTGCTATTATGGCCGCCTATGAATCCACAAAAAATACAATTATCTTTTCATCTATATTTATGAGAGCTTGCAAAGCTAGTAATATAGCTCGAATCCCGCTATCGAAATTTGTAGACCATTTTCCTACCGGCTTCGAGATTTGAAATAGACGGGAGTACACGCCTGCTCCTCCATTGTAATTTGCATGTTCCGCTGAACCATCGGTGTAGACATGGAGCCAAGGAGGGCTAGGATAATAGACATGTAGAGATCTAAAAATATTTTAAACTAGAAGGTCTCGAGGCCATCTTCTTTTTGGAGGATTATCAGGAATTGAAGAAAACTAGAGGATTATAGTGGGAATGGAGTCTGTCATGAGAGATTTGGGCCAAATCAGCCTTTAGTTTTTCATTCAAAAACATAAATCAAAAGGTAATTGGAAAAAAAAAATTACCTAGGTGTACCTAAGTGAGAAATTAGGGTAAGGAAGGAGGCAGTTTTTCAGTTCCAAATTTCTCCTCGAGAACCAACCCTGGATTCCTTCCTTTATTCGAAAAACCGTGTCCGTCCGTCTGGTCGTGTTCCTCGCCAAACTAATTTTCGCCCTCTAATCTAAACCTCACGGTAATAGCTGCTATGCCATCATGTTTCTTTTTACCCACTCTATTAGGCAGCACACGGCCTTATACATCTCGCTTCTCGACTCTCCTAATTCTTCACCAGAGTATAAGCATTTATAAGCTATCCAAGCAAGTATATAAGAACTTCTATTTATACTTCAGTAATTCTTAGTCCAAACTTAAAGATAACACAAAAATTTCCTATTTACATTAAACATATATTAATTTTTTTAATATTTTTTTTTCAAATAACCCTCTTCAAGGTAACAACCTTACTTTCTATTTTTAGTGAACTATAACTAATTTTATTTATTTATTACAAACAAGAAAATGGCACATAAAATTTAATTTGCCATCTGCGATTCCTTTGCAATAAGCAAATTTGTGGACAGCTGAAGTGATTTTTGAGCCGCTACCAAAGCAGAGCTTGTTAAGTGATCAGCATATCTCTTCGGGGTGGTTTGTAAGGATTCGTAGGGCATTTTAATGTTTCTGCAAGTGGGTTAGTTTTTTATGTTAGTCTTTGGTGGAAGTCATTGTATTGTTCTTATTTATTGTCATTTTTTATATTTTTGAAAATATTTTTTTCATATTTACTTTCACTTACTATATATAGTAAGAGGAATTATCGCGATCGTGAAAATTTTCAAATTCCAGTTTTCAACAGAAATACACGTCTTAGACTATCTTAAGTCCAAATAACCAAGTCCATGTAAAAAGGTGTGTGTGTGTGATAACTCCCGGGCGAGAACGAAAAGTCCTAAGAAACTGAAATTTCGTATTTAAGCAAACTATAAACCGATATGTTACAGCAATATTTTCACCAAAATCAGCTAACCAGAAGCGCCACTTTATATCATACATTTTGCATATTTTTACGATTTTCTCAAAAACGGCTCTAACGATTTTATTTAAACTCTATAAACCGATGTAAAATTTAATGTTCTTTAATATCGTGTCAGTTTTATTCTTATTGAAATAGTCTGACAGGGCATAATGCCGATATTTTAAATTTTCTTCCTCTAAAGTACCTTTAATTTTGTAGATTCTATAAAAATGATTATATCATCTATTCAGCACTGATAAAAAACGTATAAATATATAATTTGAACGAATACGATATATACGATAAAAGACCAAAAATATTTGTTTATGCAATTTTTGTGTTTTTTAACTATTAAATAGACGTATAATATGCCGTTGGAAAGATAAAGATTTTAGGAAAATTATTATCTTATACACAAAATATTAAAAGTTAATGAAGAGTAGTGAAAAGCCGATAAAACTAACTGATTGTAATAGATAATAATATAATTAGTAATTTAATAAAACACATGTTTCTATTGAAATTCAATGTTTGTTTATTTATTAAACGTCCCTTTATGCTACTGTGGCTAATCAGACGATGCTACAGAGGGAGTCCTAAATTTTTTCTATCCAGGTTTAATGAGGGTAGGGATCTTTAACGAGTACCTGACATCCCCCAGGCTTGGGACCACCTTTTAACGTCCACTCCGGAGGACGGCATAACTAAAGATTTTTTTTACTTCCATTAAAATATCCTAGAACCACCTCCGGGTTTGGACCTTTGGCGTAAGAGGCTGTTATGCTAACCACCATGCTACAGGTATTCCCGAAATTCAATGTAATTTGTTCTTTAACAATTAATTTGTATCTCTAATGTGTGTTATAAAATTCTAAAAAACTATTTTAATTGATTTTAACAAAAGAGGTAATTGAAAATCGTGTGTATTGCGCCCACCAGATTTTTTTTTAAATTAACAGTTTGTTTATTTAACGTAACTTTATTTTAAACTGCATAGGCTAATTAGACGATGCTATAGTGGGAGTCCTAAATTTTGCCTAACTAGGTTTAATTAGGATAGGGATCTTTAACGAGTACCTGACATCGCACAGGTTCGTGGCCACCTTTTTACGTTCCATCCAAAGGACGGCATAACTAAGGATTTTTACTCCATTAAAAATACCTAGGGCCACCTGCGGGTTCAAACCCGTAACCTATGGCATAGAAAGCTAGTGTACTAGCCACTATGCTATAGATGACCCCACAATACAGTTGTAAGTATCTATTCATATATATATATATATATATATATATATATATATATATATATATAAAAAAAAAAAAAAAAAATTAAACACAATGAACAAAACGATTTTACTTATTAAATGCATTGTAAAAAAGATGGTGTTAAGATATTACAACGAAGGAAATTAAGTAATTAATTGCATTAATTTCGCATCAAGTTAATTTCTTTAGGCAGATACTGAAAGGAAAGGTTATCCTTTTACTAAGGATGCAGAATATTTGGAAGTAAATGTTATTATTAGGCTTTGAAATGAAATAAAATGTGGCTTTAGTGTCTTTTAAAAATAATTATTAATATTTATCACCTAGGACTCCATCTTGACAAACGTCTTACATGGAATCCTCACACGAGACTAAAACGACAAGAGACTGCCCGTAGATACCGATTACTACAACACTTACTAGACAAACGTTCAAAACTTCCAATTTATTACAAAAAGCTCATTTATGTTACCATCATCAGACCCATCTGGACATATGGAATCGAGTTTTGTGGCTTTACTAAGCCATCTAATTCCTCCCGTATCCAATCCTTACAATCCAAAAACCTTCGCAAAATCCTAAATGCTCCTTATTTCGTCACAAATTAAATCATCCATAACGACCTTAATATCCCATTTGTTGCCGACCTTTCTCGTACCAGATATACCACTTTTACTCCCAATCCATACAAACCCTCTTGTCAGCAACCTATCAACCTCACATATTCCTGACAACCCTCCGAGGCGATTGAAAAGAAGATGGCCTAGGGATCTACTTACTTAAATAAACATCGAAGTTCTACCGCTGGGTAGTTTCTTCACAAGCCTTTCACGACCTTTATTATAATTCAACAGTTTTACTTATTGTATTTATGTTAATATACAGTTGTAAAATTCAATAAAAAAAACAAATACATAAAACATTTATCACCCCACAGGCGGGTTTCAATGCAAAACCTGAAACTATTATTTCAGTACTATATCTGATTTTTTTTAAAGCATTAATTGTTGCATAAGACTCCTTTTTTTTTTCCATTGCTATCATAATTACCTCCTCCCTCCACCACTGCTTACAAGATATCACCTCAGACTAGAAACAATATGGCGGAAGCGGATGATGGAGGCATTGGCCTTATCAGCTGACGCCAGCGGCCATTTTTCCACCCCCTCGCACCAGAGGGCTCCCTTATCGCCTACAACATACGCACCTTTTACGTCTTATAGCTACTCAACATTAATGTAAACCGATTAAATCGTTCCGTCATTGAGTAATAATAATAAAAATATGTGGTTCACGCATTGTACGCTTTTTATTTGAAACACATTTTAAATGTTTACATTTTGTTTTCTTTAAAATTACACGTATTGTGTTGTAAAATAAGTTTGTGGAGTTTTTCAATGTTCAATTTAATCCTCTTTGTGTTTACCATAGGAAATCATGTTTTTTTTTATACAATAATGTTTACATATTCCAACAAAGGATTAGTTAAGGTGCTTTTTATGCATCAGATTTAACTAAGATTCATTATCTTTAAGTGGTATTTTACTTGGTCAAAATGGAAGAGTAAAAAAAAATCATTTTGCGCCATTTCGAATTTTTGATATCCGTCCGCTACACAGACGGTTTTCTAAATTTGCAGTGTGTATAGCGATGTTGAAGGTTAGAATTTATAAAACTATTATATTTTAAATTTTCTTCAACTAAAGTACATTTAATTAGTTGACCTTTGAGAATTACTGGAAGGAATTAGTCCGAGTGGGAGTCATTAAATGAAAGAACTAAATAGTTTCAACTATTTTATTGTTTGCCAACGTTTCGACCCCCTTTGTGGGTCATCATCAGGGCTGGAGGTGTCAAATATTTATTGTTTGCTAATTATTCATTCTTCAATTTAGTTGTTTCATTTAATGACCGCCACCCGGACTAATTCCTTCCAGTAACTCTAATTACATCCACAATGATGAAAAGAACACGGGAACAATAAAAAGATACATCCTCCTCAACTCTCCGCCGCAGCGCCAGAATACAAAATCGCAAGCAGGACATTCTATCTACATCTCAACAACATCAGGCATTCTCATCTCAGCAAGCCATCATTTCTACACCTCCAGCCCTGATGATGACCCACAAAGGGGGTCGAAACGTTGGCAAACAATAAATAGTTGAAACTATTTAGTTCTTTCATTAAATGACCGCCACCCGGACTAATTCCTTCCAGTAAAGTACATTTAATGTTTAGATTTTAAAAAAAATTAAGCAAATCAACTTGTCAGCATAAATAAATAACAGCAAAGTATGAATGTTGAGCGAATTTGATAAACAACTAAAGGAGAAAAGTGCAAAAATATGTCAAGGGAACAGGGCCCTAGACATATTCTAAGTGCTGCCCTCTAGCAAACAGCATCATAATCAAGAGCACAACGCTATATTGGCAAGGGATTCCCTGCCAAAAATTGCAGTTAATGGCGAGGTAAGTGAAAGTCGTGTGTTGTCCGCACCAGATTTTTGTGAAGGCGGGGCTGATATGGAAAGTGGTCTAGGAGGTTTCCCGGGGTATCAAGGAGGGCAAGGGAGGTAGGTAAACGCTTCTTGAAATTTTGTCGACAAAGTCTTATTAATAGAGATAGATAGATAGAAAAGTCTGTTTTTATTTTTCAAAATTACATCAAAAAGCCAATAAACAAATAAAAAAAATAAACTATTGAAGGAATTAGTCGGGTGGCGGTCATTAAATGAAACAACTGAATAGTTTCAACTATTTTATTGTTTGCCAACGTTTCGACCCCCATTGTGGGTCATCATCAGGGCGTCTGGTAGGTGAGTGGAAACGTCAACGGTCAACTAATTATATCCACAATGAAAAAAATAAACAAATTACAAATTACGAAATACAATAATAAAAATCAGACACACTACATGGTCTATTGACCGTCCGTGGAGTCTGTGTTTATTAACAAAATTAATCTTTAATCTATCAATATAAATAATCAATAACAAAATAAGAAATAAACACTTCCAATGTTAACTATGTACTAAAATTAATTCACAAATAGTCAAATTCACAATTAGTTAAATTTAATTTAACAAATTCACTAATAGTTAAATTCTCTCGTTAGTAACATTCTATAAGAAATAGCCGATCTGGAGAAATTAACTAACGCCAGCCAATCAATCCATTTATCAACTCTAAAATTTTAAAATTTTAGGTTAAATTGTTTTAGAATTAAAATATTTTTTTCTGAACTCCGTAAGTATCGGACAGGCAGCCAAAAAGTGAAAAAGATCTTCTGTTTCATTTGTATTGCACAAACTACATTTATTATTTGTTTTCATGAAATGTTTGTAATTCAGGTTTAATACATCACCCCTGATTTTAATTACCCATCTAATCACCTCCAGTGAACATTTGTCAGTAATGTAATTTACTGTGGTTAAATGTGGATAAAAGGGAGAAGCTTTAGAATTTTTAACTTTAATAATATTTTGAGTATAAATATATTTTTGTATTTGAACCCTTAATGCTGCTAGACTATTTTTCCATAACTTAATATCATCACAGTTAAATAGATTAATTAATTAAGAAAAAATATGCATGGTTCAAAAACATACTTTATCTGAAAGAATCGCATGGATTAAATTTTAACTTAAAGTCTTATTAATATTTATCTGATTAATATTAAAATGATTTAACAACGAATTTATTCCCCTCAGTAGCCTCAATACATAACATATAATTAGGAATAGCATGCCTTAAATGAGTTGTGGTTGTTATCATTACTGCAGTGAATACCTGATCCAATCCAAAAACTCAGGAAGGAGGATTTGTCGGTTGTTTTTGTCCCGCTTGCCAACTCACTGCCACGAGATGATATAGCTAGTGTAAGAACTACATTCCTCCCCCGAAACATAATCGTTACGTTCAGAGGACTTCTAACCAATAACTTCACAGGAAACCATAGACCGAATAACTTCAGGATATCACTGAAGTAATAGATAAAAAGTTATTACAACTTTTCTCTCCTCACTACAGAGGTTTCTCGCGTCTTTTGTAATTATGGAGTTACAGCGCGACCGTGCCCTAGTTTTTTGTTTGAGACACTAAAGCTATCCCGGTAATTGTTTACTTTAATCCTTTTTAAAGCACTTCAAAGTCTCTGTCGCTATATAACGAGATTGAGGTTTCGTTTCAGTGAGAGAAAAAAAAATTCTTTATTCAGGATTGCGATGATGTTGCCATCTTGTCTTTGTCAGATCCTCTTTCTAAAGTGCACTATCATAAAAATTATATTAGTTTAAATAAAAATCTGGTTGGTTAGTTGGTTGTTATATTTTATTGGCACAAAAAATCTCGGTTATCAGTGCCATACACTCATTTTTAGAAACTAATTTAAGGTTAATCAATAACAATATCAAAATAAACAAAATCAATAAACATATATACAAAAGTCACTCATACCTATCTACAATACTCAATCTTACAGCACGTGAGTGGAGAATCTAGCCAATGCTAGAACTCCATTATATATGTTACAAGAGATCTCAAGGCCACTGCCGTTTCAACCTTTTAGGGGGATGGTAAGGATGTGTGGAGCTGGATAAGGATTAAGCTAGGAGATTAGGTGATGGATAGGTTCTGATGGAATTTTGATGGTATAAGGTCTAAAATAAATGGAATATTTAGGTCGTGGTGTAAGGTAAGGTTAGTGACATAATAAGGAGCATAAGAAAAAAAAAAAAAAATTACAATTATTTCCGATACCAGGGATGTAAGAGACAGTGTTCTCAATATAAGACGTCGGATCTAAATGCCTGGATGGTCTCAGAGACACGCCTACATAGCGAGTTAGGTAACTACTCCGAGAACGGACTGCTGATATCGTTGTAGACGCCCGCATCGAAGGCCCTTTCGAAAGCTAAGACCGACATAAAGGTCGCTGGGAACAACTTTCTAATTCTCGAACCAAAACGTTCGCTCCCAATGGATGGAATTAGATCTCAACTTCTTCGACAAAGTTTCAAATGAGTTTTAAATGCGACCGTTTGCGACTGTAATTGACAGGCCGCTTCCCAATGTAAAGCCAACTTCCCTAACGAACCTAACTCCTCCATATCCTCATTAATGCTATCAAACTCACTTCCCATGTATATATCAATGTTTATGATTGTATATATCCATCCGAGATGAAAATTATACAAGTGTATTTTAATTTTTATAAAAATATGATTATGTATCTTAATAATTACCATTAATCGATTATTAGACATACAAATTTGGTATATCATGTAATCGTCAAGTAAGATAATCTATGGAAAGACAGTCCATACTTATAAATCTCTTTATTGAGATATTTTTGTAGATTTCTGTGTCACAATCGCCATATTTATATGCATTTTTTCCTTCCTTTTGTTTTTAAAATATATCAATTGATGGAAAAATTAAAACAATTACATTTATATTTAACAATTCACGCAAAATATTGAGAAATTCGTATGATTATTTAAATAAAAAATCTGCTGCGGGCAACACACAACTTTCACTTACCTCCAAATTTTAAAATCAATGATAGTATTTTCTAATACAGTAAGAGATTAAAATACATGAAACCATTAAAGAAATAATTAAATTGAATTTATACAGAACCGTGTACTTTATTAAGAAATCTATTATATTATTATTTATAATAATCAGATTTATCGGCTTTTCATCACTCTTTATTAACTTTTACAAGTTTGTTCAGTAGATAATATTTATTTTAAAAGCTTTAGCTTTCCAACGGTATATTATACGTGTATATTACTGTTGCTATGTTCAAAATAAAAAAGTTTTCTCTTTTAGTTAGATATCGAATTCTTTCAACTTATATATTTATGTGTTTTTCATCGGTGGTAACAAGATAATATATTTATTTCTACAAAATTAAAGGTACTTTACAGGAAAAAAAATGTAAAATATCGGTATTTAAGCCCTGTCAGACCATTTTAATCAGAATGAAAACTACATAATATTAAAGTTTAAATTCTTATTAAATTCTTCATTGATATAGCGATTTTAATCAAAATCGTCGGAGCCGTTTTCGAGAAAATCGAAAAAAGGGGCATAATGCATGGTGCAAAGTGGCTCTTCTGGTTAGCTCATATTGATGAAAAAGGTTTTGTAACGTCTCGGGCACCTATTTGTCTTAAATATGAAATTTCAGTTTCACAGGAGTTACCACACACACACACAACAGACCATTTTACGGGACTTGGTTATTTGAACTCTGGGGATCATAAAACGTGTATTTCCGTTGAAAACTAAAATTCGAAAATTTTCACGATCGCAATACTTCCCCTTACTATATATAGTAAGTGAAAGTAAAAATAGAAACATCACAAACATCAAACAACACACGAACCTTCACTTACCTCCGGTCTTAAAATCAATTTAAGATTTTTAAATACTTTTCGAGATAAAAATTAATTGTGAAAGAATTAATTATAATGAATCTCAATAGAAATATGTGTTTTATAAAATAATCTATTATATTATTATCTATGAAAATCACTTTTATCGCCTTTTCATCACTCTCTATTAAAGTTTGCAATTGTGTATAAGATGATAATGTTTCTGAAATCTTTAGCTTTCGAATGGTATATTATACGTCTATATTACTAGTTTTATGTTCAAAATACCAAAATTGCACAAAAAAATATGTTTTCTCTTTTCTCCTTTAATAGGATATACAGTAGTCGTTCAAATTATATAAGTATCCGTTTTTTATCAGTATAGAAGAAATTTTCGGTTAATAGTGGGCTATTATTCAGTTTGCTAAGTTACTTAGCTCGCTGCTTCTATCTAACTATTATTCTTCCGACGGTTCTTTACGGATGTGAAACGTGGCCGCTTACTTTGAAGGATGAACAACGGCTTAAGGTTTTTCGAAAATATGGTACTGCGTAAAATATTTGGTCCGAAGAGAGATGAGGCCACTGGGGAGTTTAGAAGGTTGCTCAACGCGGAATTGCGGAACTTGTATCCTGTGAATATAATTTGAGTTGATAGCATCGCAGAGACTCAACTGGGCGAGTAAAGTTGTTGGGCTCGGTGAGGAACGGATTCCAAGAAAGTTGGTACTCGCTGAACCGAGTGGTAGGCGTCCGAAAAGTAGGCCGAAGCGTCGATGGGAGTATTGCGTTAAGGCTGATCTCGGGGGCTTGGGCTTGAACGGTCAATATTGGACGACTCTGTGTAGGCAGATGGTGGTATCGGCATCGAACCTTAGGGTTCGCTAAGCATATTATTATTATTATTATAGAAGAAATTTTAAATATCGTCATTAAAGCCCTGTCAAACTATTTCAATCAGAATGCAACCTACATCATATTAGGGGTACTCACTACGTTTGCTATAGCATATTTTTTGTGCCATTGTGCTAAACCCATCAAGTTTCTACAGGAAATAACTGTAGAAACTCGACGGGTTTAGCAAAATAACACAAATAGCATGCTATAGCAAACGTAGTGAATACCCCTATAAAATCATATAAATTTCCAAATACAGTTAGAGATAAAAATCAGTGAAACCATTAAAGCATTAATTAAATTGAATTAATATATAAATGTGTTTTTTATTAAAAACTTTATTATATTATTATCTAAAATAATCAGTTAGTTTGATCGGCTTTTTATTCAATTTTACAAGCCTGTGTATAAGATAATATATTTTCTAAAAACTTTCGCTTTCAACGGTATATTATCCGTCTATATTACTGCCCTTATGTACAAAAACAAAATTGGAGCGCTGTACCTTATTGACAAGCCGCCAGGTTGCAGCACCGTCACAATGAATTTTCCTTTTCGGGAACCCAAAATTATCGGATTTTCATCACTCCCGTTAACCTTTATAAGTCCTTAAATCAGAAAATAATTTTTCTAAAATCTTTAGCTATCCAACGGTATATTATACATCTATATTACTGTTCTTATTTTCAAAAACGAAAAATTGCATTAAAAAATATTTTTTCATTTTTCTCCTTCAGTTGTTTTTTGTTTTTTTAAATTCACTCAACTTGCATATTTAGTTGTTATTTATCAATGCTAACAAGATAATATGGTTAATTTTATAGAATCTACAAAATTAAAGGTACTTTAGGGGAAGACAATTCAAAATATCGGCATTTGAGCCCTGTCAGACCATTCTAATCTGAATGAAACCTGCATGATGTTAAAACATATTAAATTTTACACCGATATAGCGAGTTTAATCAAAATCATTAGAGCGGTTTTTGAGAAAATCTTAAAAAGGTGCAAAATGTATGGTATAAAGTGGCTCTTCTGGTCAGCTTATTTTGATGAAAAATTTGCTGGAGCATCTTGCGAGGATAGTTGTTTTAAATATGAAATTTCAGTTTCATAGGACTAGAATGTAACGGGATTTGAATTGTAGGAGGTCAAAAATGTATGATGGACGGCGGGATTGGATAACTTGGTAAAGGAATGGCGTAAGGAAATACTTGCGACGATTGAAAGGGTAGAGCCACTTTAACTCGCTATAAAATGGAATTTGAACATTTTCACTATCGCAACACTTTCATATATTATCAAGTCAATGTAATAAAAAATCTTATCCTAAGTAGAATAGATTGAGATCTTAAACATAACAAGCTGCTCGCCTTTTCGCACTCACTTATCAAAGACGATCTCACTGCCTCCTCCTTTTCTCCTAATCGGACTGGAAGACAGAGCTGGCTATCAGATGGTGGTGTCCTCTTTACTATCTCGCCCACCCTCCGTCATCAAACCCAGATCTCTTCGGCTTCACATCATCAAGTTCCCATCGTTAGTCTTCGGTTCAGATAAGCCATGTCATTCTAAAGCTGGGGCTTCCAACTCTCTTTAGATTTTTCAAGATTATCTTAAAGATATCACTTTATAGTTTTCACATCATATTCTTCTCAATTTTTATTATTATTTCATTGAATAAGGAAAGAAGAAATTAATTAAAAGAACCGAGTAACCATAAATTTTTACTGTGATCGTGAAAATTTTCGAATTCCAGTTTTCAACGGAAATACACATTTTAGGGTCCCCTCAGTCCAAATAACCAAGTCCCGCAAAAAGGTCTGTGTGTGGTAACACCCGAGGGGAAACGGTAAGCCCTATGAAACTGAAATTTCATATTTAAGACAAATATTCGCCCGAGATGTTACGAAATCTTTTTAATCAAAATAAGCTTACTAGAAGAGCCACTTTATACCATGCATTTTGCACCTTTTTTCGATTTTCTCGAAAACGGTGCCGACGATTTAAATTAAACTCCTATATCGATATAAAATTTAATAGGCTTTAACATCATGCAGGTTTCATTCAGATTAGAATGGTCTGACAGGGCTCAAATGCCGATATTTTGGATTGTCTTCCCCTAAAGTACCTTTAATTTTGTCGATTCTATAAAAATAACCAAATTATCTTGTTAGCATTGATAAATAACTGCTAAGTATGTAAGTTGTGCGAATTTAAAAAAACAACTAAATTTTAATGCATTTTTTTGTGTTTGAACATAAGAGCAGTAATATAGATGTATGATATACCGTTGGAAAGCTAAAGATTTTAGAAAAAAAATATTATCTAAGACACAATAGCTTGTAAAAGTTAATAAAGAGTGATGAAAAGCCAATAAAACTAACTGATTATTTTAGATAATAATATAATAGATTTTTTAATAAAACACATGTTTCCATAGAAATTCCATTTAATTAATTCCGTAATACTTTTAATAATTTTTCTCTCTAACTGTATTTGACATTTTTTTAATCGTTTTATAAAACGGAGGTAAGTGAAAGTCGTGTGTTGCGCGCACCAGATTTTATTAATGGTTTTTGTTATCTTTAACATCAGTACCTTTTAGTTACTAAACAAAATAATAATTTTGTTTTAATAATATTTGAATATGCTTTTGAATGTTAAAAAATCTGGTGCACGCAACACACGACTTTCACTTACCACCATTGCTGAAGTCGATCAAAGCATTTTCATATACAGTTAGAGATGAAAATAGTGAAACTAATAAAGAATTAATTAAATTAAATTCGTATAGAAACATTTGTTTTATTGAAAAAGCCATCATATTTTTATTTAAAACACGTTTTAGTTACAACAGTTTTATCTTTGCGTTTTGCTGCTAACCATGGTTTTCATCAGGAAAAATCAACTTTATCAACTTCATGTACACGCAGAGAAAGAAAAGTGGTACCAAATGAATTAAGAAATTTTTTTCAATAAGGTTTAGAGCACGAATCCTCAAAATAAGAACAATCAAACAAACAAAAATCCTCAAAAGTGAGTGTGGCACTAAGTCATACAGATTATTAAATGTTTATAATCTTAAGAATATTCGGGCATTTCAAGGAGCTATCACTCTTCTATCATTAGGTTTTAAATTTCCGATCTCAAAAAACTCCTTCCTTTAATTAGCTTTAAAATGTTGCAAGACAAGTGCAAACCTACTTTCATTGACCAATCATGGAGGTAATAATTTACAAAAAAAAAAAAAAAAAGACCAAAAAGAAAATTTGCGCTTAAAAAGTGTCTCATTAATAACTAGTAATATTTTTAGTAGTAATACTAGACCTCAATAAAAACAAAAAAATATTCTTAGAAATATTAAATATAGTTTGGTGTTACCTATAGCAGGGTGGCTAGCATAACAGCCTCCTATGCCAAAGGTCACTGGTTCAAACCCCTGGAGGCCCTAGAATTTTTTAATGGGAGTAAAAAATCCTTTTAGGTCGTCCTTCGGAGGGGACGTTAAAAGGTGGTCCCGAGACTGTGCCATGTCAGGTACTGGTTAATGATCCCATCATAATTAATCCTGCATAGGCAAATTTAATGATTGCTTCACTGAACGCCGATAGGTTCGATTATAAAAACTTCCCGAACGATGTCGTCCACTAACTTCGCCTGTCAAGACCCCAAGCGCCCCAAGCCCGAGATCAGCCTTATGCAATCTCCCATCAAAGCTTCGGCCTACCGTTCGGACGCCTACCAGTGTCAGGATACCAACTTTCTCGGAATCCGTTCCTCACCGAGCCCAACAACTTTACGCGCCCATTTGAGTCTCCGCGATGCTATCAACTCAATTATATTCACAGAGTACAAACTCCGCAATTCCGCGTTGTGCAACCTTCTAAACTCCCCAGTGCCCTCATCTCTCTTCGACCAATATTTTTACTCAGTAACTATTTTTCGAAAAACCTTAAGCCGTTGTTCATCCTTCAAAAAAGTAAGCGGCCACTTTTACATCCGTAAAGAACCGTCGGAAGAATAATAGTTTTATAAATTCTAACCTTTAAGTTTTTAGATAGAAGCAGGAGCTAAGTAACTTAGCAATGAATAATAGCCCACTATTAACCGAAAATTTCTTCTATACTGATAAAAAACGGATACTTATATAATTTGAACGAATACTGTATATCCTATATAAAGGAGAAAAGATAAAACATATTTTTTTGTGCAATTTTGGTATTTTCAAACATAAAACTAGTAATATAGTCGTATAATATACCGTTGGAAAGCTAAAGATTTCAGAAACATTATCATCTTATACACAATTGCAAACGTTAATGGAGAGTGATGAAAAGGCGATAAAACTAACTATATATTACAAACAATCGGAAGATGGATGGTTGAGTAGATGAACGAACCGTTTGCTTTTAAATGAGGTTATATAAGGTTCTTTTCGTATAGAGGTAGGTATAAAATTCCAGTACGATATGGTACGCAAACTAAAGGATTTTTTAAGGATGATGTTCGATCAAAAGGAAAATAGAGGTTAGTGGACTGGGATCTTGTATTAAACGAATGTACCGATGAACAGGGGATGAGTAGGTCAAGTATGTAGGATGGTTTTTTGGTACTGAAAGTACGAAATTGGAATACTCCCAAGATATACTCTCGCCGGGAAACTATATTGAGCTCTTGAACTCGGCATCTGTATATTTATGTGACTTAGTTAAAGAAAAACCTATGAAATGAGTGTATTAGTGGAAAATTATTAAAAAAATATTTATTGAAAATATAAAACGGACAGATATCATTCCAGCATTGACTTGCTCAGGAGTTGGGCGAAGAGGATGGGGTCGGCCCGTCTGGGTCGTCGTCCATCAGCAAGATCTCGATGAACATGCAGAAGGCGATGAAGATGAAAATGGAGTACCCCAGCCGCTCAAAGTGCCGCTCCGTGTCGTCCTGCGGTGGCAGGATTTTCGCCATCTTCCGCTCTTCGAAGTTCAGCTTCTGCACGCTTTGAGACTCAGCCCACGGCCAGGGCATCAGCAGCGAGATCGGCGGCAGCAGTCCTCCTAAATTTAAGGGAACCAGTCAAAGAATTAAAATTAGTTTTTATTATATTATATATATATATATATATATATATATATATATATATATATATATATATATATATATATATAATAGAATAGAGAAAGATTTTTATTCTGGGACAGGGTCCCTTAAGAACAATTGATATGTACAATTAAGATATGCAATGTTCAAAAAATTATTCTGCATTTATCTCCTTATGTCGGGCATTTATCAAATTCGTTCAACTTACATATTTATCCGTTTTTTATCAATGCTATCTTGATTTTTATGACAGGGAGCTCTACAAAATCTTTAAGGATGCTGATGTCGTTAAGATTATAAAGCTAGGACGACTCCGATGGGCCGGACATGTTGCTCGAATGTGTGATTCTGAGATTCCAAAGAAGATACTGACAGAAGAGGTGCACCGAGCATGGAGAGTAGGGCGACCCAAAACAAGATAGCTGGATGGTGTAGGGATGGATGCAAGGAGCCTGCTCAACATCAGGAACTGGACTGCTGCAGCACATGACAGAGCCGTCTGGCGGAGGCTGCTGGGGAGGTCTAGACTCGATAACGGGTTGTTGCGCCGAATATGTATGTATGTATGTATCTTGATTTTTATAGAATCTATAAAATGAAAGGTACTTTAGAAAAAAAAAAACATTTAAAATATCCGCATTTAAGCCCCATCAGACTTTTTCAATCAGAATAAGACCTACATGACATTGAAGCCCCTTCAAATTTACATCGATATAGCGAGTTGAATCAAAATCGTAAGAGCCATTTTTGAGAAAATCGTAAAAAGATGTTAAATGCATGGGATTAAGTAGGACATCGGGTCAGCCGATTTTAGTGAAAAAGTTGCTGTAACATCTCGGGGAGCCCGTGGCTGGGTGGTTAGCGCGCTAGCCTGCCACGTTGAAGTTGTGAGTTCGAATCCCAGTCCCAGGAGGACTTTTTTCAAGTATACAAATAAATGGGAATTCACTCACTTCTCCCCCGGGCATGTGGGACTCGTCAGCTAATTAATAGCCACCCACAAGAATAGCCGTAGTGAGTGATGACCCTTCCCTATAAAATGGTCATCGAGTATCGCGGTGGGAAATATAAACCATACCAAGCGGCCAAGGGCCTCCAAGACCAGTCGCGCCAACCGAAAAAAAAAAAAAAAAAAAAAAAAAAAACATTTCGGGCGTATAGTACTCTTAAATATGAAATTTTCAGTTCCGTACGACTTTTCTTTTTCGTGCTGGAGTTACACACACACACACACACACACACACATATTATTATTTGGACTCAGGAGACCTTAAAACGTGTACTTCCGTTGAAAACTGGAATTCGAAAACTTTCACGATCGCAATACTTCCCCTTACTATATATAGTAAGTGAAAGTAAAAAGAGACTCCAAAATAAACAATATTTAGTTAGCGTATTCCACGCTTAACGGCTAATAATAATATAAAGATATTCACATAAGTAATTAATAAGTTACAATATTATTAAACAGGAAGTCTTGATTTGTCAGGCGGCTTTAGCGCTACCTGTGAGCGAACTTGTGAATCCCTTGCAAAAAGGGGAATAATATTTTAATAAAATACATTTGATTTCATAGTAATTTTTGTTCTGTACTTAATAAGGTTCGTTTACGGCTCAAGAATATTTAAAACTTTATCTTACCACCGAGAAGTCTGCGAATTCCCATTTTTCGCCTTCTGTTCCATGTGATAGCTGCAAAAAATAAGAAGGAAAGAATATATACTCTATGCAAAGTTAAGGTACTACAAAATTTGGTTTCAGTACAACTGAAATCCATTCAATACGAAACTTAACAGACTCTTTATTTATTCGGATATATTACAGTTTGTCGCAATGGACAATATTAATATTGCTACATGATAACATTCATACAATATAAACAAAAGAAAAGTCGAATTACATAAAATGAAACTAAAATTAATAAAGGTATATAATAACAAAATTTATAAATTAAATAAATACTAGGTTAACAAATAAATAAACAAAACCTGAACACACTCATACTTATATACAATATTTACAATTTGTTAAGGAACCACCGTCGGAGTCCTCCTCCCCCCCCACTTGTGGAGGACAAGCTGAATCCGAGAGATCCCAGCGCCTCCCTCTCAGCTGCATCACTGGTCAGAGCCAGCGGAAGCTGAGTGAGGGCGCCATAACCAAAAGCACACCGCACATGAGAGAAGAATCTGACCAGTATCAGAACTCCGGAATAGATATTTACAACATGTCTCGGGGCCACTGCCGTTTCAACCTTCTAAGAGGGTTGTATGGATGAGTGGAGCTGGATAGGGATTGTGCTAGAGGATTAGGATGATGAATGAGGTTCTGATGGAATTTGGAAAATTTGGAAGGAATCAAGTCTAAAATAAATGGAAGTCGTGGTGTAAGGTATAGTCGGTGACATAATAAGGAGTATTTACTATTATTCGGAGGACTTTGGATTGAAAGGATTGATTGGGTTTAATGTTAGTACGTTTAGCTGTCCCCCACAGTTCAAGTCCGTAGAATACGACACTAAAATTTTTATTTAAATGAGCATTATTTACGTAAAAATCAAATGTTCTATAGCTTTATTGACGTTTCTCAAATAGGTTTTGTCCTCATTGAAATAGACACAATTTTCAATTCCGAGTTGCCTTTATTTCTCTAAAGTACTTCATTTGAACTAATAGCAGAATGTTACAGTAATAATAAAAATAAAGTCTACTAGAATTAGAAATTCTTATTTAAATTATTTCAATGAAAACCAAGACAAAAAAGGAGATAGTAATAAAAACTAATATTTTATTAGTTATATTATTTTCAATAATGAAACTTTGTAATCGAACAAAAAAAAAATTTTTTTTTTTTTTTTCATAATAATATTGCTTTATTGAGAAGTAATACAATCTGCCACTATCTTGGGCAATAAGTATTAGAGATAAAAGAGGTCATTCATTCCTTATGTACAAAGTAAAAACAAAACAAAATAGACATAACAATAAAAAAAAAAAAAAAAAAAAAAAAAAAAAAGGTAATAATAATAATAATAATGCATAAATAAATAATAAAAATTAAAAAAAATATATATATATATATATATATATATATATATATATATATATATATATAAAATAACATAAGATGAAATAAGATAAGGAAACTTAACTAACAAATGAAAATAAAAATAAAATATAAAGTAAATAAAATCTTGGCCACATTCATACCTATATACATTATTTACAGAAGTGGATGGAGTGGCACAACACCATGAGTTCCCAGCGCCTCTCATTCAGCCGCGTCACCAGTCTAGCCAGTGGAGACTGAGTGAGGGCGCTAGAGCCACACACTCTCAGGCATGAGTGGAGAAGTTGGCCATTGCCAGCACTCCAGTTGCATTTTTATAGGAGATCTCTCGGCCACTGCCGCCTCAGCTAACGAGGAGGGTTGTAAGGATGGTTGGTACTAGATAGGGATTGTGCTAGGGGATTAGGAAGAAGAGTAAGTTTCTGATGGAAAGTTGAGAATTTAGATGGGATGAGATCAAGGACATAAGGGATCTTAAGGTCATGATGTAAGGTCTTGTTTGTAACATAATAGGGAGCATTGACTATTGTTCTAAGGACTTTGGACTGAAAGGATTGGATACGTTTGATGTTCGAAAATTTAGTAGTTCCCCATAGTTCAATCCCTAAAAAACTAGAAAAGAATCATTGGTCAAAATATTATATTATTTCTAAGCAATTGAACCAAAGTTTTTTTTAGGCTATGTCATAGATAATGTCTATAAATTGTATATATTTTTACATCTACATAACGAGTTTAATGAAAATAGAACCTTAGATAAAATTTTAAACCTAAAAAAAAACAAAAACCCAAACGGGGTCACGTGTTGCGTAGTGGCTAACATGACAGCTTTCTATTCAAAAGTCAAATCAGTGGAGGACCCTAGGATTTTTCAACGCACAAAACCTACACTTTTCTATTAGTTAAGCTCTTTCAGTTTATTCGTTGTAGTATTTTTTTTTTTTTTAATGTTATACCGTTACTAGAAGAATCGCCAAAGTTCAAGGGTTTAAACCTGGCAGTAACCCTAGGTTTTTTTAGTGTGAGTAAACCTGCATGTCTTATGTATGCATCTAACAATACACCTTAACTGGTTAGTGAAAATAGAGTCTTAGATAAACTTTTTAACCTATAAAAAAGAACTGGTTGTTTTAAAAGCTTTATATGCTCACGGTCGCGGGTTCGAACCCGCACGCTTCTTTGGGGGATATTCTAATGAGAGTAAAACATCCTTTTATATGCCGTCCTTCGTAGGAGACCTAAATTTGGTCCTGAGCCTTTGCGATTTCAGGTACTCTTTAAAGATCCCTATCCTAATTAGACCTGGATAGACAACATGCAGCTTCCATTGTACTATCGTATGATTAGCCACAATAGCATAAAGTGACGTTAAATAAATAAACAGAAAGCCATAAATCGACTTGTATATAATCTAATGCTATATTATGCTATGCTCTAATTTATCGATATTTGTCTCAGAGAAAGGTCATTATAAAACTGTAAACAGTAATAATAATAATAATAATAATAATGTGTTTTATTGTTTAATTTACATACATAAATTTACTATACATTTATATATTGCACACTATGCATAGACTTTAGTCCATCTGCAGAATAGCGCGCCTAACAAAATATTCTTTACAAATATTATATAAATAATAATTATAATATAAAACTAACTGAACATTTTTTTTTTCCACATTTTCTCCCCTTTATTTAAATATTGAATTCTGATATAAGTAAATATCTATATTTCCAGACCCTTAAATGATAGTTATGCAAAGCTACCCAATTTTTACTTTTTAGATAATTTATGTATTCCTGTCTGGACAATACTGCCCCGCCAAGCCAACGCATCCTTATTTCTGATAGCACAGAGCAGACCCCTACATAATGGTATATATCCTCTATGTCTTTATTATTACATAAACTACAATAATGTAGTTCTTCAGCCCTTGTAACATTACAATTAAGGTACAGAAGCTGTCCTCTTATTTTAATTATTGATCTGATAAGTCCCAGGCCGTATCTATCAGAGATATAACTGTTCTCCCCTAAATCACAATTTAATTCTTTATACAGTTGATGGTGAATAGATTTGTTGACTTTAACCAGTAAACCATTTCTAAAGTCTTCTCTTATATATTCTGTTAACCCTTAAAAACATTGCTTCTTTCCATCTACTAAATAATCACTATTTTGCCAGTTATATCTCCGACACAAAGACCGGAAATCATCACACCACCATAAATTTCTTTTAATAATTTCCTCTGCCAAAATCTTAGTCAGTCTATGGCTGGGTAACAGCAATACTTTTTGAATATATTGAATATTTAGGTGGAAAGTAAACAAAAATATACGGTCAATATTAGTTTCCAATATATAAATATAGTGTGGTGTACTCTGCGGAAGTGAAAACAATTTTCTAAAAAAAATAGGCAGATAATTTCTCTATTCTATCAAAACGCTATTCTAAAAAAAATATTCTGTAAACAGTATTTATCATATAAAAATTATGGTTTGGAGGAAGCCAAATAAAGACTGTAGAATGGCACAGTTAAAACAGCTTGAGCGGTCAGTGACAGTTGGGTCTGTTTTTCTTTAAAAAATTTTAATAACACTGCATTTATGGACAGAATTATTGATAGGTTTGTATATTTTTTTATGTATGAACAACCAGAATTAAAAGTAGAAGAAAAATTACGAATAAATTAAATTTTTAAGATACGCGTGACCATGACTCTAAACATATATACGTTATCTATTCAGATTTAGGTGCTGCAAAATTTTCAAGAATTTCTCGAAATCCCTCTTTCATTATTTCTTTCAAATTGAATTAACTATTTGTGGGAGGGATCACTTGTAGCTGGATGGTTAGCATAACAGCTTCCTATGCCAAAGGTCACGGGTTCAAACCCGTAGGCGGTCCTAGGATTTTTTAATGGGAGTAAAAAATCTTTAGTTATGCCGTCCTTCGGAGGGGACGTTAAAACGTGGTTCCGAGCCTGTGCGAAGTCAGTTACTCGTTAAAGATCCCTATCCTAATAAAACCTGAATAGGCAAAATTTAGGACTCCCACTGTAGCATCGTCCGATTAGCCATAGTAGCATAAAGTGACGTTAAATAAATAAACAAACTATTTGTGGGTCCCACTAAAAAGCGAAATCAGGAAATACTACATTAAGAATGAAAATGGCCTCTAGAATCAATAAGTGCTTGAGTGGGGTAATATTTCGCACTAAACAATCAATTAATTAGTAAGATCAATTCCTAGCACGCTAAAATGCATAATATACAAAAAGTTTTATCAACCGGATGTTTATTTGTGATCACTGCAATAATATAATTATGAAACCACATAATCCCGAATACTTTTGACACTATTGACTTGCTTTTTTTAAATTTTTTCGTAAATGGACGTTCAAAACGTTAAAAATAAAATGATTGTTGTTGTAAGTTTTGGTTTTAGCTATTGTATACCATTCATCTAACATTATAAAGTGATTAGCAACTCCTTAAAAACATAAAAATAAGTTTAAAACAAGTAAATTACGGAATGATAGTGAATTCCAAATACTTTTGCCACTCACTGTAGCTGTTAAACGGTAGTAACCAGCGACAAATGATATAAAACAAAAAGTGTTCTCCCTTAAATTTTCGTTATGGGAGTCGTTTAAATTTTGAAAGAACGAGTTAAACTTATGTTCTTGGGATTTAAAATCCTATACAAACTGATAGATTTGCAACCTTACCTCTCCTAGGCGGTCTTGTACGTAATCCAACAAACGACCCGAGAATACGAAACGGCTTCAATTTAATATTTGTTTTGGTTTCACTCCAGACTTTTCTGTTTGACTGGGTGGAAAAGATCAGACCCATCGCCCGTTTGGAAGAAATGGACTCCAGGCGTCAGATTTGTCCGTGTTTTCTTGAAAAATAACATCCGTCCGCTGTTTGCAAGTTCTGATACGAAAATATTTTGGCGTGATGTGTAAACTTTGGAGACGAATTTTGGCATGTTAGGTTAGCTTTCGACATGGACCAACTTGCTTTAGATCAAACATGTGTTTTCTTTAAAAAAAATTGTGAATTATTACGCTGTTGTTTTGGTTAATTATTTTTAATAAAGGCGGTGATACACGGTGAGAATTAGGGTATGTGTTGGTGAGGTGAAAGCAAGTATTGTGTGTTCACGAAAGTAGCAGGAGAGGGGGAAGGCTTATCTTTAAAAAATAAATTTGGATAATGACATCAAATATTACTAATAGAAAAATTCTGTAATATCATTAATATATTTTTTTAAAAGATAAAAAGCCGAATTATAAAGTTATATCAAAACAAACAAGTGTAATATACAAATCATGAAAACATGTTTTGTTTTTTCAATTACAAACTCTATTTTAAGAAATTAAACATTATTTATAATGAACGGTAAAAAAAAAATAATTATGAAGTAATACAGAAAATTTGGTAATTGAATATTTTTTATTACATGTTGAAAGTATGTTTTTAAATTTTCTTCCTCTAAAGTACCTTTTATTTTGTAGATTATATAAAAATAACCAAATTATCTTGTTACCACTGATGAAAAACAGGTAAATAAATAAGTTAAACTAAAAGAAAAAACGGAAAAAATATTTTTTTAATGCAATATTTTTCGTTTTTGAACATAAGAACAGTAATATACATGTCTAATATACCGTTGGAAAGCTAAAGATTTTTGATGATCTTATACAAAAGCTTGTAAAATTTAATAAATATTGAGAAAAAGCCGATAAAACTAGCTGACTATTTTAGATAACAATGCAATAGATTTTTTATATAACAGATAAACACATGTTTCTATAGAAATTTAATTGATTTAATTCCTTAATGGTTTCACTAATTCTTACCTCTGGCTGTATTTAAAAATTCTTTTTTCGATTTTTAAAACGTAGGTATGTAAAATTCGTGTTTTGCCCGCACCTGAGTTTTTGTTCCTGCAGTGGGATCGGGATCTTCTTCAACCTGAACGATTGTGGCTGTTTCCAGGGTTAGACCTTCCTTCAAACTACAAGGTTTCAATTTGTTTTTCTATTATGGATATTTTTGCTAATAAATCCGGTGGATGATCAAGATGGGAACTACTTTCAGATCCTGATTAAGAATGGAATAGTCAGCATCTCTACTGACAGACTGAAACCTGCTTAGTTGCTTTCTAAAGGTGACATTCCTCTACCACAGCATAGTAAAACCTCAGTCGATCGACATGAACCAGTTCCGCAACTTGATACAGCAGATCTTACAGAAGCATAAAATAAAATCACAGGAATAGTCCGTATCCTGCGTTTCCCACCACGGTACCTCCTTGAAGTGCAATGTAACTAAGTGTTAAAATGTGATGTGTCTAAGTTATTTTGTTTAAAAGTAATATGTCCTAGTAATTTTATTTAAAAGTGATAAAATGCCATTATTTTTTAATAATGTAAAATATGTTAAAGCTGATGAAATTAAAATGTTAAGTTAGTTAATTATAAGAGTTTAACTTATTCTGTAAAAATGTTGTCTTTCGAAAACGAAATTCTTTTGTAAATGTTTATGTATGTATATTATATCTTGTTATTTTTCTCCACTAATGTTATTTGTATAGTGAATTAGTCACTGGAGGAGGAGCGATGTGGAGGTAAACTTTGAACTTTCTAATATAATGTTATGTTGGCAGTTTTTTTTTTTTTTTTATTAATGATTTTATTTGCACCTGTAAAATGTTTACAATAAGCAAATGGGATTTTATAAACAAGGAGACATGGCATGGTTAGGCATGAGGGAGACAGCACCCAGTGGTGCATCCTCCTGACATTCAAAAAGGATCTATTATATTAGGCTAGGAGGTCCCTCATCCAACTCCTTTTCAGTCTACGCCGAGTTATGTCAGGGATGTCAGTTGTAGCCATATTTTGAACAAATTGATTAGTGTGTCCAAGTAGTTGATCGTAAAATCTTTTGTACGACATTCGAATGTGGTTTGTTGTAGTCGGAATGTGTAAGTCGGTATGAATAGTATCGTTTGAAACATAAGGTGGTGAGTTCGTTGTCAGTCTTAAAAATTTGGATTAAAAGGTTTGTATTTTTTGAATGTGTGTCTTTTTAGCAGGTCCGTAAATTTGGCATGCGTAAGTCCAAATAGGTTTTAATAAATAAGTATATACGTTAAGCTTCTGTCTTATGCGTAATTTAGAGTGTTTATGTAGTATCGAATATAATAAGCTGAGTCGAAAGTTTAAAGTTTTGCGTTTTGTTTTGACGTGTGGGCCCCATGTCAATCTTTTGTCAAAGATTAGTCCCAAGTACGTTACTGTATTTGTTTGTGGTATCTGGTGGTTGTCTATATAAACTGGAGGGCAGGTTCCGTGTCTTAAAGTAAATGTAACATGTTGTGACTTGTCATGGTTAATTTTTAATTTCCATTTCTTACACCAGTTTTGTACATTGTCCAAGTGGTGTTGTAATGTCAAACTGGTTTGTATTGGGTCTGTGTTTCTCGTAATAATAGCAGTGTCGTCGGCATATGTCGCAGTTAGAATGTTTTGGTCTGTTGGTAAGTCATAAGTGTATATTAAGTAGAGAAGTGGGGCCAGGATAGAACCTTGGGGAACACCTGCACAGATTGGTTTTATTAAGGAGGTCTCTGAAGCCTGTCGGACAGAGAAGAAACGGTCATGAAGAAAAGACTGTAGAACTAAATAATATGTGCAAGGAAGAATAGGTTTCAGTTTAAAAAGAAGACCCATGTTGGCAGTATTGAAAGATAACAATCATAGAGTCTGCAGATAGAGTTGTTAGTCATTTTGTTGTGTTTGTGAGTGTATTTAATACAAAAGTAAACCAACTTCCTAATTTATTTGATTACTAAGCCCTAATGCCTGACTCTCGTACAAATCGAATTACATAGTTCATAATTCGCTTGAGTTTTAGTTCGAGTTCAACAGGAAGTCCGCTGTACAACACAAATTCGTAGTCAAAGTGAGGAAAGACGAAGGAGGGAACAAGGAGTTTACGATATTGAATGGTAGGAGTGATGGAATTGCTTTAGGGTTACTATTAGCCCACAGGTAGAATTATTTTAGGCACGATTGTTTGTACTGCTCCCCTCATTAAAAACCAAGTTTTCACACTTTTCACCCTTGTGCGTTTTCCGTCATTTGAAAAAACCTCTAAAAAAAGCACTTTTTTCAGTTTTTTCTTCTGAAATCTCTTCCTGGACTTTTAGAGCAAACGTTAGCAATATTAAAGAACAAGAAATTGCCTACATGTTTGGTAAGTAACATATTGGAAAATTCGGAACACCTGCTGATATACGTGGGTGTCATTATTGGCCAAATTATAAAAAAAACACAAAATGTCAGAAAAGTCGGTGATTTCGCTCAAATAACTATTTTGGTGTGCAGTTTATTAAAAAATAAATAAGATACGATCTTTTAAAGCATTAAATTTCTAACAAGGTAGACGTATAGGATTTTTAATTACTCCTGGTATACACCAAGAAATGTTGAAATATACTTTTTACTGAAAGTGCTCTGTTAATAAAAAATAAAATACTCCGTTTTAATTAGATGTTCTATATTATAAGATCACATTATGTTAAAACCATTATTGTGTATATTCTAGAAAAAGAAAAGCGTTTTTTTTTTTAACTAATAAGAACAAATTTTCAATATATTACTTTTATTTTAATTAATTTAAAACAAAAAATATTTTACACAGACAACTTTAAATAAAATATAAAGCATTTCTGTTAGTTGTTTTTCCTTGATGTGTATAATGTATCACTTTGAACGAAAGGCTGAGTATCGCCAAACCAATCATCTTCCATGTTATATTCAATATTTGGTCTATTATTTTTTTGCAGCTGCATTACTCTCTGCATCTCTAGGAAATGATATTCATTAATGTCGATGGTGCTGGTTCTTTAATGATGGTTACTGATGTTAAGTGTCACTGATGTTCTTTAATCATGAGCTCTTATATCCCTTTTCCAGCCAAAGTTTAAGGGGTCTTTCACATTTTCTATCCATATAATAATAATAAAAATAGTCTTTATTGATATACATATAAACATTTATAATACATTTTTATTTACATTTTTCTCTTATTTCTTTATATACATATACGTATATAGACCTTTCTTTTCAGGAGTTTAAAGTCTTTAACGGTAACTACCCGTACTTGAGTTGAAGAGTTCGCTCATCTTCATCTTCCAAAATTCCATGCCCTAGACTATCACATGCCCATAGCACTCCACCTGCCTTTTTGATTTCATTGATCCACCTTCCACCTTTGCCTGCCTCGGTTCCTTTTCCTATCCAATGGAGTCCACTCGGTCACTATTTTCGCCCAGTTTTTATCATTTTTCCTCATCAGATGGCCAGACCATTGCCATTTCATCTTTTTCACTAATGTGATTGTATCAGTGACACCACTAGCCTTTCTTATTTTTGGCTGATTAGCTTTTGGCTTTTCCTTATGCCTAACATGCTCTCTCTCCATTGCTCTTTGACATGTTATAATTTTTCTCTCATGAAGCTTGTTGAGGGACCATGTTTGACATCCATAAGATAGGACAGGCAATATACAGCTATTGAAGGCTAACGTTTTTAGAGGCTGGCTGATATTGTTCTTCATAACCATCCCTAAGCTCCAATATTTCCGCCAAGCCATAGCTGTCCTTGTTTGGATCTCAATAGACTGTCTATCTTTAAAAGATATTACATGTCCTAGATATCTGATTTCTTCTACTACACCTATTTCAGGAAGATCTGTTTTGATTTTTGCAACACTGGAGCTGATGATTATTTTAGTCTTTGCCAAGTTCAATGACAGTCCATGTTGTGCACTTGTATACCTAAGTTGTTGCAGCATTGTCACTATCTCTTCTTCTTTTCTGGAAATCAGTAGCACATCATCAGCATATTTAAGTACATTTAGTTTGACACCATTTATATTTATCCATATTGTTGCCATTCCATCTCCTTTAGAATAAGTTGCAGTACTATACTGAACTGCTGTGGTGATAGTGCATCTCCTTGCCTGACTCCCCTCTTGATTGGAAACTCCTTGCCTTTTTTTTTTTTTCTATCCATACATCTACTTGCAGATAAGCATTAAATTCAACAGAATCCCTTGTTGGAGGTAGACGTGCCAAATCTTGCTGTGGCCTTAACAAATCGAAGATACCGCAAATCATCTACAGAAGTGTCCTAATCACCTTTTTCTAGCCAACCCCCTTTTTTGGTCTAATTCTACTCCATATAGCCGAGTACCGAGGACCGTCTTTACGGATGTGAAACGTGGCCGCTTTATTTGAAGGATGAACAACGTTTTAATGTTTTCAAAAATAAGGTACTCGGTAAAGATTTGGTCCAAAGAGACATGTCTTTGACTCATGAGGCCACTGGGGAGTATAGAAGATTGCACAACGCGGAATGGCGGAGCTTGTTCATAATTAATATAATTCAGTTGATAGCATCGCGGAGACTCAAACGGGCGTGTAAAGTTGTTGGGCTCAGTAAGGAACGGATTCCGAAAAGGTTGGTATGTGCTGAACCAACTGGTGTAGGCCGGAGCGTCGGTGGGAGGATTGTGTTAAGTCTGACCTCGAGGGAGTCTGTGGAGGCGGAGTTTTGATATCAGCATCGAACCATCGGATTCGGTGAACCTAGTATTATTATTATTATTATTATACTTCAGCATTTTAGAAATAGCATTAGTAAAATGATGCACGAAGAGGGAAGCTAGCGCGCTAGTCACTCACGCAAAAGGATGTGAGTTCGAACCACAGTCTCAGATGGACTTTTTCAAGCATTAAATTAATGGGGAGTCACTCACAGCCCCTCCTCTGGGTATGTAAGACCTTAAGCCAAATGGTGGCCACTTAAATTAAGTGTAGGGAGTGATGACCCTACACTACAAAATCATCCAGAAACGTGAATGCAATCTCCCAAAAGATTACACCGCTCGGTAAAAAAAAAAAATCTGGTGCCCGCAACACACGACTTTCATTTTCCTCCGTTTTTTAATCAACTAGCTGTGACCCGCAGCTTTGCTAGCGAATATCGCATTTCGTATTAATTTATGTGCGTTTATAGTAAGAGTAGCTATAATAAATATCAACTATCTGCTACTCTTTGTTATTATTCAAAGCCCGATCTAGACTTCTTCCTGTCAAATTTACAATTTCAACCACTTGTAAGTTGAAGATTTTCGAACCCAGCCTTATTGCACATCTAGACACTAAGGCGAACCTCCAGGAAAAATTTTAGCTTCACAACCATAGTCATTTTTTAGATACTGCGATGACCATAAAATAAATTGATATATTTTATAAACATAGACATATAGCTAATAAAAGTCCTAAATATTATTAAAATAATAGTTCTGATTATTATACTCGAATAATTCAAAAGAAATAATAATTGTTATAATTTATTTAAATTTATAAATGTATATGCTTCAATGTAATAACGATTAAAGTTAAAAATGACTCTTGAAATAAAACATGACTTATATAATAATATAGATTGATATAAATATAGTCTCCGCAACTTTCTTTACTCCCTAGTGGCCTCATCTCTCTTCGGTCCAATTATTTGCCTGTAGTACCTTATTTTCAAAATTTTAGCTGTTGTTCGTCCTTCAAAGTAAGCGGCCACGTTTCACATCCGTAATGGATCGTTGGAAGAATAATAGTTTTATAACTTCTAACCTTTAAGTTTTTAGAACGAAGCCGCGAGCTAAGTAATTTCGCAACTGAATAATAACACGCATTTCCCGCCTATAACCGGGACTTTATGTTCTCCTGGACTTAGTTTTTCTCGTTATCATTGAACCTAAATACTTAAATTTCTCTACGTGTTCAAAATTATGCTCTGATATATCAATATCACTAAGATCGCCACCGTCTCTGCTACTAATCATATATTTTTTCTTATCGGTATTTATTTCCAGTCCTATTTTTTTTACCGGTTTTTATTTTATTAGTTTCCGTGTCTTCTCCTAAGAGTATCATCGGCGTTTCCCAGAACCGGAATTTTATCAACAAGATTTAATCCTTTCTCGGTACAGGTCACCTTTTCTTTGATATATTCTAAAGCGATTTCGTCTGCGTCAATTTCTGTTATTATGATCGCTATTAAGAAGTTTTTAAAAGAATATATTTGAAAGAACTTCCGCATAAATGACATTTTTAGTTATATTTTCATGTGGCAGAAGAACATAATGATTTTCTCCGCAACCCGATCTTGGCGTAAATCAATTCCTACGTGTTTAAATGTTTGGCCCTGTGATTTATTAATTGTTACAGCAAAAGATAAATTATGGGGAAATTGAATTATTTTAAAAATAAAAAGTATATCATTTGAAATCATTGGGATGCGAGGTTTTTTTTTCCTAATTTTTACCGTTTTTTCCCAGATTTTCCACTGATTCTTCACTCCTATTGGTCGCAGCGTGATGTTATATAGCCTATATATAGCCTTCCTCGGTAAATAGACTATCCAACACAAAAAGAATTTTTCATTTCGAACCAGTAGTTTCTGAGATTAGCGTGTTCAAATAACAAACAAACAAACAAAAAAACTCTTCAGCTTTATAATATTAGTATAGATTAAGGCATTTTGAAATACAGTTAGAGATAAAAATGAGTGTAACCATTGAAGAATTAAATTTAATTTCTAAAGAAACATGTGTTTTATTTAAAAAATCTATTATATTATTATCTAGAATAATCATTTAGTTTTATCGGCTTTTCATCACTTACAAGCTTGGGTAAAAGTAATATTTTTCTAAATTCTAAATCATGTTCAAAAACGAAAATTGCATTAAAAAAATATGTTTTCAGTTTTCTCCTTTAGTTGTTTATTAAAGACGCCCAACTTGCATATTTAGCTGTTAATTATCAATGCTAACAAGATAATATAGTCATTTTTATAGAATCGAATAGAGGAAGAAAATTTAAAATATCGGCATTTAAGCCGTGTCGTACTATTTCAATTAGAGTAAAACCTACATGATATTTTATAGCTGATTTTGATGAAAATGTTTCTGTAACATCTAGGACGTATAGTTGTCTTAAATATTAAATTTCAGTTTCATAGGACTCTTCGTTTCCGCCCGAAGGCTACCACACACAGAGACCTTTTTGCGGGACTTAGTCATTTGGGACACAGGATATTGTAAACGTGTGATTTCCGTCGAAAACTGGAATTCGAAAATTTTCAGGATCGCAATACTTTCCCTTACTTTATATTTCATATATAGATAATTGAAAATAAAAATAAATTCAGAAAAATGATTTTGCGGCTAAGGCAATATATTAGTGATGTATATATATGTAGGCTCGATGAACAGACTCCAAGAGAGGGCACTGCGAATTGATGTCCAGACCTGATTGATCAGATCCGGAAGAACATGGCCATCGCTCTGCTCCAGTATCCTGCAGCTCCAGGACTCCTGCCCATGTCGCCCATCCATCAGCCTCCAATACATGTCCTTTGGCTCAGGATCGCTGACTTCGCCCACTCCAAAGCTTAATAGACAAACGCTTTAAGCTGTAACTGGTGAGGTGGGGTCAACAGGACCTCAGGACCTCTTTAAAGTTTGGTGAAACCCATTCTCTCGATCCGATTGGCTTGTGAAAACCTGGCATTTCCTGTCTCGGCATGATTGTAATATAGCATCCTTTTTTAGTCAGTTTTTATCCGGTATTGCTTTAGGACAGTGTTATTGGGGTCTTACAGACCCTAACAACATTTGTGTTCGGATTTATTGAAAGTGTGTTTTTGTTGAAAGAAATGTCTCGCGATCGTGTTATTTCACGCACCTTTTTATCGTCCTTGTTAAAGAATCACGTGACCAGGAATCGGGTCAGAAAATCCCAGACTTTCTCAGGAGCTTCGGTTAAAGATCTATCATTATTAGAGGGGGAAGAGGAGGGGGAGGGACAAAAGAATCTAACACATATAGTCAGGAGACCCCTCCAAAGAAAAGTATATGTTATTTTTGTCCATGAAACAATAAGAAGTCATCTATAGTTTGTGTATATTTGTGGATATAGCCTAATTTTAGCTGTGCTTACTTTTTTACATTATAAAATTTTCATTTTTTTTTCTTATTATTTTTCGTTCATTAAATATAATAAACTTTAAAATAAGGACTAGTTTATATATTATATTATAGATGTTTTCATTGCTTAGAATATAACGTAAAAAAAAGAAAAAAGGAATAATAATAATAAATCTCTTTATTTGTTTTCGAGCTAGCCCATACAAATGGATTTGAGTTGTACAAAACAGTTAAACATAAATCAAAGAAATTTATTACAACTGTACTAAACAAAATACGTTTCCTTAACTAAAACAAATACATAATAAAAGGCAAAATAAATTGTAACTGTAGAAATATTGAACAAATAAAATAATCATAAATAATTTAACAAATTCAATTATTGTTAATTCAGTAATGTGCTTAAATTATTCTTGAATAGACAGATACAAATTTCTTAGCTTTAAACACTCTGTTACATAATAAAATAAATTTTCAAATTTATTTTTATTTTCTATTTGCAACAAAAGTTGTACTATGAGGTCATTGTCAGACATATTTCCAATATATGTCCTCAAGTACTTATTTCTGGACGGGGAGTAAACAGGGCATTGAAAAAAAAAATGATTTAGATCTTCTGGCTCGCCTGAATTACAAATAGGGCATTCAACGCTACTATCTGAATAACCATTTTGGAATCCGTAACTGGTAACTTTCAGTTTATTGGGTTGACATAGTCTTAGTTGACTGATCAATCTATGTTTCCTCATAGGTCCCTTTATTTTAAAATAATATTCCCCCATATTTAGCTACTAATTTTCCTAAAATTAGGATTAAAATTTGAGTGCAAAATAGCCTGAATATCTAGGGAAAGATTATGATTATTGAATTTTTCAACAGCGTTATTTAATTCCCTTTCAAATAAGGCTTTACTTTTGATATTTAATATATCAGCCGCGTCAATAATTAACAATTTATTAATAAGTTGCCTATACTTCGCATTGATTTTCTGGTTCAAGGAATATTTTTTTTTAATTGTTTAGACAATTTTCAGTAACCGAACATCTTTCAAAGTCTACCTTTCGGTACCAGCGAATCATTCGTTTTTAGAACATCTGTTTCTATTGATTTTAGACCAGTTTCTATACGAACATAATGGTTAGGTGTATTCCGTGGCCAATGATATATTGCTTTAAAATAACTTAAGGCAATCCGCTCTAATTTTTGACAATGGAATGGGGCCCAGACTTCCGAAGAGTATAAAAGAACAGAATTCATCATGGAATTTAGCAATTTGAACTTAGTAGCAAGTGAGTCTGATCTTGACTTTAAAAGAATTTCCCGAACTCTATGTGAAGCCAAATGTGATTTCTTTACAAAGTTATCTGCTGCTTGAGAAAACAAATCCGATGATGAAAAAAACTCCTAAATAAGTGTATTGTTTAGCTATTTCAATTTTAGATTTATTATAGAAAGGAATTAATAAAATGTAATTCATAATATCAGACAGTTACTCAACTTTATAAGCATCCTTTCGTATGGTAACTACTGAAAAATAGGTTGAATTAATTATTAATTAATTATACAAGAATAAACAATTATAGATGTTTCAGGATTTACTTAATTCTACTTTATAAGCGTTCCATAAGGTTTGCCTCACCCAGACAGCGCAGAGCTCCAAGTGCTTTAGCCATTTCTTCTTGGACTCCTTCAATCCACCTGCTTCTGGGTCGTCCTATTCTATTGGGCCAACATTCCTCTTGCATTCTTTTAACATGCCGTACCATCCTAGACGGCGTGCCCTGATCCTTTCATTGACTGATGTACCCACATCCCTCGTCTGGGGAACAACATCATTCCTAACTTTGTACAGCCTGGTAGGTCACCACGGTCTTATACACCTTCTCCAGAAATCCATCTCTACCGCCTGTACCCTCGAATACAAACGGGAGTTCATTGTCCATTTTTCCGAAGCGTATGTGAGGATAGATTCCACTGTGGCTGAGAAAATTCAATTCAATTTCTTACTGTTTCAGGATTTAAAAAAAAAAAAATCTGGTGCGGGCAACACACGACTTTCACTTACCTCCATTTTTAAAATCAATGAAAGAATTTTCATATACAGTTAGAGATAAAAATACGTGAAATTATTAAGGAATTAATTAAATTAAATTTCTATAGAAACATGTGTTTGATTCAAAAATCTATTATATTATTATCTAAAATAATCAGTTAGTGTTATGTTCATTTCATACACTCTCTATTAACTTTTAAAAGCTTGTGTATGAGATGATAATATTTCTAAAATCTTTAGCTTTCCAACGGTATATCATACATGTATATTACTGCTCTTATGTTCAAAAACGAAAAATTGCATTAAAAAAATATTTAAATAACTCCTTTAGTTGGGTATCGAATTTATTCAATTTTATTTTACCAGTTTTTCATCAGCGCTAACAAGATAATCTAGTTATTATTATTGAATCTACAAAATTAAAGGTACTTTAGGGGAAGAAAATTTAAATATCGGCATTTAAGCCCTGTCAGACCATTTTTATCTAAATAAAACCTACATGATATTAAAGCCCATTAAATTTTACATCGATATAGCGAGTTTAATCAAAATCGTCAGAACCGTTTTTGAGAAAATCGAAAAAAAGGTGCAAATTGCATGGTATAAAGTGCCTCTTCTGGTAGGCTCATTTTGATGAAAAAAGTTTATTTCCGTTGAAAACTGGAATTCGAAAATTTTCACGATCGCAATACTTCCCCTTACTATATATAGTAAGTGAAAGTAAAAATGGGTTCTGGGATCTGAGAGACCCCCCTCACCAATTTTTGCTATAAATTTCAGCTCAATAGTTAAAGGGTAATCTTCCACTTAACCCTTTAACGACGCACAGTGGTTCCGAAGGCAGTTTTTCCCCTAGTCGTTTTATTTACGATACATCACATACCTTAACTTTATTCTCTTCCTGAGTAAATTCACATTTAATGGTAAGATTAACTGTTTGTACTTTCGCAATGATGCAGGTTAGTTGACCGTTGAGAAATTAGATGAGAAAAATGTTTGGGGCTGCGGTCATTAGAGAAAAATACAAATTCTTTTCCTATTCATATCTTTTTCCGTTATATATCCTGACATATAATTGTTAGTTTAGTTTATATTATAAATTCAATTTGTTCGTTAATATATATATATATATATTATATATATTTATTATTCTATAATATATATATATATATATATATATTATATATATATCCATCAAATATCACTTCAAAATTGTTCATATTTAAAATTTTCATTGTTCACATATTGTTCTAAAAACATTTAATCATTTTCTTGGTTTCTCATTATATATTCTTATTGAAATATTATCATCTTAACTATAGGCGGAATAATCAGGAGTCAGTCTTTTTCTAAATATTTTTAATTTTGCCAACGCTTCGGCTCAGGCTTGTGAGCCATCATCAGGGAATTACTGAACCATGTCCAAGTATAAACTCAAGTAATGGGGACATGGCTCAGTAATGCCCTGATGATGGCTCACAAGCTAAAATTAAAAATTTTAGAAAAAAAGACTGACTTCTGATTATTCCACCTATAATAGTTTCTACAGTCGACTATACACCCTCAATATAAATTACCATCTTAATTTTTTTTTTACTTCCATACTTGATAACTGTCATCTTATTATCATTTTATATTTAATTTTATGTTTGTTCCCATATTATATTACTGTCACCATATTATTATTATATGCTTAACGCATTATTAAGTCTATAATTACATTGGTTGTTATCGTGTTTCTTTTAGCCCTGATGAAGGCCCACAACCTTGGCCGAAACGTCGGCACATAATTAAAATAGCACGCACTATGTTTTAATGTGTTTAGAAACACTTAGAACTATAATGACCGCACACCCAACCATCTTCCTCATCTATTTGTACTTTCACTTACCTATATATAAAATGCATAGTAAAGAAAGGAATTGCGATCTTGAAAATATTCGAATTCCAGTTTTCAACGAAAATACACATATAAGGGTCCTCTGAGTCCAAATAACCAAGTCCCGCACAAAGGCCTGTGTGTGGTTAGTATAACGCGACAACAGAAATACGTATGAAACTAAAATTTCATATTTGAGGCGACTATACGCCCGTGACGTTACACCAATTTTTCATTAAAATGGGCGTACCAAAAGAGCCACTTTAGATTATGCATTCTACAGCTTTTTACGTTTTCCTCCAAAACGGTCGACTATTTTGTTAAAAATCGATATACCGATGAAAAATTTAATGCGCTTTAATATAGTTTAGGATTCATTCTGGTTAAAATATTCTGTCAGGGCTTAAATGCTGATATTTAAAATTTTCTTTCTCTTAAGTATCATTAATTTTGTAGATTCGAAAATGTTTGTTTTACTTTCACTTACTATATATAGTAAGGGGAAGTATTGCGATCGTGAAAATTTTCGAATTCCAGTTTTCAACGGAAATACACGTTTTAGGGTCCCCTGAGTCCAAATGACCAAATCCCGCAAAAGGTCTGTGGGTGTGTGTGTGTGTGTGTGTGTGTGTGTGTGGTAACTCCTAAATCCTATGAAACTGAAATTTCATATTTAAGACAACTATACGCCCGAGACGTGACAAAACTTTTTTCATCAACGGTTCCGACGATTTTGATTAAACTCGCTATATCGATGTAAAATTTAATGGGCTTTAATATCATGTAGGTTTTATTCTGATTAAAATGGTCTGACAGGGTTTAAATGCCGATATTATAAATTTTCTTTCTCTTAAGTACCTTTAATTTTGTAGATTCAATAAAAATAACTATATTATCTTGTTAACGCTGATAAAAAAACAAGTAAATAGATAAACTGAATAAATTCGATACCCAAATAAAGAGAAAAACAGAAAAAATATATTTTTTTAATCCAATTTTTCGTTTTTGAACATAAGAGCAGTAATACAAGTAATATACTTGTATGATATACGTTGGAAAGCTAAAGAATTTAGAAAAAATACTATCTCATACACAAGCTAGTAAAAGTTAATGGAAAGTGATGAAAAGCCGATAAAACTAACTGATTATTTTACATAATAATACAAAAGATTTTTAATAAAACACGTGTTTCTATATAAATTTAATTTAACTAATTCTTTAATAGTTTCACGTATTTTTATCTCTAACTGTATTTGAAAATTGTTTCATTGATTTTAAAAATGGAGGTAAGTGAAAGTCGTGTGTTTGTTTGCGTTTATAAAAAAACATCTGAATATATCTGTTGAACGAATTCGATATATATAACTAAAGAAGAAAAGAGCAAAAATATTTCTTTATACAGAATTTTTTTTATTTACTTTTTTTGTAATAGATGTACAACATACCGATGAAAAGCTAAAGATTTTGAACAAAACAATTACCTTCTACAAAAAGTTGTAAAATGTAAATGAGATTAATAAATACATTTTTATTGTTAAAAATGTATTAGATAACTATTTTTTATTGTTAAATTATTAAATGTAAAACATATGTCTCCAACGAAACTAAATATTCTTATTTAAACATTTTTGAACTCTATTTATTAGATCTTACAATAAATTTATTTTAACAACTAAGGAAAGTTTAAGTCCTTACGCATCTATATTTTACGTATTTTTTCTTTGTGTTTGATTATTATTAGATAAGCTTCAGAAAAATATATATTTTGTATCACAGCTTAGTGATTTTTTATGAATTTTCAAAAATCATTTAAAAAATTATAATTTATTTATGGATCTAAGTATATAGATAATATAATGGAGCTTTTTTAGGTTATTTTAAATTTCAATAGAAACATTTGTTTTATGAAATAACCTATTATATTTTTATCTACAACAATCAGTTAGTTTTATCGGCTTTTCATCACTCTCCATTAACCTTTAAAATCCCATTAATTAGAAAATATTTTTATTTTCTTATTTATTTTTATTAAATATCGTAATGATTACATTTTATAATTATTTTTTTCAGATTCTGCTAGGAATCCAGTGATCTCGCAGTAAGTGAACATCACATTTATTAATTCTGTTTTTTTTATATTTCACTTATAAAGTTTATTTTCGCTTGTATGATTGTTTTTTACTTTCGCTTACTATATATAGTAAGGGAAAGTATTGCGATCGTGAAAATTTTCGAATTCCAGTTTTCAACGGAAATACACGTTTTAGGGTCCCCTGAGTCCAAATAACCAAGTCCCGCAAAAAGGTCAGTGTGTATGGGTGTGAGTGTATGGTAACTCCCGGGCTGAAACGGTAAGTCATATGAAACTGAAATTTCATATTTAAAACAAGATTTTATAAAAACTTTTCATCAAAATGAGCTTAACAGAAGAGCCACTTTATACCATGCATTTTGCACCTTTTTTCGTTAGGTTTTATTCTGATTAAAATGGGCTAACAGGGCTTAAATGCCGATATCTTAAATTTTCTTTCTCTAAAGTACCTTTAATTTTGTAGATTCAATAAAAATAACTATATTATCTTGTTAACGCTGATGAAAAACAGGTAAATATATAAATTGAATAAATTCGATACCCAACTAAAGGAGAAAACAGAAAAAATATTATGTCATACACAAGCTTTTAAAAGTTAATAGAGAACGATGAAATGAAGAACATAAAACTAACTGATTATTTTAGATAATAATACAATCAATTTTTTAATAAAACACATGTTTCTATATAAATTCAATTTAATTAATTCCTTAATAGTTTCACGTATTTTTATCTCTAACTGTTTTTGAAAATTCTTTCATTGATTTTAAAAATGGAGGTAAGTGAAAGTCGTGTGTTGCCCGTACCAGATTTTTTTTTTTTTTTTTTTTTATTATTTTCAATAATGAACCTTATTAATTGACGAATCCATATAAGGAATAAAAAAAAAATCCGTTTTGACTAATAAATAAATAATTATCGACCAAATGGAAAAAGAATCGTTGAAATTGGTCAAAAACTAGCTTATATGTTGCGTTTTGAAATCAGTGGTAGTAATATGATATTATCCTTTGAATTAGTGCTTTTCATATTACATAATTGTCTGTCAACAGCCATATAAACAGTTATACCCTAATATTGCTATATGGTAATAATAAACCTTTGTGTAATAATTTACAGCGTTTTTTCACTCTGAATTTTTACTTTCACTTGAAGATATATAAGTTATATACTAAAGAGAAGTATCAGGATCGTGAAAATTTTCGATTTAAAGTATTCAACTTTGTAATCTATTGAGGATACTGAGGGAAGAAAGTTAGGATTGGATAATTATTATATTAATTGAATAAATTTTAGTGGGTTTTGACGGCAAAAGTCAAAAGGCATTTCCCAAACCCTCATGGGTTGTCCGCGGGCTTGGGCTGTCTGTGGACTGCCCCCCGCGGTACACCTGGTACTTTCTAGACCTCAGCTACTAGGCTGGACTTCTCATATTAGCCCACCCGAGGTAACGAGGATAAGAGAGAAGATCCGAAAAGAAAGTCTTATTCCAGCCACGCGAGTTGAAGTCCAGGGAGAGAACACTCGAGTTCCTTCAAGAAGAGGAGATCCGTCGGGGGTGAGAGCAGCTGGAGGTTGAAGCCGAGAAGGGGCGTCTAAGACTGATTCCACCTGTTGCAGTTACCTTAGTACCTTTTGGAAATCAAAATCTCAATTGTGCTTGGGAATAAAAAGAGTTAAATGAAATATCCTGTACCAACTTTTATTTATTCGCTAACGATCAGAATCCCACGACTAACTTCCAGAGGCACCGATCCGGTCGGGAAGATATTCAGATGTGGAGGATGAACTCGACGAAGAGGATGGCTGTGATGAGGATGAGGAAGTAGGTGAGCCACTTGTAGATGGTACTCTTGTCTATGACGACAGATTTCTTGGGGTCGTAGGTCCTTCCACACTCCACGGGGCAGCAGACCTCTTCCTCTTCAGGGCACGTTGCCAAAACGGCTCCCACTGTGAACGAGAATGTGGCTTTATTTTTTTTTCTT
Organism: Piezodorus guildinii; assembly: GCA_023052935.1. Classification (NCBI taxonomy): domain Eukaryota; kingdom Metazoa; phylum Arthropoda; class Insecta; order Hemiptera; family Pentatomidae; genus Piezodorus; species Piezodorus guildinii. Next base: position 7,151,052 of record CM041296.1, read on the forward strand.
AAGGCGTATTTAATTAATTTTATGTAGTGTATTTAGTCCTCACCTATAGCCCCATTCATCTCGTATAGCTCTTTTTTTCTAACTGAAAAAAAGGAAATAGTTATCAATACATGTTCATATATCGCCAAAAAAAAAAAACTTTAATTCAATTATAAAACATCATCGAGTAGAGATATATCATCCTAATGTTAGTCATCGTAATCTGAATATACTGTATACAGTATGAGTTGGTGCCACACATAGCACATTTTTTTTTACTTTAACTTACTATATATAGTAAGGGAAAGTATTGCAATCGTGAAAATTTTCGAATTCCAGTCTTCAACGGAAGTACACGTTTAAGGGTCTCCAGAGTCCAAATAACCAAGTATCAAAAAAAGGTCTGTGTGTGTGGTAAGTCTAGCGAAAAAACGCTAAGTTGTACGAAACTGAAATTTCATATTTTAGACATCTATACACCCGAGATGTTACTTCAACATTTTCATCAAAATCGGCTAACCAGAAGAGCCACTTTATACTATGATGTTTGCATCTCTTAGAACTGTTTTGAGAAAATCGAAAAAAAAGGTGCAAAATTCATGGTATACAGAGGCTCTTCTGGTAAGCTCATTTTGATGAAAAAGGATTTGTAACGTCTCGGGCGTATATTTGTCTTAAATATGAAATTTCAGTTTATAGGACTTACTGTTTCCGCCCGGGAGTTACCACACACACAGACCTTTTTGCGGAACTTGGTTATTTGGACTCAGGTGACCCTAAAATGTGTATTTCCGTTGAAAACTGGAATTCGAAAATTTTCACGATCGCAATACTTTCCCTTACTATATATAGTAAGTGAAAGTAAAAAGGTCTTTACAAAACTTTGGGAGTTTAAACCATCTAAACGGAAGAAATGGGTTACCTGTATTAATGCGACGACAAGATGTTCCTGCTTCTATCTGATTTTTGTGCACAATCTTCAAAATCCTTCGTGCACTCTGGTATAGTTCATGCCAATCGCGATGTTGTAATATTTTCCTAAAACATTGATGCGCAGGCGCCATCTTAATGTGGGTTCTCGAAGCCCCGTCCGGGACCTCCCATTGGCGGGAGATTTCGAATGTTTCATTTCACTTCCCTTCCATCTTGTATATTCGGCAGGTTACTTTTCTATCTGAGTTTACAAACATATGATTATAGTTATTTTGAATTTTAAAATTAGTAATATATCTTTAAGCAAAAATATTACCACAAGCCACTTTCTTCTAAATTTAAGGATAATGTTATAATCGAAATATTAGGCTAACCGAACCACGAGGTTCGAAGCCTATACTATTAAATACTGCCTTCACTTCCAACGATCACCGTTCAGGCCCAAGCCCCCGAGATAAGTACTATTGGGTTGTTTCACATGAAATGTCCGTTTTTATAGTTTTTGAAATACATAAAGGATTTAGAAGGTCTCTGTTGTTTTCTTCCGAATGTTTACATATTCAAAGTAAACAGTTACTAATCCTCTACCTTTGTATTATAAACTTATAAGCTTCCCAATCAATTACCCACTTTGTAGTATACCTCCAAATAAAAACATGGAAACACGCGATTTTCGAGCAATATTTTTGTACGAGTTTAAACTCGGCTATTCAGCAGCTGAGGCCGCTAGAAATATTTGCAAGGCATTTGGGGAAGGGAGTGTAAATGAACGGATCATTCACCGTTGGTTTCCTAAGTTTTCAGCTGGGGATACCGACTTGGAAAACTTTCCCCTAGGAAGACCTCCGTCCGTAATAGACAACGATGTCCTCAAACATACAGTAGAAGGAAACCCCTACCAAACAGGTAAAGGACTCTCAGCACAACTAAATGCATCTACCGTTTCCAGACATTTAAAGTGTATTGGGAAAGTAAAAACGCTCGATACATGGGCACCTCATGATCCCAATGAGCGGCAGCAAGACCCCATGTTTCAAAACATACCGTGCAAAAATTGAAAGAACTGGGCTACGAAGTTCTTCCGCACCCACCATATTCTCCCGACTTGTCTCCAACAGATTACCACCTGTTAAGGAATTTAGACAACTTCGTCAAAGGAAAACGTTTTGAAAATGATGATCAAGTAAAAAGTGCGTTTTTAGATTTTTTTTCACTCCAAAGCTCAGAGTTTTTTAGTTCGGGGATAAAAAAGTTCGTGTCACGATGGGAAAAATGTGTATAAAAAGAAGGTAAATACTTCGAATAAAATTATGTTGTTTTCATATCGTATTTTTAATAAAAAATTTTTACCTTGAAAACGGACATTTCATGTGACACAACACAATAATGCAATTAATCCGATCGACGCTTTGGCCTAACCGTCTGTTCAGCGCATACCAACCTTTTCGGAATTTGTTCTTTACTGAGAACAACAACTTCACACGTCCATTTGAGTATTCTTGATGTTATCAACTCATTTATTCCCATAGAGTATATGTTCCGCAATTCCGCATTGTGCAGCATTCTGAATCCTCCAGTGGCCTCGTTGCTCTTAGAATCAAATATTTTACTCTCGAGAACATCAAGGCGCTGTTTAACCCTCAATTATATACCCGAATTATGAGGTTTTAATTCAATAACTCAGTCACTTTCGAATATAGGGAAAGTTTTTTATCGAGTTTTCTAATCATGTTACACCTACGTGATAACAAGGTGACAAGACTAATTCAGCCTATAATAGGTTTTTTTTTTTTTAATGTGACAAAATGTATATTTTTAATATATGTGCATTATAAAATAACATTAAAGATCTCTTGAAAATAGCAAAGGCCGAAATTTAGGGAGAAAGGAAAAAAGCAGTGTTGAGTGAAAAATGATCAATTTATTTAAAAAAAGAACCTGACAAGTACTTCTTGGTGTTTATATCATATATATAGTTATATTATATAACCATATCATCTTAGTAGCTTGACGGATAATTTATTTAAACATAAGAACAGTAAAGATTTTTTAAAATCTTTGGCTTCCCAACGGAGCATTATACGAGGCATGATTTTAAGTAAGCACTGTTTTGGAATTAAAAAAAGACTTGCAAAGGTATCGCAATAATTTTATTTTTACATGAAAGCCTGTACCTTAATCTACTTTTCTACATAATTTCCATTAATTTTGAGGCACTTTTCATAACGCGGCACCAGTTTCTGAATACCCTCCTCAAAAAATTCTGCCGCCTGACTTGTTAAACGACATGGTTGGCCTACGTTACACCAGAATCAAAACAACAATCCATGGAATGGCGAGATTCATCATCACCCAAAAGAGTGAAGTTTAAGCAAACAATTTCTGCCCGGAAAATCATGTGCACAGTTTTTTGGGCACAGAAAAGGAGTATTGCTAGTGGAGTTTCTGCCTCGTAATGAGACAATCAATGCTACCATTTGTTCCTGCACTTGAAGAAACACCTGGGCGGTCGGCATCTTCAAGACGATAACGAAATCAAAACATTTGTGATGCAGTGGTTAACGAGCCAGGCGGCAGAATTGTTTGATGAGAATATTCAGAAACTGGTGCCGCGTTATGACAAGTGCCTCAAAATTCATGGAAATTATGTAGAAAAGTATATTAAGGTACAGGCTTTCATGTAAAAATAAAATTATTGCCATATTTTTGCGCATCTTTTTTTAATTCCAAAATGGTGCTTACTTAACATGCCTCGTACGTCTATGTGTATAATACACCGTTTGGAAAGCTGATGATTATAGGAAAAACATCACAAAACTATATAAAAACATAACACAAAGTTGTATGAATCTAATTTTATTCTTTAAAGTTGTTTTAAAGAATAAATGTTAAAATTTTTAAGTATATTTATCATCGAAGGTAAGATAAAGTCGTGTGTTGTGCGCACCCGTTTTTTGTTGTTGTCAAAATATAAAAATCTGCCGTTTTAAAACGCATTTTTCAGTCTTTCAGCAGGGATTTACTTTGCATATTGATATTAATTTATTTTTCATAATAAAATGCAAATCATGAGCCTTTTAACACGCTGATGAGTATTTAACACGAGGGTAATTTGCTAAGAGTTTCCTTTAGCAAAGAGCGTGTTAGAAAAGGCTGTCTTTTATTTAAATTACATTAGCATCCAGATGAGAAGGGCTTTGGGTCTAAGCTCGATCCCGAACTAAATTGGCAACCTGTCTCCTCCCTCGGGATCGAATGTCTACATCTAAATGAATTTCAAAGTTATTGTTTAATTTTAAACATCAAATGACAAATATAAACGTTGTATTTCTTTGTAACTCGTTTGAAACGTAAATTTGTATAAATTCCTATGCAAATTTTTACTTATAAAAAATATATTTTTAAGCCCATACGTTTCAAGTTACACATTTCTCCGAAACTAATGGACAAATTTTTTTGAAATTCGCCACAAAATACTAATCCATGCAACGGTGATCCTAACACCCAGACGTTGATATCAGCTGTTTGGTTTTAAAATGGCGACCGATTAACAGTGATTCATTCAAAAACTCAGTTATTTATTTATTTTTTTAATTTTTATTAAGGGATAATACAATCTTCCACCTTCTAGGGAAATGAGTATTAAGACATAAAAAATCTGGTGCGAGCAACACACGACTTTCACTTACTTCCATTTTTAGAATAAATTAAAGAATTTTCAAATACAGTTAGATATAAAAATGAGTGAAATCATTATTAATTAATTAAATGGAATTTCTATAAAAACATAAGTTTTATTAAAAAATTGATTACCTTATTATCTAAAATAATCACTTGTATCAATTGATTGTGTATAAGATAATATTTTTTTCTAAAATCTCAAGCTTTCCAACGGTATATCATACATGTATATTACTGTTCTTATGTTCAAAAAAAAAAATTGCATACAAAATATTTTTTTCAGTTTTCTCCTTTAGTTGGGTATCGAATTTATTCAATTTATATATTTACCTGTTTTTCATCAGCGTTAACAAGATGATCTAGTTATTATTATTGAATCTACAAAATTAAAGGTACTTTAGGGGAAGACAATTTAAAATATCGGCATTTAAGCCCTGTCAGACCATTTTTATCTTAATAAAACCTACATGAAATTAAAGCCCATTAAATTTCACATCGATATAGCGAGTTTAATCAAAATCATCGGAACCGTTTTTTAGAAAATCGAAAAAAGGTGAAAAATGCATGATATAAAGTGGCTCTTCTGGTAGGCTCATTTTGATGAAAAAAGTTTTGTCACGTCTCGGGCGTATAGTTGAAATTTCAGTTTCATAGGACTTACCGTTTCCGCCCGGGAGTTACACACACACAACACACACACACACACACACACACACAGACCTTTTTGCGGGACTTGGTTATTTGGACTCAGGGGACCCTAAAACGTGTATTTCCGTTGAAAACTGGAATTCGAAAATTTTCACGATCGCAATACTTCCCCTTACTATATATAGTAAGTGAAAGTAAAAATCATTCATTCATGTACTTTGGAAATAAAATAAAAATAAATAATTAATAAAGATCGAAAAAAGAAGAAAGAAAAAAAAAAATATATACACAAAATTAAATGAATAGTTATAAAGAAAATAATAGTAACAATCTTAAACACATTTATAAATATTTACAATCTGCCCCTGGGATCACCGAATCAAACCACTAGTGGACACATGTGGCACAATGCCAGAAGATCCCAGCGCCTCTCATTCAGTCGCGTCACTGGTCTTGAGAGTCAGTGGTGGCTGAGCGAGGGCGCTAGAGCCACATACACTCAGGGCATGAATAGAGAAACCAGCCATTGCCAGCACTCCAATGACATATTTACAAGAGATCTCTGGACCACTGCCGCTTCAACCTACGGTGAGGGGTATAGGGATGTTTGGAACTGGATAGGGAGTGTGCCAAGGGATTAGGAAGGTGAGTAAGCTTCTGGTGGAAGATTGAGAATTTGGATGAAATTAGATCAAGGACAAATGCGATATTCAGGTCATGGTGTAAGGTTTTATTTTCCAAGCTAGAGAACAAATTCATCATTGTTTTTAACCAAAAAAAACGCGAATAATAATAGAAAATAGAAAAAAAAAAAAAAAAAAGGAAATTTTGCGCATAAATACTCTCATAACTCAGTTACTTTTGACGATAGAGAAAAGTATGTAAAGACTTTTTAGAATCAGTAGAGCGCGCTAACCAAAAAAAAAAAAAAATAAAATAAAAAAAATAAGAAATGAAAAATATTGAAATCTCGCTTTTGTACCTACGTTATTTTCGAAGAAAGAGAAAAAAATCATGATTGTTTTTTAACCAAAAAAACCGTTAATAATTATGAAACAGAGAAAAAAAGAAAAGAAAAGAAATTGAAATTTCACCCATTATTAACAACTAGCTGAGATATTGCGTTTTGAAATCAGCAGTAATGACATGATATGCTTTGCATTATTGCTTTTTATATTACCTAATTGCCTATCAACAGCTTTATAAACAATTATACCCTAATATTGTTATTTCTAAATAATAAACCATTGTGTAATAATTGTTTTTATTTAACCCTTCCCTGCCTTGAAGGCAATACAGGTGCTTGCAGCTGCAGGAAGTACCAAGATACAATCAACAGCTGTTTTGTGTCTTCAAAGTTAGTTGAAATGTTCGGCAGCCTTCTTTATTCTTCCCCCCTAACCAGCGTGAAGAGACTTGGACCAACACATTGTTTCCACCCGTACACGAATGCTTTGTAGTACGGGTAGTTTTCTTTGGTTACTAGGTGAGGAATGTCACTCTCTGTCAGGATATAGAGGCCTGTGTTCTTCAGAAGATTCGAGAATATGCTGGGCGGTCTCCGGAACACCACAACTGGGACATAGGAGACTGATGTGTTTCCCATGCTTAGCAAGTTTTGCTCGGAAGCCCCATGTCCCGTGAGGAACTGTGAAACCCAGTAGTCCGGGAGGGTCCATGTTTTTTCCAGTCTTGACCCGACGGTAAGGAAATACTTCCTTAGATCAGCACCTTTTGGCGTCGTCATCCACCGACGGTTCCATTCCTGTATCATTGTGTAATAATTTGCAGCGTTTCTTTTTTTATTCATTGAAAGTCATTTTATGCTACTGTGGCCAATCGGACAATACTAAAGTGCAACATTAATCCCCCGCCCTCTCCTCCTGGCCAGAAAAACCTCCGTATAGTCAACAGAGCCGAGGTAGGTAGACAAAAGAAATTACCTATCCAGGTTTAATTAAGATAGAGATCTTTGACGAGTATCTGTCACCACACAGGCTCGGGACCACCTTTATACGTACTCTCCAAAGAACGGTACAATATACTAGATGCGATTAGCTGGAAGGGTAGAGGGTGGAATCAGTTAGAAGGTATAGGTTAGATTTTCAGCTACTAAAGCGGTTTGTTACTATTCTGATTACTTTGTTAATCATAATGAGTTTAAGAAACATTTAATGAAAATTGTTATAAAATGAAAATTCAAAACTTCTTTGCTTTTCTTATTTATTTAACTTCCCTTTATGCTGCTATGGCTAATCGACGATGCTACAGTGGGAGTCATAAATTTTGTCTATCCAGGTTTAATCGGGACTACCTTTTTACATCCTCTGCAAAGAACGGCATAGCTAAAAAAAATTTCCTCCCAATAAAAAGTAAAAAAGCTAGAGTTGCCTACCAGGTTTGACAGAAGGCTACGCTAGCCACTATAACATAGGTGGCACCGATAATTATCTAAATTGTCAATAACATGAAAATTTACCATTCCCTTTTTTGTTGATTGAAATTTATATTTTTTTTCTGTCCAAAGAACCAGATCAGGTGTATTAATACACCGTTTGTTTAATTCATTAATACACTGTTTCTTTAGTGTATTAAAAGACCTATAGAGAAGCACAAACAATACGTTCAGGAACGACTCGCTCAGCAACTTCGATGGATCGAATGCGTTTACAATCGAAGAGGAGAACTATAGAGGCAATAACCAACTCAGCGATCGAACTAAATTAGCAAACAGCTTGCTAAAAAGGCTGCTTAACGATCGTTGTTCCCCGCCGTCTACGAAATGTTGTAAAGTTGTGTTTGTTTTGGGCCCAGCTGTGTGCTTTGCTAAACACAACACTCCTCCCACAGCTGGGTTTTTTATGGTCACTGCAGTTCAGGGAACGAATACATTTTGAATGACTTACATCCGAGATGAAGAGGAGGGAGAAAAGCATTACTTAAAATATACAAATCGAAAATTTACAATATAAAGCTTTAGAAGAATATACATACTCTCTCTCTTTCTCTCTCTCTCTCTTATAAAATATATAATATATTATATATATATATATATATATATATATATATATATCTATATAATATATTTATATATATATATATTATATATTATATATATTTATATATATATATATATATATATATATATATATATATATATATATATATTATATTATATATATATATATATATATATATGTATATATATATATATATATATAATATTATATGTATAATATATATAATATATTATATATAATAATATATATATATGTAATAATCATATATGTTGTTTTTAGTTATTTAACGTCATTTTATTCTCCTATGGCTAATCGGACAGTGGGAGTCCTAAATTTTGCCTATCCAGTTTTTTTAGGATAGGGATCTTTAACGATTATCTGACATCGTACAGACTCGGGACCACCGTTTAACGTCCACTCTGAAGGACGGCATATACATCTATATTGCTATTTTAGTGTTAAAAAAAACAAAAAATCCATAAAAAAATATTTGTTATGTTTTCTCCTTTAGTTGTTCATCAAATTCGCTCAACGTGCATATTTAGCTGTTAATTATCAATGGTAACAAGATAATATAATTATTTATATAGAATATACAAAATTAAAAGTACTTTAGAAGAAAACATTTAAAATATCTGCATTTATGCCCCATCAGACTATTTCAATCAGAATGAAACCTACATTATATTAAAGCCTATTAAATTTTACCTCAATCTGGCGAGTTTAATCAAAAAAAAGTTTTTGAGAAAAAAGTGCTAAATGCATGGGATAAAGTAGGATTTCCGGTTAACTGATTTTAGTAAACAAAGTTGCTGTAACATCTCGGGCGTATAGTAGTCTTAAATATGAAATTTCAGTTCCGTACGACTTTTCGTTTTTGCGCTAGAGTTACCACACGCAGACCATTTTGCGGGACTTGGTTATTTGGTCTCATGGGACCTTAAAACGTGTATTTCCGTTGAAACTGGTATTCGAAAATTTTCATGCTCGCAATACTTTATATTTATATATAGGTAAGTGAATGTAAAAATCATTGGTTATGGCGTCCTTAGGAGGGGACGTAAAAAGGTGATCCCGAGTCTGTGCGATGTCAGGTACTCGTTAAAGATCCCTATCCTAATTATACCTGGCTAGCAAAGTTAGGATTCCCACTGTAGCATCGTCCGATTAGCCATAGCAGCCATAAGGTGACGTTATGTGAACAAAAACAGACAATTTAAAGCGTTATTCCAATAGCGGGTTGTTTCTCGTAATAGGTTATCTCGGTAAGTGTTTCTTTAAAGTAACAGGTTCTTTTGGATGGTTCCGTTATTTCCTGGGACTACGAGATAGGTACTATAGGAGATAATTATGCCTGGGCTGATGTAGGATACGATGGGGCTGACAGTTCTATCTCCTGCCACGACAGTGCTTCCTCCTGCCATGACAGCATTCACTCCTGTCAACCTACTCGGCGAAGGATATCCAATTCCAGCCTTCGCTCCCTCCTCAATACCTCCTCCAACGGCTGGAATTTAGGCGATAAATTTAATTATGAACGGACTGCCTGAGTAACTAGGAGATTCTTGACTTACAATCTAAAAAATCTGGTGCGGGCAACACACGACTTTCACTTACCTCCATTTTTAAAATCAATGAAAGGATTTTCTAATACAGTTAGAGATTAAAATATGTGAAACCATTAAAGAAATAATTCAATTGAATTTATATAGAAACATGTGTAGTATTAAAAAATATATTATATTATTATCTAAAGTAATCAGATTTATCGTCTTTTAATCACTTTTTATTAACTTTTCCAGTTTTGTGTATAAGATAATATTTATTATAAAAGCTTTAGCTTTCCAACGGTATATAATAGGAGTATATTACTGTTGCTATGTTCAAAATAAAACAATATTTTTCTGTTTTCTCCTTTAGTTAGATATCGAATTCGTTCAACTTATATATTTATGTGTTTTTCATTGGTGGTAACAAGATAATATATTTATTTTTACAAAATCTACAAAATTAAAGGTACTTTACAGGAAAAAAATGTAAAATATCGGCATTTAAGTCAGACCATTTTAATCAGAATGAAAACTACATGATACAAAGTTCATTACATTCTACATCGATATAGCGAGTTTAATTAAAATCGTCGGAACCGTTTTCGAGAAAATCGAAAAAAGGTGCAAAATGCATAGTATAAAATGGATCTTCTGGTAAGCTCATGTTAATGAAAAAGGTTTTGTAACGTCTCGGGCGCATATTTGTCTTGAATATGAAATTTCAGTTTCAGAGGACTTGCCGTTTCCGCCCGGGAGTTACCACACACACACACTCACAGACCTTATTGCGGGACTTGGTTATTTGGACCCAGGGGACCCTAAAACGTGTATTTCCGTTGAAAACTGGAATTCGAAAATTTTCACGATCGCAATACTTCCCCATACTATATATAGTAAGTGAAAGTAAAACGTTGCAAATTATTTTAGAATGGTTTATTATTCCAGATAGTTATATTAGGGCGTAACTGTTTTATATAGTTGTTTGTACGCAAATAAATAATACAGAAAGTAATAAATAATTCAAAGACAAATGGTTTAATAATAGAAAAATAAATTGTCTATAGAATGAATATTTTGTATTATATATATATATATATATATATATATATATATATATATATATATATATATATATATATATATATATATATAACTATTTGTTTTATTTTTTATTCATTTATTAATAAATTTGATCCTAAAACTCAAAACACAAATTTCTGTATCTTAAAAAATGGATCTGTACCTCAAAAATACTTGAGTTATTGAATTAAAACATTTTTAATCTGCCTCCATTTTAAAACTAATCAGCGGATAGTTCAAAGTTCTTCTTCTTCTTCCAGTGGACGCGACAGGCCGTGTAGGCCCAGGGCCCCGCGTTGTTAACTCCTGGGAAATTAACACTCACGTTTCACGATGAAATTTTTAGTGTAGGGTCATCACTCCCTACGCCTAATTTTGTGAGTGGCCACCATTAGACTGACGAGTCTCACATACCCGATGGAGAGGCGGTGAGTGAATCCCCATTTTTTACTTTCACTTACTATATATAGTAAGGGGAAGTATTGCGATCGTGAAAATTTTCGAATTCCAGTTTTCAACGGAAATACACGTTTTAGGGTCCCCTGAGTCCAAATAACCAAGTCCCGCAAAAAGGTCTGTGTGTGTGTGTGTGTGGTAACTCCCGGGCGGAAACGGTAAGTCCTATGAAACTAAAATTTCATATTTAAGACAACTATACGCCCGAGACGTGACAAAACATTTTTCATCAAAATGAGCCTACCAGAAGAGGCACTTTATACAATGCATTTTGCACCTTTTTTCGATTTTCTCAAAAACGGTTCCGACGATTTTGATTAAACTCGCTATATCGATGTAAAGTTTAATGGGCTTTAATACCATGTAGGTTTTATTTAGACAAAAATGGTCTGACAGGGCTTAAATGCCGATATTTTAAATTTTCTTTCCCTAAAGTACCCTTAATTTTGTAGATTCAATAATAATAACTAGATTATCTTGTTAACGCTGATGAAAAACTGGTAAATATATAAATTAAATAAATTCGATACCCAACTAATAGAGAAAACAGAAAAAATATTTTTTTAATGCAATTTTTCGTTTTTGAACATAAGAGCAGTAATATACAAGTATGATATACCTTTTTTAAGCTTTTAAAAGTTATTGGAGAGTGATGAAAAGAAGATAAAACTTACTGATTATTAAAGATAATAATATAATTGATTTTTTAATAAAACGCATGTTTCTATATAAATTCAATTTGATTAATTCTTTAATAATTTCACGTATTTTTATCTCTAACTGTATTTGAAAATTCTTTCATTGATTTTAAAAATGGAGGTAAGTGAAAGTCGTGTGTTGCCCGCACCAGATTTTTTACATCCTAATAAAAGCCCCGCCGGGACTGGGATTCGAACTCACAACCATAGCATGAGGGACTAGCGCGCTAGCCACTCAGCCACGGGCTCCCCATAGTTCAAAGTTATAAGTGTTAAAATCATAGTTCAATGAGATAGTATTTTTGTGCCAAAAAAAAAAAAAAAAAAAAAAAAAAAAAAAAAAAAAAAAAAAAAAAAAAAAAAAAAAAAAAAAAGAAACAATGATCCAGTAGTCTTGGAGAAAAACCGCTTATTTTTATGGGCTTACAACAACTTTGTATATAGGGATCAATTGTAGCTGAGTGGTTAGCATAACAGCCTCCGTTATGGGCTTACAACAACTTTGTATATAGGGATCAATTGTAGCTGAGTGGTTAGCATAACAGCCTCCGTTATGGGCTTACAACAACTTTGTATATAGGGATCAATTGTAGCTGAGTGGTTAGCATAACAGCCTCCGTTATGGGCTTACAACAACTTTGTATATAGGGATCAATTGTAGCTGAGTGGTTAGCATAACAGCCTCCGTTATGGGCTTACAACAACTTTGTATATAGGGATCAATTGTAGCTGAGTGGTTAGCATAACAGCCTCCGTTATGGGCTTACAACAACTTTGTATATAGGGATCAATTGTAGCTGAGTGGTTAGCATAACAGCCTCCGTTATGGGCTTACAACAACTTTGTATATAGGGATCAATTGTAGCTGAGTGGTTAGCATAACAGCCTCCGTTATGGGCTTACAACAACTTTCTATATAGGGATCAATTGTAGCTGAGTGGTTAGCATAACAGCCTCCGTTATGGGCTTACAACAACTTTGTATATAGGGATCAATTGTAGCTGAGTGGTTAGCATAACAGCCTCCGTTATGGGCTTACAAAAACTTTGTATATAGGGATCAATTGTAGCTGAGTGGTTAGCATAACAGCCTCCGTTATGGGCTTACAACAACTTTGTATATAGGGATCAATAGTAGCTGAGTGGTTAGCATAACAGCCTCCGTTATGGGCTTACAACAACTTTGTATATAGGGATCAATTGTAGCTGAGTGGTTAGCATAACAGCCTCCGTTATGGGCTTACAACAACTTTGTATATAGGGATCAATTGTAGCTGAGTGGTTAGCATAACAGCCTCCGTTATGGGCTTACAACAACTTTGTATATAGGGATCAATTGTAGCTGAGTGGTTAGCATAACAGCCTCCGTTATGGGCTTACAACAACTTTGTATATAGGGATCAATTGTAGCTGAGTGGTTAGCATAACAGCCTCCGTTATGGGCTTACAACAACTTTGTATATAGGGATCGGGATCAATTGTAGCTGTGGTTAGCATAACAGCCTCCGTTATGGCTTACAAACATTGTTATAGGTACAATAGTAGCTGAGTGGTTAGCTAACAGCCTCGTTATGGGCTTACAACAGCTGTATTAGGATCAATTGTAGCTGAGTGGTTACATAACAGCTCCGTTATGGGCTTACAACAACTTTGTATATAGGGATCAATGTAGCTGATGGTTAGCATAACAGCCTCCGTTATGGGCTTACAACACTTTGTTATAGGGATCAATGTAGCTGAGTGGTTAGCATAACAGGCCTCCATTTATGGGCTTACATACAGCTCGTTATAGGGTCAATTGTAGTATAGGATATTGTGGTTTAGCATAACAGCCTCCGTTATGGGCTTACAACAACTTGTATATAGGGATCAATTGTAGCTGATGGTTAGCATAACAGCCTCCGTTATGGGCTTACAACAACTTTATATAGGGATCATGTGTAGCTGAGTGTTAGCATAACACTCCGTTATGGGCTTAAACAACTTTTTAATAGGGATCAATGTAGCTGAGTGTTAGCATAACACTTACTTCGTTATGGGTTACAAACAACTTTGTATATGGGTCAATTGTATAGTGGTTAGCATAAAGCTGTATGGTTACAACAACTTTGTTAAATCAATTTGTAGCTGAGTGGTTAGCATAACAGCCTCCGTTATGGGCTTACAACACTTGTATATAGGGATCAATTGTAGCTGAGTGGTTAGCATAACAGCCTCCGTTATGGCTTACAACACTTTGTATATAGGGATCAATTGTAGCTGAGTGGTTAGCATAACAGCCTCCGTTGGGCTTAACAACTTGTAATAAGGTCAATTGTAGCAGTGGTTAGCATAAGCAGCCTCTATGGGTTACAACAACTTTGTATATAGGGATAATTGTAGCTGAGTGGTTAGCATAACAGCCTCCGTTATGGCTTACAACACTTTGTATATAGGGATCAATTGTAGCTGAGTGGTTGCATAACAGCCTCCGTTATGGGCTTAAACAACTTTGTATATAGGGATCATTGTAGCTAGTGGTTAGCATAACAGCCTCCGTTATGCTACAACACTTTGTATATAGGGATCAATTGTAGCTGAGTGGTAGCATAACAGCCTCCGTTATGGGCTTACAACACTTTGTAATAGGATCAATTGTAGCTGAGTGGTTAGCAAACAGCCTCCGTTATGGGCTTACAACAGCTTTGTATAAGGGATCAATTGTACTAGTGGTACAAACACCTCGTATGGGCTTACAACATTTAATAGATCAATGTACTGATGTTGATAACAGCTCCTTATGGGCTTACAACACTTCTATATAGGGTCAAACGCTTGATTTAGTCATAATTCGTAGTGGTTACAACAGCTCCGTATATGGGCTTACAAGCAGTTGTATATGGATCATTTACGTAGTGGCTAAACAGCCTCGTTATGGCTTACAATTTGTATAGGGACAATCGTCGTTATGGTTAGCATAACTTTATTGGGTTTACACAGTTTATATAGATCAATTGTTGATGGTTACATACGTTATGGGCTTACACTGACTTTTACATAACAGATCATTGTGCTGTAGCATATAAGCCTCATTTGGTGTAATATACTTAAAGCTGGTATAATGTTACACGATTGTTAGATAAAGCTCGTTAGGGCTTACAAACAGCTTCGTTATGGGACAACTAGCTGATATAGGCATAATAGCCTCCGTTATGGGTTTAACAACTTTGATGGGATCTTAACGAGTTTGTATAAGAGCCATTGTATGGGCTTACAACATTTAATAGGGATATTGTACGAGTTTGATAAAGCGATCATTGGGCTTACACAGCTTTATAAGGATCAATGGCTGCAAGTGTTATAAAGCATCCATTATGAGGCTTACAACACTTGTTATGGGTTCAATTGTAGCTGAGTGTTAGCATAACAGCCTCGTTAGGGTTAAACAACTCTGTATAGGGATCTTAAATTTAGCTGATGTAGGATCATACAACTCCGTTAGGGCTTACAACACTTTGTATTATGGGATCAATTGTAGCTGATGGTTATGCATAACAGCCTCGATGGGTTACAACACTTTGTATATAGGGATTCAATTGTAGTAGTGGTTAGCATAACAGCCTCCGTTATGGCTTACACAACTTCGTATATAGGGATCAAATTTGCTGAGGATGTTAGCATAACAGTCCGTTAGGGCTTACAACACTTTAGCTTAGGACACTTGTATAGGGTTTTAACGCCTGTTACTTAACACACTTATGGGTTAAATAGTGGATCAATTGGCGATGGTTGAGCTAACGCTCCGTTAGGGCTTACAACACTTTGGCTTATATACAGCTATATAGATAGTGTTACGATTAACAGCCTCCGTTATGGGCTTACAACAACTTTGTATATAGGGACAATTGTAGCTGAGTGGTTAGCATAACAGCCTCCGTTATGGGCTTCAACAACTTTGTATATAGGGATCAATTGTATGAGTGGTTAGCATAACAGCCTCCGTTATGGGCTTACAACAACTTTGTATATAGGGATCAATTGTAGCTGAGTGGTTAGCATAACAGCCTCCGTTATGGGTACAAACTTTGTATAAGGGATCAATTGTAGCTGAGTGGTTAGCATAACACCTCCGTTAGGCTTACAACACTTTGTATATAGATCAATGTAGGGATCAATTGTAGCTATGTTAGCAACAGCCTCCGTTATGGGCTTACAACAACTTTGTATATAGGGATCAATTGTAGCGAGTGGTTAGCATAACAGCCTCCGTTATGGGCTTACAACAACTTTGTATATAGGGATCAATTGTAGCGATGGTAGATAAAGCCTCCTATGGCTTACACAGCTTTATATAGGGACAATGTCACTAGTGTTAGCATAAGATCTCGTTATGCTTACAAGCACTTTGTTATAGGATACATCTGTTATGAGGTTACAAACAGCTCCGTTATGGGCATTACAAACTTTATATAGGATCAATGTAGCTCGTGGGTTAGCAAAACCTTCGTATATGGTTACCCAAATTGTAGTAATGGATCAATGCAGCTGTGGTTACATAACAGCTCCGTTATGGGTACAACAACTTTGATATAGGATCATTGTAGCTGAGTCGTTCTATAGCTCGTTATGAGCTTTATAAAATCAATTTAGTGACATGTAGCTATAAGCTTCAGCTATAGGCTTCAACAGTTTGTTACAGACAATTTACTGATGTTAGATAAACCTCCTTATGGCTTAAACGTTGTTTAGCATATCTAGCCTCAGTATGTTAGCTACAACAACTTTGTATACAATCATTATAAGGATGATTTAGCATAAGCTGTTACTAACAGCCTGTTGGGCTACAAAACTTTGTTATAGGGATCAATTGTAGCTGAGTGGTATAGCCTAATGGGCCTCAACTACTTGTTTAATACTTTGTATATATGGATATTTAGCTAACACCGTTGGCTTACAAACTACTGTTTATGATCTTTACAACAGCTTGTTAAGGGATCAATGTACTGAGGTTACTAACACCTCTATTGCTTACAACTTAGGATAATTAGGATATAATTAACGAGTGGTTAGTTAAAGCCACCGTTATGGCTTAACATTATGTCAATTTAGATCGAATGTGTATAGTTAGATAACAGCCTCCGTTATGGGCTTACAACAGTTTTAGGGATAATTAGCTGAGTGTAATTTAACTGCTGTTATGGCTATACAACACTTTTATATAGGGATCAATGACTTGTGGTTAGGATAACAGCTCGTATGGTTACAACAGCTTCGTATATAGGGATCAATTAACTGAGTGTTACATAGAACCTCCGTTATGGGTTACTAACAGCTTTCGTATATAGGGATCATTGAAGCGAGTGTTTAGATAGGATCAAGCCTCCGTTATGGGCTTACAAACAGCTCGTATATGGGCTCAACATTTGTACTATGGTTAGCATAACAGCTCCGTTATGGCTTACAACAGCCTTTATAGGTTGATCAATTGTTAGTATGGGATTAGCATAACAGCCACCTTATGGGCTTACAACAGCTTTGGTATATAGGGACAATTTGTTAAGGGATGATTAGCTAACAGCTCCGTTTGGCATACAACAGCTTTGTATAAGGGTCAATTACTGAGTGTTACATAACACCCCGTATGGCTTACAACACTTATTAGACATTTATTACAAACCCCTTAGCTACCATTGTATAAGATTGTACTGGTGTAATAACACCCGTAGCTTACAAACTTTGTAAGGAATGTACGAGTGGTACATAACAGCCTCCGGCTTACAACTTTTATAGATCAATTGTACTGAGGTTACAAAAAGGCTACAACACTTTATATAGGATCATTAGCGAGGGTAGCATAACAGCTCCTAGCTTCAACACTTTTAATGACATTGTACGTGTTACATAACACCTCCTTTGCTACACAACTTTATATAGATCATGTAGCTGAGTGGTTACAACACCTCCTATGCTTACAACACTTGTATAAGGGATCAATTGGCTGAGTGGTTACATACAGCCTCCTTAGGCTACAACACTTTATATAGATCATTAGCTGAGGTTACATAACAGCTCCTTGGCTTACACACTTATAGGATCATTTAGCGAGTGTTGCAAACAGCCTCCTTAGGCTTACAACAACTTTGTATATAGGGATCAATTGTAGCTGAGTGGTTAGCATAACAGCCTCCGTTATGGGCTTACAACAACTTTGTATATAGGGATCAATTGTAGCTGAGTGGTTAGCATAACAGCCTCCGTTATGGGCTTACAACAGCTTTGTATATAGGGATCAATTGTAGCTGAGTGGTTAGCATAACAGCCTCCGTTATGGGCTTACAACAACTTTGTATATAGGGATCAATTGTAGCTGAGTGGTTAGCATAACAGCCTCCGTTATGGGCTTACAACAACTTTCTATATAGGGATCAATTGTAGCTGAGTGGTTAGCATAACAGCCTCCGTTATGGGCTTACAACAACTTTCTATATAGGGATCAATTGTAGCTGAGTGGTTAGCATAACAGCCTCCGTTATGGGCTTACAACAACTTTGTATATAGGGATCAATTGTAGCTGAGTGGTTAGCATAACAGCCTCCGTTATGGGCTTACAACAACTTTGTATATAGGGATCAATTGTAGCTGAGTGGTTAGCATAACAGCCTCCGTTATGGGCTTACAACAACTTTATATTTACTCGTACGATTTATTTTATTAACTAAATTCTTCCGCTTTCCAACGGTATGTCATACGCCTATGTTACTACCTAAATTCAGAAATGATTTTTTGATGACTTGGTTACAGAAAATTAATTTAACCATTTAAGAGAAAAAAAAAAGCTGAATTGCAATTACTTTTACTTATAAACCTTCTGAAAACAATCCCCAAATGATGGAGAAAACCGTATCAAAATCCGTCAAGTGGTTTACTTTTATAGTAAAACTGACTACCTCCCAACCAACGTTTTTATAATTATTGTACATATATTAAGACTTTTACTACATATAGTTTATACATTATTATTCTTACTATTGTATTATATTGTTTATACTTCAACAATCTTGTTAAAACATCTTCTAATACCGTTATAATGTTATTAATATTTTAGGTTTAATCTGAACACTTCCTTTTATGTTAATATTACAATTTTACTCATTGTTGTCAGATCCCGTCTAGAAATATGGTACGTATTTTCCATTTTACCCAACCTTTTGTACGTACTTTCCTATCTACCTGCCTATATTCCTTATAACCAAATTGTACTTAGTTTCCAATCGCCTACCAGACGGTACGTATCTCCACTGTACTCCATTTTTTTAATGGTTTTTATTTCATGTAATTTTTTCTTATATATTTGTACATTATCTTTAGTCATTATCTGGTCTGTATATTAGTGTACCTTTATCATTGTAATTTAATTAATTGATTTCTTTACACATCTAGTTCCTTTTATGTTATATCATTGACATTCTCTAGCGCAATAGTTATTTTCTTAAAAATATTATTTTTAATCTTATTTTAAATGTATCCTTTTTGTATCTTTTTAGTCCTGATGATGACCCACAATGGGGGTCGAAACGTTGGCAAACAATAAAATAGTTGAAACTATTCAGTTGTTTCATTTAATGACCGCCACCCGGACTAATTCCTTCAGTAATTCTCAACGGTCAACTAATTATATCCACAATAAACTTTTTACGTACAAATGTGCCATTTAAAATATAATTGAATTACTTATCTAATAATTTTTACAATGTTTATGTTTATTATTAACAGAAAAATTTTTACATATTTTCTTTTCCAAATTTTAGAAAAATATGAATTAATATATAGGCAATATGCTGAAGGAAGATGAAAAAAAAAAAAAAAAAAAAAGGAATGATGCTAATAATAAAGGATAATGAATAGTAATAATAAAGTAGAAGGAATATCAGGAAAGGGATAGGAAATGGCAACTAGTTTACAGAGAGCATAAGGCTTCAAGGCGCACTCGTCGAGTCTCCGTCTAGAAATAGTCGAATGCATGCTCTGCGGAAGGAGGATGCGAACCTGATCACCGGGAGCATGTTGAGCTCTTTCGCGGCAGCAGCGTGGTAAAGGTTTCGGTTCTGCAAGCAGGAAATTGGAATAGACCCTGCATTCTCTCGCTCCGCACCTCCACGAATTCACTTCTTAGTGCCTCCGGAATCCCTGTATCTAGTATTTTACGTGCTAGGCGCATTAGGTTGATTCGGCGATATTCTTTGACACGCAGCCAGCCTAATTCTTTCATTAATGGAGTTATATGCTCGTCCCATCGTCCCAGAGAGAGAGAGAAAGAAATGATATCTTTGTTTTGTTTTTTCAGTGGCGCGACAGGCCGTGCAGGCCCTAGGCCTCGCGGTGTAACCTCCTGGGAGTTCACGATACAATTTATAGTGTAGGGTCATCACTTCCTACGCCTAATTTTGTGAGTGGCCACCATTAGGCTGACGGGTCTCACATACCCGGGGGAGAGGCTGCGAGTGAATCTCCATTATATTACATCCTTATAAAAGCCCCGCCGGGACTGGGATTCGAACTCGCAACCTGTAGCATGAGAGACTAGCGCGCTAGCCACTCAGCCACTAGTGTGATGTGCGTACTAATATTTGTTTTTGTTTTTTATAGCGTTCTTATTCCGAACTCTCTCACCACTAATTGTCTTTTCTATCCAATTATCAGTCCTTCACTACAAGGCTTCTCGATGTCTTCCCAGAAATTAGATAGCCTCTAAAATTTTCCTCAGCTTCTCTCACCATTATCTCAATCACAATGAATGAATTCATCGAAGCGCGGAAAGTCATCTCCCTTTATAAAATCAATTCACTCTCCTCAGAGATGAAGTCAAGTCTGTTATTTCTCAATATATTTACCCTTAATTCTTCCAAGTTGATAATGATTGCAGTGAAAGTCGTATTGTAGCAACCGGTTTTCGTGGTGTAGCGGTTATCACATCTGCCTAACACGCAGAAGGTCCCCAGTTCGATCCTGGGCGAAAACATTGCTTTTTTTTCTTTCCTCTAAAGTATCTTTAATTTTCCAGATTTAAAAAAAAAATCTGGTGCGGGCAACACACGACTTTCACTTATCTCAATTTTTAAAATCAATGAAAGGATTTTCAAATACAGTTAGAGATAAAAATACGTGAAATTATTAAGGAATTAATCAAATTAAATTTCTATAGAAACATGTGTTTTATTAAAAAATCTATTATATTATTATCTAAAATAATCAGTTAGTTTTATCTTCTTTTCATCACTCTCTATTAACTTTTAAAAGCTTGTGTATCAGATGATATTTTCTTAAAATCTTTAGCTTACCAACGGTATATCATACATGTTATATTACTGCTCTTATGTTCAAAAACAAAAAATTGCATTAAAAAAAATATTTTTTCTGTTTTCTCCTTTAGTTGGATATCGAATTTATTCAATTTATATATTTACCAGTTTTTCATCAGCGTTAACAAGATAATCTAGTTATTATTATTGAATCTACAAAATTAAAGGTACTTTAGGGGAAGACAATTTAAAATATCGGCATTTAAGCCCTGTCAGACCATTTTTATCTAAATAAAACCTACATGATATTAAAGTCCATTAAATTTTACATCGATATAGCGAGTTTAATCAAAATCGTCGGAACCGTTTTTGAGAAAATCGAAAAAAGGTGCAAAATGCATGGTATAAAGTGCCTCTTCTGGTAGGCTCATTTTGATGAAAAAAGTTTTGTCACGTCTCGGGCGTATAGTTGTCTTAAATATGAAATTTCAGTTTCATAGGACTTACCGTTTCCGCCCGGGAGTTACCACACACACTCACACACACAGACACACACACACACACACACCTTTGTGCGGGACTTGGTTATTTGGACTCAGGGGACCCTAAAACGTGTATTTCCGTTGAAAACTGGAATTCGAAAATTTTCACGATCGCAATACTTCCCCTTACTATATATAGTAAGTGAAAGTAAAAATAATTAGGCACATCATCTTGTTAGCATTGATAAATAACCGGTAAATATGTAAGTTGAGCGAATTAAATGAATAGTGTAAAGTTTAAACATATTTTTTAATGCAAATTTGTGTTTTTGAACACAAGAATCGTAAGATAGATGTATAATGTACTGTTGTAATGCTAAAGATTTTATAAAAAATATTATCTTATACAGACTATTGTAAAAGTTAATGGAGAGTGGTGAAAAGCCGATTAAACAAACTGATTATTGGAGATAATAATATATCAGATTAATTAATAAAACACATGTTTGTCAATGTCCGTTTTTATAGTTTCTGAAATACATACATAAACATTTACTAATCCTCTACCTTTGTATTATAAACATTAATTTCCCAATCAATTACCCACTTTTTAGTATACCTCCAAATATGAACATGGAAACACGCGATTTTCGAGTAATATTTTTGTACTAGTTTAAACTCGTCCATTAAGCAGCTGAGGTCGCTAGAAATATTTGGATTGTTAATGAACGGACCATTCGCCGTTGGCTTGCTAAGTTTTCAGCTGGGGATACCGACTTGGAAAACTTGCCCAGTGGAAGACCTCCGTCCGTAATAGACAAAGTACTCTCAGCACAACTAAATACAAGTCCATCTACCGTTTCCAGACATTTAAAGTGTATTGGGAAAGTGAAAAAGCTCGATACATGGGTACCTCATGATCTCACTGAGCGGCAGCAAGACCCCATGTTTCAAAACATACCGATCAAAAATTGAAAGAACTGGGCTACGAAGTTCTTCCGCACCCACCATATTCTCCCGACTTGTCTCCAATAGATCACCACCTCTTCAGAAATTTAGACAATTTCGTCAAATGAAAACTTTTTGAAAATGATGATCAAGTGAAAAGTGCGTTTTCAGATTTTGTTTCACTTCAAAGCTCAGAGTTTTTCAGTTCGGGGATAAAAAAGTTGGTGTCACGTTGGGAAAAATGTGTAGAAAAAGAAGGTAAATACTTCGAATAAAATTATCTTGTTTTCATATCGTATTTTTAATAAAATTCCTTTACCTTGAAAACGAACATTTTATGTGACACCACCCAATACAACCCAATGTATATAATTCTTTAACTATTTATTTTGTTTCTAAATAAATAAGTAAAAGTTTATAAAAATAAATATATAAAGTGATACGCAACTTTGTCTTAATCCCTCTCATCCAAGAAAAATAAATTGGATAAAATAATAATATAAACAATAAGATCTACAGCAATAACTTATGTCAATGCCCTTTCGTTACTGCCTTACTCTCTGCAATTTTACATGTTAGCTATGTTTTTCTTTCTAAAATCATCTATATTACGTTTTATCTTTCAGTTAATATTCGAATTTATTATTTTATATTCCCCCATCTTGTCTTAATGATATGGTTAATTCATTCGAATTTTTATGAGTCATATATAATATAGAGAAAAATCTGGTGCGGGCAACACACGACTTTCACTTACCTCGATTTTTAAAATCAATAAAAGAATTTTCAAATACAGTTAGTGATAAAAATACGTGAAACTATTAAGGAATTAATCAAATTGAATTTATATAGAAACATGTGTTATATTAAAAAATCTATTATATTATTATCTAAAATAATCAGTTAGTTTTATCGTCTTCTCATCACTCTCTATTAACTTCTAAAAGCTTGTGTATGAGATGATATTTTTTCTAAAATCTTTAGCTTTCCAACGGTATATCATACATATATATTACTGCTCTTATGTTCAAAAACGAAAAAAATCATTAAAAATATATTTTTTCTGTTTTCTCCTTTAGTTGGGTATCGAATTTATTCAATTTATATATTTACCTGTTTTTCATCAGCGTCAACAAGATAATTGAGTTATTATTATTGAATCTACAAAATTAAAGGTACTTTAGGGGAAGACAATTTAAAATATCGGCATTTAAGCCCTGTCAGACCATTTTTATCTAAATAAAACCTACATGATATTAAAGTCCATTAAATTTTACATCGATATAGCGAGTTTAATCAAAATCGTCGGAACCGTTTTTGAGAAAATCGAAAAAAGGTGCAAAATGCATGGTATAAAGTGCCTCTTCTGGTAGGCTCATTTTGATGAAAAAAGTTTTGTCACGTCTCGGGCGTATAGTTGTCTTAAATATGAAATTTCAGTTTCATAGGACTTACCGTTTCCGCCCGGGAGTTACCACACACACTCACACACACAGACACACACACACACACACACCTTTGTGCGGGACTTGGTTATTTGGACTCAGGGGACCCTAAAACGTGTATTTCCGTTGAAAACTGGAATTCGAAAATTTTCACGATCGCAATACTTCCCCTTACTATATATAGTAAGTGAAAGTAAAAATAATTAGGCACATCATCTTGTTAGCATTGATAAATAACCGGTAAATATGTAAGTTGAGCGAATTAAATGAATAGTGTAAAGTTTAAACATATTTTTTAATGCAAATTTGTGTTTTTGAACACAAGAATCGTAAGATAGATGTATAATGTACTGTTGTAATGCTAAAGATTTTATAAAAAATATTATCTTATACAGACTATTGTAAAAGTTAATGGAGAGTGGTGAAAAGCCGATTAAACAAACTGATTATTGGAGATAATAATATATCAGATTAATTAATAAAACACATGTTTGTCAATGTCCGTTTTTATAGTTTCTGAAATACATACATAAACATTTACTAATCCTCTACCTTTGTATTATAAACATTAATTTCCCAATCAATTACCCACTTTTTAGTATACCTCCAAATATGAACATGGAAACACGCGATTTTCGAGTAATATTTTTGTACTAGTTTAAACTCGTCCATTAAGCAGCTGAGGTCGCTAGAAATATTTGGATTGTTAATGAACGGACCATTCGCCGTTGGCTTGCTAAGTTTTCAGCTGGGGATACCGACTTGGAAAACTTGCCCAGTGGAAGACCTCCGTCCGTAATAGACAAAGTACTCTCAGCACAACTAAATACAAGTCCATCTACCGTTTCCAGACATTTAAAGTGTATTGGGAAAGTGAAAAAGCTCGATACATGGGTACCTCATGATCTCACTGAGCGGCAGCAAGACCCCATGTTTCAAAACATACCGATCAAAAATTGAAAGAACTGGGCTACGAAGTTCTTCCGCACCCACCATATTCTCCCGACTTGTCTCCAATAGATCACCACCTCTTCAGAAATTTAGACAATTTCGTCAAATGAAAACTTTTTGAAAATGATGATCAAGTGAAAAGTGCGTTTTCAGATTTTGTTTCACTTCAAAGCTCAGAGTTTTTCAGTTCGGGGATAAAAAAGTTGGTGTCACGTTGGGAAAAATGTGTAGAAAAAGAAGGTAAATACTTCGAATAAAATTATCTTGTTTTCATATCGTATTTTTAATAAAATTCCTTTACCTTGAAAACGAACATTTTATGTGACACCACCCAATACAACCCAATGTATATAATTCTTTAACTATTTATTTTGTTTCTAAATAAATAAGTAAAAGTTTATAAAAATAAATATATAAAGTGATACGCAACTTTGTCTTAATCCCTCTCATCCAAGAAAAATAAATTGGATAAAATAATAATATAAACAATAAGATCTACAGCAATAACTTATGTCAATGCCCTTTCGTTACTGCCTTACTCTCTGCAATTTTACATGTTAGCTATGTTTTTCTTTCTAAAATCATCTATATTACGTTTTATCTTTCAGTTAATATTCGAATTTATTATTTTATATTCCCCCATCTTGTCTTAATGATATGGTTAATTCATTCGAATTTTTATGAGTCATATATAATATAGAGAAAAATCTGGTGCGGGCAACACACGACTTTCACTTACCTCGATTTTTAAAATCAATAAAAGAATTTTCAAATACAGTTAGTGATAAAAATACGTGAAACTATTAAGGAATTAATCAAATTGAATTTATATAGAAACATGTGTTATATTAAAAAAATCTATTATATTATTATCTAAAATAATCAGTTAGTTTTATCGTCTTCTCATCACTCTCTATTAACTTCTAAAAGCTTGTGTATGAGATGATATTTTTTCTAAAATCTTTAGCTTTCCAACGTATATCATACATATATATTACTGCTCTTATGTTCAAAAACGAAAAAAATCATTAAAAATATATTTTTTCTGTTTTCTCCTTTAGTTGGGTATCGAATTTATTCAATTTATATATTTACCTGTTTTTCATCAGCGTCAACAAGATAATTGAGTTATTATTATTGAATCTACAAAATTAAAGGTACTTTACAGAAAGAAAATTTAAAATATCGGCATTTAAGCCCTGTCAGACCATTTTTATCCAAATAAAACCTACATGATATAAATGCCCATTAATTTTTACATCGATATAGCGAGTTTAATCAAAATCGTCGGAACCGTTTTTAGAAAATTGAAAAAAGGTGCAAAATGCATGGTATAAAGTTCCTCTTCTGGTAGGCTCATTTTGATGAAAAAAGGTTTGTCACGTCTCGGGCGTATAGTTGTCTTAAATATGAAATTTCAGTTTCATAGGACTTACCGTTTCCGCCCGGGAGTTACCACACACCACACACACACACCACACACACACACACACACACAGACCTTTTTGCGGGACTTGGTTATTTGGACTCAGGGGACCCTAAAAAGTGTATTTCCGTTGAAAAACTGGAATTCGAAAATTTTCACGATCGCAATACTTCCCCTTACTATATATAGTGTGAAAAAAAGAGTTACAAATCTGTGACGTACATAATGCCAATACTTTCATAAAATGTGAAACATTATAATATAAAATATAGTAGATACACATCTATACAAATCTTTCTGTGGAGAAGAAAAAAAAAAAAAAAAACGGTGAACAAAAAAAAAACCGATATGTTGGAAAGGTTGAGATGTTATAAATACGCACCGATTAAAGGAGTGAGAGCACATCAATGAACCAATTAAGTAATTCACTTTTTATTTTCATACATTATTTTTTACTTTCACTTACTATATATAGTAAGGAAAGTATTGCGATCGTGAAAAATTTTGAATTCCAGTTTTCAACGGGAATACACGTTTTAGGGTCCCCTGAGTCCAAATAGCCAAGTCCCGCAAAAAGGTCTGTGTGTGTGTGTGTGTGTGTGGTAACTCCCGGGCGGAAACGGTAAGTCCTATGAAACTGAAATTTCATATTTAAGACAACTATACGCCCGAGACGTGACAAACCTTTTTTCATCAAAATGAGCCTACCAGAAGAGGAACTTTATACCATGCATTTTGCACCTTTTTTCAATTTTCACAAAAACGGTTCCGACGATTTTGATTAAACTCGCTATATCGATGTAAAAATTAATGGGCTTTTATATCATGTAGGTTTTATTTGGATAAAAATGGTCTGACAGGGCTTAAATGCCGATATTTAAAATTTTGTAGATTCAATAATAATAACTAGATTATCTTGTTAACGCTGATGAAAAACCGGTAAATATATAAATTGAATTAATTCGATACCCAACTAAAGGAGAAGACAGAAAAAATATTTTTTTAATGCAATTTTTCGTTTTTGAACATAAGAGCAGTAATATACATGTATGACATACTGTTGGAAAGCTAAAGATTTTAGAAAAAATATCATCTCATTCACAAGATTTTAAAAGTTAATAGAGAGTGATGAAATGAACATAAAACTAACTGATTATTTTAGATAATAATATAATAGATTTTTTAATGAAACACATGTTTCTATAGAAATTTAATTTAATTAATTCCTTAATAGTTTCACGTATTTTTATCTTTAACTGTATTTGAAAATTCTTTCATTGATTTTAAAAATGGAGGTAAGTGAAAGTCGTGTGTTGCCCGCACCAGATTTTTTTTTTAAATTGATAATTTTTAATTTTATTTCACTTTATTTTATTTTATGTCACTTTATGCTACTGTGGCTAATCGGACGATGCTACAGTGGAAGACCTAAATTTTACCTATTTAGATCTAAATAAGATTGAGATCTTAAACGAGTTCCTGGCATCGCACAGGTACAGGATCTTTCGTTTTCCGACGGACAACAACCAAGGATTTTTAGCTACATTTAAAAAAATCTGGTATACGCAACACACGACTTTCACTTACCTCTGTTATTTATATTAATTTAAGAATTTTTAAACAATTTTTTTTTTATAACTTTTCTTTCATAACTTTATGTATGTATCCACACCTGTCCATAAATAAATAGAGCTATAAATAAAAAATATCTCAATGAGAATGGCTACATAGACGAAGAAGTGGCCCAGAGAATTGCAGCGGCAGGGAGGATGTTCTGTATGGTAAAGCGAGGTTTTCTGGGGAGAAGAGAGCTGTCAAAGCGGACCAAATTAGCCGTATATAAATCGACATTTCTTCCTATCCTATCGTACTCCTCAGAATCGTGGACTCTTACCTCAAAACATAGGAGCCAAATCCAGGCCATGGAAATGAAGTATCTCCGAAAAATAGAGAGAAAGACACGGAGAGATAGGATACGGAACGCCACTATACGGGCTGGCCTTGATGTCAAACCGGCGGAGACCGTTCTAGAGGAACACAAACTTAGGTGGTTTGGACATCTTCTTAGGATGGATCCGGAGAGAAGTTCCAGGAAGACGTATGAGACCCGCACAGAGGGAAAAAGGCCCAGAGGAAGACCCCGCATCTCCTGGGAGGACGGTGTAAAGGAAGCATGCAGGAAGCGCGGGATAGCCTGCAGTAGGAGACTGGAGTTGGCACAAAAAAGAGAAATATGGTCCAGACTCTACAGGCAGGACCCTCACACCGAACAGCGGTAGAAGAGGAAACGATTATGATGATGATGATGAAATAAAAAATAATAAAAAAAAATTTGTTAAAAAATTCGTAAATTAATATAAATAACAGAGGTAAGTGAAAGTCGTGTGTTGCGTGCACCAGATTTTTTTAAATGTAGCTAAAAATCCTTGATTTTGCCGCCCTTCGAATATCAGGAACTCGCTTAAGATCTCTATCTTAATTAAATCTAAATATGTAAAATTTATGTCTACCACTGTAGCATCGTCCGATAGGTCACTGTAGCATAAATTGACATAAAATGAATATTCAAACACTGCGTATGGTGTATTCGTAACTGTATTTAGCGTTGTGCAGTTACCTGAGGAGCTGGGAACAGTGTCAATATAGTTGATTAGGCCAGGTAGGTGTGCCGCTGGCAGCGTCATCGCTTGACCAATTCCTTTAACGAACCACACAGTTGTCCGCAAACAGCATTATATACAGGCAATAGGTAAACTCTCAGGCGTGTAGAAATAGATAAGTATTTCTTTTATACTTGTGACTAGATACTCCTTAGCTCGGGTGTCATTTGAATGTAGTGTCATTCGTGTTTCAGAAAGCAATGTTCGACTGATTCAGGATTAATCGCTTTGGAACTATTTATTTTATTGCAGCTCAACCTTCAATAAATTTTTTTTATTATTATTTTTTATTTATTATTTGTTAGGTCATACATTACATTTTCCACAAGTTTATATTCCACCAACTATAAAACAATATATATGGTGCTACCTTCACCAGCTCAACATAGCATCTTGGATGCAGAATCCAAGGCTCAATTAATAGGACAATACATATTATCTTACTTCGCAGTATCCAATAACAGTGATAACAACTGCGTCACTATACTGATATATATACACACCCACGACACACTACTAGTTCATAATAAATATGTTTCACTAATTCATGATTCGGCCTGTAGTCCACGAAACATCCAAAACCACCAACTGTAATTGAGGTGGGAGCCCCTGAGAACCCTAATGGTTATGGAGTTCAAGACCCTCAAGGGAACTCCCAGCAGCCGAATATCCTCGAACGAACGCCTGCACCAAACGCCTCTCCAAGTTATGGTGATTTTTTTTTTTTTTTTTGCCGGATAATCCAATGCACTGCAGCCAATATTAGGCTTATTGTAAAATACTGTTAATACAGGGCTAGCGCCTTGGTGAATCTGACTAACCTATGGGGGTTAATCAGTTCACGCAACTTGGGATCAGGGATATGGTCGTCACCAAAATGGTAAAACCGTATCCTGGCAATCTCTGGGCAACTGCATATCAAATAAAATGCAGTTTCATCATCCTTCTTGCAGAATCTGCAAG
This sequence comes from Piezodorus guildinii, assembly GCA_023052935.1. Taxonomy (NCBI): domain Eukaryota; kingdom Metazoa; phylum Arthropoda; class Insecta; order Hemiptera; family Pentatomidae; genus Piezodorus; species Piezodorus guildinii. The sequence goes on from CM041296.1 coordinate 7,181,249, forward strand.
TCGGTGAGGCCACCAAACCCATATTGTGGAGATGCTTATTAAGTTGACAACGTCCAGTGTATAGTCCTGTTACCCTCCTTAGGGTTGTCCTGTCCATAGAGAGTAGAGGATTGCTTCTCTCTTTGCAGGGTCCATCCAGAAAAATCTTGGAGTGATGCTGCTTATCGGTATCCCTCCAGTATTGCCTGGATCTATTATCAGCAGCCGCCTTAATCAGACCTCAAGTTATGGTGATAGGGAGCACTCTGATATCGAAGCCCGGCACCCCTAACTCCCGTCCAATGGCCATCCGGCAGTCCAAGTCTTGGTATTTTTCCCTTTTTAAGTTGTTACAGTGGGTAGTACTGGGATTGTCCCCAACGATCTGGACGTCGAGGATGTAGTTCCCACTCGGGGCCGAGCACACAAGGTCAGGCCTCCACCTCCTTCTACTCCCAGGAAAGGTCACCTTTTTAAGCACCGCTTTAGAACTATTTATTTTATAGCAGCTAAACCTTCAATAAAATAAACCTGAACCACTTCCTTATAGACTTCAAACAGGCTCATGATAAATAGATAAGAATCGATGCCAATCATGAGGAAATTGGGAATTCCGAAAAATTTAGTCACTTGGATGAGAATGACCTTCAACTGTAGTAGATCAATAGTCAAGATAATGGCCGGCTTTCGAAGGAATTCGAGGTCCGAGATGGACTTAGGCGATCCTTTATCTCCTACCCTTTTTACTTTCACTTTCTAATATATGAAATATATAGTAGGAGAAAGTATCGCGATCGTGAAAATTTTCGAATTTGAGTTTTCAATGGAAATACACGTTTTAGGCTCCTCTGAGTCCAAATAACCAAGTCCCGCGAAAAGGTGTCTGTGTGTGGTAAGTCCCGGGCGGAAACGGTAAGTCCTATGAAACTGAAATTTCATATTTAAGACAAATATACGCCCGAAACGTTACAAAACCTTTTTCATGAAAATGAGCTTACCAGAAGAGCCACTTTAGCAATTTGCACCTTTTTTCCGATTTTCTCGAAAACTGTTCCGACGATTTTGATTAAACTCGCTATATTGATGTAAAATTTAATAGGCTTAAACATCATGTAGGTTTCATTTTGATTAAAATGGTCTGACAGGGCTTAAATGCCGATATTTTAAATTTTCTTCCTCTAAAGTACCTTTAATTTTGTAGATTCTATAAAAATGACCAAATTATCTTTTCAGCATTGATAATTAACAGCTAAATATGGAAGATGGGCGAATTTGATAAACAACTAAAGGAGAAAACTGAAAAAAATATTTTTTTAATGCAATTTTTTGTTTTTGAACATAAGAACAGTAATATATACGTATAATATACCGTTGGAAAGAGAAAGATTTTAGAAAATTATTATCTTATACACAAGCTTTTAGAAGTTAATATAGATTGACAAAAAGCCGATAAAACTAATTGATTATTTTAGATAATAATATAATAGAGTTTTTAATAAAACACATGTTTTTATATTAATTAATTTTTTAATGGTTTCACTCATTGTTATTTCTAACTATATTTGAAAATTATTTAATCGATTTTTAAAACGGATATTGTTATTATTTCGGTTATCCTTGGTTGGTTGTCATTTCTGTTGTTCTAGCCGTGGATTATGATTTTATTAAGTGGGTACCCAAGAATATGGGAGTTATCTAGGTTAATCATCTCCTCATCTATTAGTTGGTCGTTAAAAATCTCTAAATGTGCTAAACCCTACACCCATAGATTGTAGAGCTAAGAGGCTTCTTAGAGAACCGAAAATGATATGTTCTTGAGAGAAATCTCGATAATTAATTTAAACCATTTAAAAGGAAGGTGAAGGGAGAGGGAGAAGGGAAAAAAGGGAGTGGGAGAGGGGAATAGTGGGGAGAATAAATAGGTGGGAGGAGGGTGGAGAGGAGGGAAAGAGGGAGAGAGGAGGGGATGGGAGAGGAGGTAGGAGAGGGGATGAGAGAGGAGGGGGAGGGAGACAAAGGGTGCTAAGGCGACGCGACGTCGTAAATCATAAGACCTCCGCTTTATTACTTCAGAGCTAGCAATAAACTGAATCTCATATTTAGTTGTTTATTATGACAGAACATTAAGGGCTATTTGAAGTTTATTAAATCTATTTTGTTATTAATTAAATACCTAATTGTTTCAAAAAATTTTTTGCTTTATTATTGCTGAAAATATTAAGGTCACATTCTCTCATTTTTAGATTTTTTGATGTGAAAATTTTTTTAGACGCGTTGTTGTAAAATCATTGAAAAATTTACTTCTAATTTAATAAAGGTTTTAATTAACAAAAATATCGTTAACAAATACATACATAATTAAATTAAATGTGAAGATTAGAGAATAAATTAAATTGAGATTTAAGATGGGGGAAGGAGGATTTTAGAGAAGAAAAAGATAAATTTAATTGAGTAGAGGAAGAAACGGTTGGAGAGGAAGGATTTACAAGAGATGTAGGTGAAATTTGATGACTAGAAAACGAAGTGAGAACTGAAGAATGTTGAGATGTCAAGGGACGGTCATGAGGAGATCTTCTATTCGCTACTCGGTTACTACGGCGAAGAGGTAGATTACTATGGTGTAGAGCTAGATTACTATGGTGCAGAGGTTGGTTGCTATCTGCTTGCGGGCCCCGGTAGAGAGGATTCATAATGATGGAGTTTTGTTGACCGTTGAGAAATTAGATGACGAAGATGGTTGGGGGCGCGGTCATAAATTAGATACACACATTTAAAATAAGTGCTATTTTAATTATGTGCCGACGTTTCGGCCTACAATGTGTGCCTTCATCAGGGTTGACTCTGCGACGCTGCCTAAAGGAGTCTGTAGTAACCGAGTAGCGAATAGAAGATCTCATGACCGTACCTTGACATATCAACATTCTTCAGTTCTCACTTCGTTTTCTTGTTATCAAATTTCACCTATATCTCTTGTAAATCCTTCCTCTCCAACCGTTTCTTCTTCTACTCAATTAAATTTATCTTTTTCTTCTCTAAAATCCTCCTTCTCCCATCTTAAATCTCAATTTATATTAAATGTGATACATTACAAAACTTCTCATATAATAAATGACCTCTCTCAATTTATATGAATATGTGATGAAGGTAATTAGATATTGGGTTGTAATCACATAAATCGTCCGTTTTCAAGGTAATAATGGATTTTTATCTCCGAAGTGAAAAACTCTGAGCTTTAAAGTGAAACAAAATCTGAAAACGCACTTTTCACTTGATCATCATTTACAAGAAGATTTCCTTTGACGAAGTGTTCTAAATTCCTGAACAGGTGGTGCAAATCATGTATAGAATTTTAAAAAAGTTTTCACTTGTATCTGTAGTCTCTGTGACTGCCTAATTTTTTTTTTTTTTTTTTAATTTAGTAAGATCCGAGTAATGACCAACGGAGAATAAGAGGTGCTTAACCTGACCTTTTAAACTAAAAAAAAAATATATATATATATATTATTGTGAAGCTAAAGATTTTAGAAAAAATAATATCTTATACACAAAATTGTAAAAGATAATGGAGAGTGACAAAAAGTGGATAATACTAAGGCATTTTCGCAGACAATATTATAATAGATAATAAAATGAAACAAATATATCTATTGAAAACTTAATGTAATAACTTTTTTCATCTCTAAACTATTGAGTGCACCACATATATATATATATATATATATATATATATATATATATATATACTAGGTGACCCGGCAAATGTTTTTTTGCCGTATTATATGTTTTTTTGCCGTGCTATTTCTAGGAAATTTCTAGCGTAGAAAAAATATAACTGACTTATTGTAACTGTGTAAGGATGTGGTTGATGGGATATGATTGAAAAAGGGATGGAGCGTAGTGAACGGTGAGGGGGTATCAAAATAACAAAACAAAAAACATCATTTTTTTTAATTATTCCTTAAAATAATATATATCATTATTTAATTACGACAGGTACATCAACAAACAATATCAATCTCTTAATGCTATAGCATAAACATCTTTAGCTAACATAAATAAACTGGACGACACGAGGCACGAGAATTTTATATTTTAGATAATAATAGCTTTATTGACATCAGTATTGAAAAAAACCCTCTCACATAGGGAGGAATTTATAGCAATTGGCTATAGCAAGAAATAAATATATAAACAATTGAAATATTGAAGAACAGCAAATACTGTATATGTATGTATATGTGTATATATATATATATATATATATATATATATATATATATATATATATATATATATATATATATATATTTGACGTTTCAATTCTCCATCACAAACGTAGGATCCTATTCAAAACAAAAAATTATTGAGCACCGGCACACCACTGTATATACATATTTGTTTTTTAAATTGAGTTATTTTTTAAACTTGCTTCTAATGAAATAATGAATTAGGAGGCTCATAACATATAACTACTAGAATATTCCGTGCGACTATCAAACCGTAAAAAGGGGACCTTTCCTGTGAATATTAGATTATTTTAAATATTTTATCAAGCTCGTTCATATATAATTCTCTTTGAAAAAAATCTTATTCCTTAAAAAGAAAATTCGTTTTTTTTTTTTTCACTTTTCAATTAGTATAATACTAGCTAGTCTAACATGTCTTGAGTAAACGTGATAAACAATATATATATATATATATATATATATATATATATATTTAATTTTTGATGTGAAAACTTCTTTAGGCACGTTACGCGATTTTTGGCTTCAATTTCGTAACCAAGGTGAGGTTGCCAACATGCTCTAGACTGGCGCATGCGCAGCGATCTGTTCATTTTAAAACTCTATTTTTAAATATATTTATTTTTTATTAAATTATATATAAGAATGAATGTATTAGTTGGAACAATCTCTTCTTTTTATTTATATATTTATTTATTATAACATAAATAAAACTTGATTATAACCACGCAACGTTTTGAGGTCCATGCCTCATCTTCAGATTAATAAAAATCATTTAAAATACAATTCAATATTATAAGCAAAACCATAAAAACAATAACAAATATTATCAATAATTTAGAATTCAAATATCACCAACATATTTACAATCTGTTTATAAAATAACTTTATTAAAAATTGTACTTACATATACTTCCATATTATATCATAATATTGGTCATATAATAATGTACTATTATTCATATACAGCCCATATATATGAATTATTTTGTCGATTGTTGTTAAAATAATCTCTATTTTACCATCACATAATAATTGTTTTAACATTTTACTGCTAAATAATTGCAACTATGAAGCCGACTGAATTAGCCTTTCGTCTAATTCCATTCTTGTACTATTCAATGTTTTTAAATAAAGTACCTCGAAACGTTACGTTGTTATAATCAAGTTTTATATATGTTATAATAAATAGATATATAAATAAAAAGAAAAGATTGTTCCAACGAATACGTTCATAATTAAAATTACTCTTCTATAATAATAATTGATATAAAATATATATATAGAAATAAATGAAATGAAATGAAAAAAAAAGAAAAGTTTATTCTGGGATCAAGTCCCCTTAGAATAATGAACAATGAACAGAAAGAAATCCTTATTGTCTGGTAACCTAAAGAAAATATGTATAAAAAAAAGATATATAAAAAAAAATATGTATACATGTAAAGGATCAAATATTCATTATATCTGTAAATCCTTTCAAATTTATAATATATATATATATATATATATATATATATATATATATATATATATATATATATATATATTAATATAATCATATTATCATTCATGTAGTATACCATTAAGGTATGGAACATGATGTTATAATAAACGGTCCATATGTGGGGTTACCATGTAAGGAAAAAAAAAAAAAAAAAAAAAATATATATATATATATATATATATATATATATCCTTCCACTTCCTCTTCCACTGCCTATATATATATATATATATAGGCAGTGGAAGAGTTGATGTTTGAAGGAAGAGAGAGAGGTGGCTTTATGAATGGAGATGGGCAGCGAATTCCAGAAGGATGTGGAACAAACGAGAAACGATTTGTGAAAGGATGCAGTTTTATGTAATAGGGTATAAAAATTGATTGATTGGGTTCTAGTATTTAACGAATGGATATCAGAGCGGAGGGTGAGGAGCTCAGTTATAAAGGAAGGTTTTCTATTTTTTAGTGTTTGGAATAATTAGGAACCAAAGAAATTATATTCGATTATATAAATAAAGGGAGAAGATCCCCTCCTTTGAGTCCAAAATACTGCTGTTTGTTTATTTATTTAACGTCACTTTATGCTACTATGGCTAATCGGACGATGCTACAGTGGGAGTCCTAAATTTTGCCTATCCAGGTTTAATTAGGATGGGGATCTTTAACAAGCCAATAGCACAGGCTCGGGACCCCCTTTTAACGTCCCTTCCGAAGGACGGCATAACTAAGGATTTTTTACTCCCATTAAAAAATCCTAGGACCACCTGCGGTTTTGAACCCGTGACCTTTGGCATCGGAGGCTGTTATGCTAACCACACAGCTACAAGTGATCCCAAAATGCTGCTGTATTTGCAAATTTCTATTTTTTTTAAATAGGTTTAAGCACTATAGGAATAAGGAGAAAAATTATACAATAGTCTAAAAAAAAAAAAAAAAAAAGAAGTTTTTTCTATACCAACAAACAAATTAACAATTTAGTTAACAAGTTAAAGAGAGGGGAAAAAAGGTATAGATATAGATATAAGAAAAAAAATCATTCATTTTGGTTTATTATTTTCAATAATGCACCTTTGTAATCAACCAAAAAAAAAAAAAGTTACCTCTCCCCTCAAAATTTCAGGGCTTACGTTTCAAGATGTGTAGAATCCGAATAACGAATTAATAAATATCAAAAATGTAAAAAAATTAAATTATCGACAGAATGAAAAGCGAATCATTGGAATTGGTTTACTACTAAGATATAGCATTTTGAAATCAGCAGTAATGATATGATAATATTCTTTGAATTATTGCTTTTCATATTACTTAATATCCTATCAACAGCTGCATAAACAGTTATACCCTAATATTGTTATTTGGAAATAATAAACCATTGTGTAATAATTTGCAGCGTTTTTATTTTTCATAATGTTTTTTGCTTGGGAGTTAAATTGAAGTTATCTCTGTGTTACACAATTATCATACATTCCAAAATATGTCTCAAATAATGATTACTTTTGATCTAATAGAACTACCATATTAGATTCCGATGTTATGAACCGATGAAAATGTATTCCGACTCTGACATTTTAATTAAATTAACTTAGGAAAAATATCTTTCTATTTAAAAAAATATATTTCTAAATACCTTTATTTTTTCATCAAATTAAAAATAAGAAATGAAGGGAGAATTTCTCCTCCTCTGAGTTAAAAATCCTGGTGTATTTGCGAATTTAGATTCAAAAGAGGAATAATTAATAAAATTAGGAGTGAGCGATAGAGAGATAAGAAGAGCAATTATACAATAGCCTAATCAACAAATTTCTACATCAATAAACAAATTATCAGTTGAGGAGAACGAAAAAATTAACCGTTCTATAAAAAGAAAAAAAAAGTGGTATAGATATTAGAAAAAAATACTCATTTTAATTTTTCATAAATGGATCAATCTTCTAAAACACAGAATAATTCATGTTATAATGCCGGAATTCAAGATAGAGAGAAAATTAAGGGTCCTTAATATCAACACAGGGAAAAAAGTCAACAAAAAAACAAAGAAAGAGCGATCAATTTAATCCATTCGCAGATAGATCAATGTTTTGAAACAGTTGTAAACCATATTCCGAAATATCAAAATTCCCGATACAAATGGCATGTCCATAAGAAAAAAGGACCACCAACTCATAAATCCTCCAGTCACATTCAGATTGTGACGACATACTTTAAGATGATATTTCTTTCTCTACAGGGTGTTGATTTTTTTTTTTTTTTTCCAAAGTTTTAGCATTGATGAATAACTAGTCAATATATGTATATCACGAACGAATTCGATATGCAACTAAAGGAGAAAAGAAAAAAATAATTTTTAGTGCAATTTTTGTATTTTTAAGTACAAGAACCGTACCGTAGATGTATGTACGAGGCATGTTTTTTAGGTAAGTACCGTTTTGGAATTAAAAAAATCTGGTGCGGGCAACACACGACTTTTACTTACCTCCATTTTTGAAATCAATGAAAGAATTTTCAAATAAAGTTAGAGATAAAAATACGTGAAATTATTAAGGAATTAATCAAATTGAATTTATAAAGAAACATGTGTTCTATTAAAAAATCAATTATATTATTATCTTAAATAATCAGTAAGTTTTATCTTCTTTTCATCACTCTCCAATAACTTTTAAAAGCTTGTGTATGAGATGATATTTTTTCTAAAATCTTTAGCTTTCCAACGGTATATCATACATGTATATTACTGCTCTTATGTTCAAAAACGAAAAATTGCATTAAAAAAATATTTTTTCTGTTTTCTCCTTTAGTTGGATGTCGAATTTATTCAATTTATATATTTACCTGTTTTTCATCAGCGTTAACAAGATAATCTAGTTATTATTATTGAATCTACAAAATTAAAGGTACTTTAGGGGAAGAAAATATTAAAATATCGGCAATTAAGCCCTGTCAGACCATTTTTATCTAAATGAAACCTATATGATATTAAAGCCCATTAAATGTTACATCGATATAGCGAGTTTAATTAAAATCGTCGGAACCGTTTTTGAGAAAATCGAAAAAAGGTGCAAAATGCATGGTATAAAGTGCCTCTTCTGGTAGGCTCATTTTGATGAAAAAAGTTTTGTCACGTCTCGGGCGCATATTTGTCTTAAATATGAAATTTCAGTTTCATAGGACTTACCGTTTCCGCCCGGGAGTTACCACACACACACAGACTTTTTTGCGGGACTTTGTTATTTGGACTCAGGGACCCTAAAACGTGTATTTCCGTTGAAAACTGGAATTCGAAAATTTTCACGATCGCAATACTTTCCCTTACTATATATAGTAAGTGAAAGTAAAAAGACGTAGAAAGATATCGCAATAATTTTATTATTACATGAAAGCCTGTACCTTAATCTACTTTTCTACACAATTTCCATGAATTTTGAGGCAATTTTCATAATACGGTACCAGTTTTTGAATACCCTCCTCAAAAAATTCTGCCGCCTGACTTGTTAACCACTGCATCACAAATGTTTTGACTTCGTTATCGTCTTGAAGACGCCGACCGCCCAGGTGTTTCTTCAAGTGCAAGAACAAAGGGTAGTCGCTGGGCTCCAGATCAGGGCTGTATGGAGGATGATCTAGAGTTTCCCATTTTAACGATTTGATGAGATCTTTGGTCCGATTAGCCACATGTGGACGGGCATTGTCATGCAACAAAACGATACCCTCACTCAACTTTCCACGTCTTTTGTTCTGGATTGCACGCTATAATCCATAACAGAATAACTATAATCCAGACGATAACGAAGTCAAAATATTTGTGCTGCAGTGGTTAACGAATCAGGCGGCAGAATTTTTTGAGAGAGTATTCAAAAACTGTTGCCGCGATATGACAAGTGCCTCAAAATTTATGGAAATTATGTAGAAAAGTAGATTGAGGTACAGGCTTTCATCTATACTAATATTATAAAGCTAAAGAGTTTGTTTGTTTGTTTGAACGCGCTAATCTCAGAAACTACTAGTTCTAGTTGAAAATTCTTTTTGTGTTGGATAGTCCATTTATCGAGGAAGGTTATAGGCTATATAACATCACGCTGCGACCAATAGGAGCGAAGAATCAGTCGAAAATCTGGGGAAAAACAGGGAAAATTTTGGGAGAAAAACAAAAACCTCGCTTCCCAATGATTCCAAATGATTTACCTTTTATTTTTAAATAATTCAATTTCCCGTTAATTTATATTTTTTCATTTAAACATGTAGGAATAGATTTACGTCAAGATCGGGTTGCGGAGAAAATCAGTATGTTCTTCTGCCACAAGAAAATAAAACTAAAAATGTTATTTACGCGGAAGTACTTTAAAATATATTCTTTTAAAAACTTCTTAATAGCAATCATAATAACAGAAATTGATGCAGACGAAGTCGCTTTAGAATATATCAAAGAAAAAGTGACATGTACTAAGAAGGTTTAAATTTGGGTGATAAAATTCCGGTTCTGGGATACGCCGATGATTTGGTACTGCTAAAGGAAGACACGAAAACTGAACAACTAAATACAAGTCCGTTAATAAAAACCGGTAAAGAAATAGGGCTCGATATAAATACCGAAAAGACAAAATATATTATTTGTAGCAGAGACTGTGGCGATCATAGTGATATTGATATTTCAGGGTATACTTTTGAACACGTAGAGAAATTTAAGTAATTAGGTTCAATGATAACGAAAAAAAAAATCCAGGAGGAAATAAAGTCCTGGTTAAACGCGGGAAATGCGTGTTATAATTCAGTTGCGAAATTACTTAGCTTCTGTCTAAAAACTTAAAGGTTAGAATTTATAAAACTGTTATTCTTCCGACGGTGAAACGTGGCCGCTTACTTTGAAGGACGGACAACGGCTAAAGGTTTTAGAAAATAAGGTACTAAAATATTTGGTCCGAAGAGAGATGAGGCTACTGGGGAATACTTAACGTCACATTGATACTACTATGGCTAATCGTATGATGACTAATTTTTTCCTCTCCAAGTTTAGTAAGGGTAGAGATCTTTAACGAGTTCATGGAATCGCAAAGGCTTGGGACCACCATTTTACGTCCCCTTCGAAGGAGGGCATAACTAAGGTTGTTTTTTTCTCTCATTAAAAAATCTTAAGGGCACCTGGCTGGTCACTACATACAGGTGACCGACCCTTTTAAGCATTAAGCATTTCATATCTGTTTCGAGTGTAGGTTCCTATGAAAATATATTCAATTGTTATTTATTTTTTAAAAATGGTTTGTGACGATTATTTTTACATATTAAGTGATTATGGGTATAACCACTTCTACTGGTTTTCTATTGTAAATTTGACAGGAAGAAGTCAAGATCGGGCTTTAAATGATAACAAAGAGTAGCTGATAGTTGATATTTATTATAGCCAATCTCACCATAAACGCACATAAATTAATACGAAATGCAATATTCGCGAGCAAAGCTGCGTGACACAGCTAGTATAAAAATAAAATTATTGCGATATCTTAGCACGTCTTTTTTTAATTCCAAAGCGGTACTTACCTAAAAAAACATGCCTCCTCTACTGTTGAAAAGCTAAATATTTTAGAAAATTGTTATCTCATAGTCAAAGTTGTAAAAGGTAATGAAGATTTGTAAAATGTCTATAAAAGTAACTGGTTGTGGTAGATACTAATATAATAGATTATTTAATACAAATTATGTTTCTATCAAAACTCAATGTACATAACACTTAACTGTATTGAAAATTATTAAATAAGTTTTAGCAACGGAGATAATTAAGTAGGTGTTGCGCACACTAATTTTTTTTCGATTTCGCTTACTAGCCGATAATTAGGAGAATTGGTGTTTGGTTTATTTCTTTAATTATTTAATATGTGAATTTCGGCTTGGCTAACTAGTTGTAATTTATTTGATAAAAAAAAAAAAATTGATGTTTTTGCAATATAAGAAAATTACTTACTTGCTGGAAAAAAATATGTACTTTTAAAATAAATTGAGACAATAATAGATATGTTTAAATTATAATTTATTGGTAAAAAAAAAGTATGTGTTTTCGCCCAGGATCGAACTGGGGACCTTTTGCGTGTTAGGCAGATGTGATAACCGCTACACCACGAAAACTGGTTGCTGTGATTAGGTCAAATATAGGTCAAGAACCAATTGTGGAGTACTCTGTCACTGGCTTGCATATAGCAGTGACTTATTCCCTTCATTTACGTATAAATGAAATAAAATAAAAGTAATGTAATAGTAAAAATTTTCTTATCCAAGTTTTCAGCTAGGATACCCGTTGAGGCAAAAAAATCAAGTCTGTGAGATGATTATCAACATTGGAAGAATTATGGGTAAAGATAGTGAAATATAACAGACATGACTTCATCTCTGAGGAGTGTGAATTGATTTTATAAAGGGAGATGACTTATATGGCTGATATTAGGGGCTTGGGCTTGAACGGTGAACATTGGACGAGTCTGTGTAGGCGGAATTTGGTGGTATTGGCTTTGAACCTTCGGGTTCGTTCGGCCTATTATTATTATTATTATTATTATAGATTTCGTTCTGGTTTAAATATCTTGACAGAACTAAAATACCGATTTTTTTAACTTTCTATCTCTGAAGCACCTTTAATTTTGTAGATTAGAAAAATTAAACATTTCATTTTATTAGCGATGATTGGTAACTTTTTTTTTCTAATCCAAGAACAGTAACAAAGATTATTACTTAATTATTATTAATTTATTATTAATATTATTTCAGAAAATAATATTATCATTTATTAAAGGCTATACAATGTGTTATGTATTACAACATAAGCGATCAATGTAGATCGAAATTTCTAAGTTAGATTATTTAATTTGAAGTGCTGCTTTATACCTTGCATTTGACTTTTTTATTTATCAAAAATGGCTCTTTGAGGGAATTTGATTAACACGGTCACGCTTGTCTTTTCACCCAGCCATTTTTCTGATTAACTAGGTTGACGAAATATAAGGATTGTTAGTCATGAAACTAATGAAAATTAAATAAGGAAAAGTGAGTTGATATAAGAAAAAGCAAACAAAAAACAATTGAAGATGTCAACAATATTCAGCGATTGTTAACTAAACAAATATTGCAATACGCCTAACCGATACTAGGTCACGATGTTTCTCTGACAACAATCCAAATATTCTATTCAAAAATTGTTCATCAGTATTAATTTTTACTTTCACTTACCTATATATGGAATATATAGTAAGGAACATTATTGCGATTGTGAAAATTTTCTAATTCCAACTTTCAACGGAAATACACGTTTTAGGTTCCCTTGAGTCTAAAGTCCCGCAAAAAGGTCTGTGTGTGGTAACTCCCGGGCGAAAACGAAAAGTCCTATGAAACTGAAATTTCATATTTAAGATAACTATACGCCCGAGATGTTACAGCAACTTTTTCGTCAAAATCAGCTTACCAGAAGAGCCACTTTACACGATGCATTTTGCACCTATTTACGTTTTTCTCAAAAACGGCTCAAATGATTTTGATTAAACTCTATATATCGATGTAACATTTAATGGGTTTTAATATGATGCAGGTGTCATTCTGATTATGATAGTCTGACCGGAAAGTGTTACTTTATACTATGCATTTTGCTCGTTCTTATGATTTTCTCAAAATAAGCTCTAACGATTTTAAAGAAACTCGTTGTATGGACGTAAAATCTAATGGGCTCTAATCATGTAGGTTTCATTCTGATTATAATAGTCTGACAGGGTTTAAATACCGATGTTTTGAATTTTCATTCTCTAAAGTACATTTAATTTTGTAGGTTAAAAAAAAAAAAGTGGTACATTAACTTAAAATTTTAGACAAAATATTATCTAATACACGAGATTGTAAAAGTTAATGGAGAGTAATGAAAAATCGATAAAACTAACTGATTGTAGTAGATAAAAATATAATAGATTTTTTAATAATCCACATTTTTCTATTAAAATTCCTCGCGCGGATCTCGTTACGCGTCCTACGGGTGGCGGATGTGGGGATGGTCGGTGGAATTTCCTCGGAAGCTCCTCCCGGCTAAGTCCGATGGACTCGCTGACCAACAATGAGAGCGGCCCTCCAGGCTTGCTGGAGGGTGTGACGTAGGTTCGAACGCCCTACTCACATATTTTAGTTCACAAAATACCACAAACAGTCATGGATTCCTCTGAGGTAAAACGCTCATTATCCGGAGGTAAACTAGTCCCCCGTTCGGGTCTCTGGGTGGGGGACTGCTTCAAGGGAATCATGGCGCAAGATGAAAATTAATCATCTAACCATCTAACCAGGGACGTGAAACGTTAGAAGTTTAAATACGGCAAGTGGGTTAAAGTCGATCGCGAATGAAGTTAAGGGGTACCATTTAGATATCGTTGCATTACAAGAGGTTCGCTGGCCAGGGGAGGGTTCGTTAACAGAAGGAAAGTATACTATTTGGTACGGGGGGAGCGTTAATTATTGTCTAGGTACCGGGTTTCTGATTAGGAATAGATTTCTTTCCGCATTATGGGACGTACAGTTCTTTAGTGAATGAATATCGGTTGCTATATTTCAAGGTCGTTGGTTTAAAATCGCGTTTATTAACATTCTATAAAATTCAATTTGATTAATTATTTAACAATTTATTTGTATCTTCAAATGTATTTGAAAAATATTTTAACAACGGAGGTAAGGGAAGTTTTTGTTTTATTAATTGAAGAGATTTACAACTGTATAGCTTTTGACAATACAGGGAGCAGCGTGGTCTAGTAGACCACTAGTCTACTGTTTTCTGGGTAGCGGGTTCGAACCCCGGCTAAGGCAGAATATTATTTATCCCGATACTTCAGCCTTTCTGCGACCCTAGAGCATGGAGACACTCCTGAGGCAGACCCAGCCTTTATATATTGGGTACTCAAAAAATGGGGGAAAATCTGGCAGCTGAGTGTGATCTTGGCCTAATCACCTTCTTGCACACCCCGTCGGCCTAGAAACAGTACAGTCTATAAGTTCTGAGCCGAAGACCCTTAATGGGTTGTAGAAACACAGAAAAAAAAATTGACAATACGACAAGTAAATTAGCTGCAAGATATATTACATGAAAAAAAACTCTGGTGCGGGCAACCAGACTTCCACTTACCACCGTTGTTGAAATCAATTAAAGACTTTTTAAATAAATTTAAAGATACAAATGAATTGTTAAAGAATTAATTATTTTGAATTTCAATGGAAACATGAGTTTTATTAAATAATTTATTATATTTTTATCTAAAACTAAAAGTTAGTTTTATCGGCTTGTCAACACTCTCCTTTAAAATTCCGTATATTAGATAATATTTTTTCTAAAATCTTTAGCTATCCAACACTATATCATATATCCATATTACTATTCTTGTGTTCAAAAACAAGAAAATTGCATTAAAAAAATATTTTTGTAGTTTTCTCGTTTAGTTGAATATAAAATTCGTTCAACTTATATATTTACCTCTTTTTTAAGCAATGCTAATCAGACGATATGGCTAATTTTATCGAATCTACAATATCAGGGTACTTCAGAGTAGGATATTCTTAAATATCGGCATTTAAGCCCTGTCAGGCTATTTCAATCAGAATGAAACCTACATCATATTAAAGCCAATAAACTTTTACATCCATATAGCGAGTTTAATTAAAGTCGTTTGAGCTGTTTTTGAAAAAATTGTTAAAAGGTGCAAAATGCATGGTATAAAGTAGATCTTCCGGTCAGCTGATTGTGATGAAAAAGTTTCTGTGACATCTTGGACGTATATTTGTCTTAAATATGAAATTTAAGTTTTATTGGACTTTTTATTCTCGCCCGGGAGTCACCACACACACACACACACACACACTCACTCAGACCTTTTTGCGGGACTTGGTTATTTGGATTCAGGAGACCCTAAAACGTGTATTTCCTTTAAAAACTGGATTTCAAAAAATTTCATGATCGCAATACTTTCCCTTACTATATACTATATATAGGTTAGTGAAAGTAAAATCAAAAACTCTTGTTACTAATAAAACCATCCATAGACCTCAACATCCCACTAGTTGCAGACTTAGCCCAAAATCGATATACCTCCTTTCATTCCAAACTATCAGCCCACACAAACCTACTTGTCCGTAACCTCCCGATAATCCTCCGAGGCGCCTGAAAAGACGGTGGCCTCGAGACCTGGACCTACAGTATTACCTAAAAGAATGAATGGTGTCACCTGGGTAGCTTCTTCACAAGACTATTTCATGCCTATATTTGTGATTTTAGCTCTTCTACTTATTGTATATACACTTGTAAAAATCATTCAAAATATATGTTTAAAAAAAACATGAGAAAAAGGTGAGAACAGAGTTTTTCAGGAAAGGATTGATGCCTAGTTCGGCCCCAATCAGTAACATATCAATCATTAAGTTCTTTATGGACCAGTTTATACGTGAGAAAGTGAGGAGCGTTGAGGATTTTACGAAGGTTTTCAGATTTTAAGGATTGAAGACGGGAAGAATTTGATGGTTTAGTAGAGCCCCAAAGCTCTACTCTAGATAGTCCTTATGTTAGACATATATTGGGTTGTGTCACATAAAGTGTCCGTTTTCGAGGTAAAGGATTTTCATTAAAAATACGATATGAAAACAAGATAATTTTATTCGAAGTATTTATCTTCTTCTTCTACACATTTTTCCCTACGTGACACCAACTTCATTATCCCCGAACTGAAAAACTCTGAGCTTTGAAGTGAAACAAAATGTGAAAACGCACTTTTCACTTGATCATCATTTTCAAAAGTTTTACTTTGACGAAGTTGTCTAAATTCCTGAACAGGTGGTAATCTGTTGGAGACAAGTCGGGAGAATATGGTGGGTACAGAAGAACTTCGTAGTTCATTCAATTTTTGCACGGTATGTTTTGAATTATGCTCAGTGAGATCATGAGCTCCCATGTTTCGAGCTTTTTAACTTTCCTAATACACTTTAAATGTCTGGAAACGGTAGATGCACTTGCATTTAGTTGTGCTGATGGTCCTTTAACTGTTTGGTAGGGGTTTCCTTCTACTGTATGTTTGAGGACATCGTTGTCTATTACGGACGGAGGTGTTCCTCGGGGCAAGTTTTCCAAGTCAGTATCTCTAGCTGAAAACTTAGCAAACCAACGGCGAATGGTCCGTTCATTAACACTCCCTTCTTCATTAAAACTTTAAATATGTAAACATTCGGAAGAAAACAACAGAAACCTGCAAAATCCTTTATGTATTTCAGAAACTATAAAAACTGACATTTCATGTGAAACAACCCAATAAAATACTTTTAACAAATATATTTAGGTATATTTCGTTTCATAGCCATATTTCGTGTGTAGGTTTCTATCAAATTCATATGTTTCATTGTTGTTGGTTTTTTTAAAATGATTAATAGCTGGAAAAAGGTTTAAGTTTTAAAAATAAATTAGAATTTACTTCTGAATTCTAAAAAAAAAAAAAAAATTGGGGCTAATTCAGTTGGAAGAGTGCACCCTCGAGAGGAAAAAATACGCATTTATGTTACATAGAAGTTACGATGGTATGGAATGATAATGTTTTAAAGCAAAAATGTCAGTATTAGATAATAGGTATGGCTACTTGTTACTGGTATGTTATAGTAGATTAAACTGAATAAAATTGATATCTGACAAACAACTATAATCATTTATTTGTCATACATAGACATAGTTAAAAGTTTAACTCACTGCTATCTCAGGTATATTTATATTTTATAACCTCACCTAACACAGTTATTATAAACAACTTTCTTAATTCGCAGCAATTTAAAAAAAAAATTGATTATGTTCAGACAATCAAAACAGCAACAAGCACCTCCATCACTTTGCACTACTTTCCGCAACGCAAGATTTTGATACGGTTTTACAATCATTCAGAACTTTGTTAATCAATTAATCAATTAAACCAATTACTTTCTGTAGGTTTAGAACTAATTACTTTGCAATTTAGCTTTTCTTCAAACGGAAAAAAAAAAGTTTTCTGTAACTAAGTCGTCAACAAATTATTCTTGAAATATAAGTAATAATATAGGTGTATAATATACCGTTGGAAGGCACAAGGATTTAAAAAATCTGGTGCGGGCAACACATGACTTTCACTGACCTCCGTTTTTAAAATCGATTAAAGAATTTTCAAATACAGTTAGAGATAAAAATGAATGAAGCCATTAAAGAATTAATTAAATTGAATTTCTATGGAAACATGTGTTTTATTAAAAAAATCTATTATAGTATTATCTAAAATAAATAGTTAGTTTTATCGGCTTTTCATCACTCCCTATTAACTTTTACAAGCTTGTGTATAGGATAATATTTTTTCTAAAATCTTTAGCTTTCAAACGGTGTATTATACGTCTATATACTGTTCTTTTGTTCAAAAACAAAATTGGAGCGCTCTGCTCTATTGACAAGCCGCCAGGTTGCAGCACGATCAACATGAAATTCCCTTTTCGGGAACCAGATAGTTTCATCGGCTTTTCACCACTCTCTATTACCCTTTACAATTCCGTGTATCAGATAATATTTTTTCTAAAATCTTTAGCTTTCAAACGGTATATCATACATCTATATTACTGTTCTTATGTTCAAAAACAAAAATTGCATTAAAAATTTTTTTTTTTCAGTTTTCTCCTTTAGTTATTTTTCAAATTTCCTCAACTTGCATATTTAGCTGCTATTTATCAATTCTAACAAGATAATATAGTTATTTTTATAGCATCTACAGAATTAAATGTACTTTAGAAATAGAAAATTTATAATATCTGCATTTAAGCCCTGTCAGACTATTTTAATCAGAATGAAACTTACATGATATTAAATTTTACATTGATATAACGAGCTTAATCAAAATCGTCGGAACTATTTTTGAGAAAATTTAAAAAAGGTGCAAAATGCATGGTATAAGGTGGCTCCTCTGGTAGCCGCATTTTGATGAAAAAAGTTTTGTCACGTCTCGGGTATATAGTTGTCTTAAATATGAAATTTCAGTTTCATAGTACTTACCGTTTCCGCCCGGGAGTTACCACACACAGACACACACACAGACACACACACACAAACACACACACACAGACCTTTTTGCGGGACTTGGTTATTTGGACTCAGGGGACCCTAAAACGTGTATTTCCGTTGAAAACTGGAATTCGAAAATTATCACGATGCAATACTTCCCCTTACTATATATAGTAAGTGAAAGTAATAAAAATAAAGAGCTATAAAAGAATTGATTAAATTGAATTTCTATAGAAACATGTGTTTTATTAAAAAAACTATTATATTATTATCCGAAACAATCACTTAGTTTTATCGGCTTTTCGTCACTCTCTTTTAACTTTTACAAGCTCTTGTGTATTGGATAATACTTTTTTTCTAAAATCTTTAGCTTTCCAACGGTATATTACACATCTATATTACTGTTCTTAAGTTCAAAAAAGAAAAATTGCATTAAAAAAATATTTTATCAGTTTTCTCCTTTAGTTATAGTTATAGCTCAACTTGCATATTTAGCTGCTATTTATCAATGCTAACAAGATAATATAGTTATTTTTATAGAATCTACAGAATTAAAGGTACTTTAGAAATAGAAAAATTAAAATATCTGCATTTAAGCCCTGTCAGACTATTTTAATCAGAATGAAACTTACATGATATTAAATTTTACATTGATATAACGAGCTTAATCGAAATCGTCGGAACTATTTTTGAGAAAATTGAAAAAAGGTGCAAAATGCATGGTATAAGGTGGCTCCTCTGGTAAGCTGATTTTTATGAAAAAAGGTTTTGTAACGTCTCGGACGTATATTTGTCTTAAATATAAAATTTCAGTTTCATAAGACTTTTTGTTTCCGCCCGGAAGTTACCACACACGGACACACACACAGACCTTTTTGCTGGACTTGGTTATTTGGACTCAGGGGACCCTAAAGTGTGTATTTCCGTTGATAATTGAAAATCGAAAATTTTCACGATCGCAATACTTCCCCTTACTATATATAGTAAGTGAAAGTAAAAAGTAGATATGTAATAAAAGAATTCTTACAATTTGATATAAAGTTGTTGTAACCTCATAAACTTTAAATAAATAAAACTAATATTATAGGAACGTTTGATATTTTTATTGTTTTTGAACATATACATACCAATTAAGTTTATTTATATGGGGAAATTTAATTTTCCGTCATCTCTGTTCACTTAAAAATTGCAGGACAACGTTTGCCGGGTCAGATTTTCTTTAATATTTGATATCTCATAATTGAACAATTGAGAGGTTAATTTCCAAAAGGTACTAAAGGACATTTTCTTACGAAAATTGATTTTTTTACATATTTGTATTCTCATCATTTAGTTTTATCTAAATAGTCTATTTGATGTTATCTAATGAATTCCCAAGTCCTTAAAAAACACGATTTAGAAATGCGGTAATGTTCTAAAAGTACTAATTACGCATTTATTTTCGTCCCAAATCAAAAAAAAAAAAAAATTCATTTCATAATTTTAATATGATGTTATTATTATAGTAAAAAAATAATTCTAAATTTTAAGACAAAAAGACCCAAATTAGCTAGTTTAATAATATAGTAATGAGAGATTTTCGCGCTTCCTGTAAAATTTCCTAGAATGGATATAGTACCTTTTGGAAATCAACGTCTTAATTAAATGGAAAAATGTATTATTTAAAAAAAGAATTTTGTTTTCGCCCAGGATCGAACTGGGGACCTTCTGCGTGTTAGGCAGATGTGATAACCGCTACACCACGAAAACTGGTTGCTGTGATTTGGTCAAATATAGGTCAAGAACCAATTGTGGAGTACTCTGTCCCTGACTAGCATATGACAGTAAATTATTTCTTTCATTTACGTATAAATGAAATAAAATAAAACTAATGTAATAGTAAAAATTTTCTTATCCAAGTTTTCAGCTAGGATACACGTTGAGGCAAAAAAATCAAGTCTGTGAGAATGGTCTGTGTGTGAGTGTGTGTGTGTGTGTGTGTGTATCAATATCTTCATGTCAAGTCAAATTCTAAGATAAAAAATCTTACGAAAATGAAATTTAATTTTTACACTGGCGCCTTACTTGGAACCCTCAGACAAGATTGAAACGACAAGACACTGCCCAAAGATATCGATTACTACAACACTTACTTGACAAACGTTCAAAACTTCCAGTATATTACAAAAGACTCATTTACATCACTATTATCACACCAATGTAGACATATGGAATCGAGCTTTAGGGCTATACTAAACCGTGTAATTCCTCCCGCATCCAATCCTTACAATCCAAAATCCTGAATGCTCCTTATTTTGTTACAAATCAACTCCTCTATAATGACCTAAACATCCCATTTGGTGCAGACATAGCCCGTGATAGATACTCCTCTTTCCATTCTAAACTCCCTGCCCACACAAACCCACTTCTCAGTAATTTATCTTCCTTAGATAACCCTGATAACCCTTCGAGGCGATTGAAAAGATAGTGGCCTCGGGACCTACTGCCTTAAAATACTTAAGGAAGTATTACCACTGGGTAGTTCTTTCTCAAGACATTTTTACTTTCACTTACTATATATAGTAAGGGGAAGTATTGCGATCGTGAAAATTTTCGAATTCCAGTTTTCAACGGAAATACACGTTTTAGGGTCCCCTGAGTCCAAATCTGTGTCTGTGTGTATGTGTGTGAGTGGTAACTCCCGGGCGGAAACGGTAAGTCCTATGAAACTGAAATTTCATATTTAAGACAACTATACGCCCGAGACGTGACAAAATTTTTTTCATCAAAATGAGCCTACCAGAAGAGGCACTTTATACCATGCATTTTGCACCTTTTTTCGATTTTCTCAAAAACGGTTCCGACGATTTTAATTAAACTCGCTATATCGATGTAAAATTTAATGGGCTTTAATTTCATGTAGGTTTTATTTAGATAAAAATGGTCTGACAGGGCTTAAAGGCCGATATTTTAAATTTTCTTCCCCTAAAGTACCTTTAATTTTGTAGATTCAATAATAATAACTAGATTATCTTGTTAACGCTGATGAAAAACTGGTAAATGTATAAATTGAATAAATTCGATACCCAACTAAAGGAGAAAACAGAAAAAATATTTTTTTAATGCAATTTTTCGTTTTTGAACATAAGAGCAGTAATATACATGTATGATATACCGTTGGAAAGCTAAAGATTTTAGAAAAATTATCATCTCATACACAAGCTTTTAAAAGTTAATAGAGAGCGATGATATGAACATAAAACTAACTGATTATTTTAGATAATAATATAATAGATTTTTTAATAAAACACATGTTTCTATATAAATTCAATTTAATTAATTCTTTAATAGTTTCACGTATTTTTATCTTTTAGTGTATTTGAAAATTCTTTCATTGAGTTTAAAAATGGTGGTAAGTGAAAGTCGTGTGTTGCCCGCACCAGATTTTTTAATTTCTTTCTTCACTATTTAGGTAATGAGTCATGAGAACCAAAAATATAAACCATATCCTTATCTTATTGTTAGTTTTTGGCTTGATTTTATATCTGCTAAATTACGAGAATTAGAGGAATTTTGTCAATATGCGTTTTCAGTCGCAATGCTCAATCTAAACGGATGTAACACTTTTACACGTTTACGTCGGGGCGAATATCTACGTTTTTTCCGCGTGAGGCGGGACTGTCTTAACTACTTACCTTCCTGGGGCGGGGCCAACGTGTTTAATGCGACATTGTTTTCATAACAGTTTTGACATACACATATGACTTGAAGTAATTATGGAAATACTTAAAAAAAGTTCTTAGTTTGTCGGATGTTGTGCCTTGATACCGAGGGATCAACAAGATTTGAGGACATCTTGGAATTTAGTGCCACAGAAAAGGAAGCACTGATAGTGGATCCTACTATCAGATACGAAACTAATGACCAGGAACAAGGCAAAAAAAAAAATCAGGAGGAGAAGAAAAGCATTTATACGAAATGTATTCCATACCTACAAGAAAAATTTCGCGAGGAGTTTGGCGAAAGAAAATTTGCGGTCACGTAAAAACGTCCATCAGGTATGGACTAGAAAGATAACAGTTCAAACCGTAGCGGAGATCATAATCTTGGACTCTCTGAGAATCCTACATCACCACATATATTGAGGCTAGGATGGGTTTATGTATGTCCACGAGCGAAATGTCTATGTATTTATATTTGGCAGTATCTCCCTCTATTTGTTCTTTGAAAAATGTCTTCAGGATTGATGCGGTATGCTGTGTACTCATTGGAAATCATTGGAAAAGTTGAGCAGCAGATCCGAATGGGAATGTCTCTCTCTTATTATTAAAAATAATTTGTATATTATGATTTATTATCAAAAATAATTCTTTTATTATATATTATATTCTTATTTATAGGGATAAAAGTATGAAATGAAATCACGCGCAGCTAAATTAAATTAACCGATAAGAGTCCTTTGAGGGAGCATGTTGAAAGTTATAAAATATTTAATAAATGAACCCTATGCTTGTTAATTTCTACAACATTTAATGTTGATAAAAAAAAAAAAAAATGTTATTTTCCAAAAACAAGTGACTCACCTGTGATGCACGTCGCCCCACGGGATAGTTAAGCGTGACCCACCGGTGGTTCACCCCGGCTTAAACTTGTGAAGTAATACCCACAAATTTTTTTTTTTTAAAACTGTTTTTTATTCAGAAAAGAATATAGAATTACTGATAAAATAATTATGTAAATCAAAAATGTTAAGCTGCTAGGTCTTGTCGATTTCGAATGGATTGACACAAGGAAATAAAATTAGTAAAACTGGGCTTAAATTTGTGTTATTAATCTTGCTCTACAGAACCTTAATTTTTAGTATTCTATTAAAAAAAAAAAAAAAAAAAAACATTCAAAACGGTCTAAGCCTAGCTCGAAAACGTTGATTAATTTACAATTTTATTTTTCAGAATATATTTGCACATTTTTACAACTTTCTTAAAAAAGGCTTTAACGATATTGACTAAACTGGACAAATCGATGGAAAATTTAACGGACTTTAATATCATGTAGGTTTCATTCTATTTTATAGTCAGACAGAGCTTAAATGAGAATTTTTTTAAATTTTCTATCTACCGAGTTCGAACCCGTGACCTTCAGTATAGATTTTTCTGTTTCTTCTTCTCTCTCTCTCTTGGTTTTTCCTTCAGAAATTACAATAAACGATAATTGGAATTAATCTGTGATTTTATAAGTCAGTAATATGTAAATACTCATGAAACTCAGAATCAATGAATAAAATGAAAATTCAGGTTCCAATTCCCTCCTCTGATCCAATACTACATTTCCTAGTCTAATCCTAAATGATCACCCAATTACCTTCAGTTCCACTGTCAAAAACCTAGGTATTACCACAGACCAAACCCTTTCCTGGAAACCCCACATTGCTCAGATTTCCAGACGAACTATAAGTAGTATTTAAGAGTACTACTCCATCGCTCCCGCCATCTCTTCCCACTTCCCACCCGTAGAATACAGGTTTCCTCGCTCATTTCCCCCCACTTAGATTATTGCTGCGTGGTATAAGGAGGCCTCTTGACTGTACTTGATGACAGACTCAAGCGGATTATGAATATGTTTATAAGATTTATCTTCGGTGCCTTCAGGAGGTCGCTAGTAACCCGCTTATACAGCGAATCGAAGTGGCTCCTACCTTCCATACGTAGACAATATTTCCTGGGAACATACCTTTATCAAGTCATTAAATCCCAACATCCTCCATACATTCCGTCAATTCAAATCCGCAATTCACTTACTTGGAACCAGATCACGCCATTCTGGCCTTTACATTCCTACCCATAGGTACAAATCTTTTGATAATTCCTCTAATATCCGCTCTGCATCTCTCTGGAATTCTCTACCTAATCATATTCACCATGCTTCTTCCCTTCTCTCATTCAAATCCCATCTTTTACTACACCTTCTAAGATCCCAAAGTATAGAATAGAAAATAAATTTTATTCTGGGACAGTGTCCCTTGAGAATAATAAATTTGCACAGTTTAAAATATACATGTCTGGCCAACAAACAAATAAACATAATGTACTAATATTTACAATTATGGATAAATATATACATAATACAAAATAAAATAAACAAATTAAATTAAATTAATTAAAATAAAAACAATCCTCAGAAAATACTTGTGTTAAACAAAATGGAAAATAAATGAGAAAATTTCAAGATAAAAAAAAAACAAAAAAAAAACTGAAAAATCATAAGTAAATACTTCTAGAAATAAAAATAAGATAATTGAATACAATTTTATTAAAAATGATTACATTGTCAGGTAGCGTCATTTTGGGATGCTAAAAGGTAATGAAAGAGATGGTATTTAAATTAAGAGAGGGAGGAAGAGAATTTTTTTTTTTTCATTTTATCAAAACCCTATAGTTATGGATTAATTCATTTTTTTGCAAAATAGTTCAGCTATATTATTTTATAGCAGATTTTTTTCTTTTGTTTATGTTCCATATATTTTGTATATATCTATATCAATAGGTTTTATTTTTATTTTTTTAAACATTTTAAAATAAAAGTTTATTTTATTGGTCTCTCGGCCAGACATGCATATATTGAAGTGTTTATTTACTGTAAGACATTGTTATTTGTAAGGGACATAGTTCCAGAATAAAGTTATTTTATTATCATTCTCATTACTATTATTATTTGTGAAATCATACTCTTTAATAATATTATTTCTATTATAAAAGGTTTTTAAATGAAGGATTCTTCATTGGTCACAATAAACGAACTGGCAGTTATGCTGAGGTTGTGAAAAAGAAAATATGAGAAAAGGGGGATTGTTAGGAATGACACGCCAGCACATTTTATGTCATCAGGTAAAGATGTCAGGAATACGAGAGAAAGAACGAGCAAATCTCTAAATAATTAAATTTAAATTACATAAGAACAATGTCACACAAAAAAAAAAAAAATGTACCTATTATTATGGAGAAAGAAATGTCAGTTTCAGAAGAAAAGTTTTAAGAGGAAAACTCTAAAAACAGGATCTAGTGCTCTCAGAAAACACACGAATTCTAGTAACCTTACTAATTAAAATCACCTTTAGAAGTTTTAAGTAAAAAAAAAAAAAAAAAAAAAAAAAAAAAAACCTGTTGCCCGCAACATACGTGATTTATATCAATTTAAGAATTTTCAAATAATTTATAAGCGTAATGAATTGATATAGAATTATTTTCTCCCCTCTACTATTTAACTCAATAGCCATTTCAAAACAAATTAAGTATTTAGGAGTCACCCTGGACTATAAACTACTTTTCAAACATCACATAGACAATAAAATAAATTATAATATTTATAACAACACATCTTTTTTAATTATATATGTTTTTAATTTTAGTAACCTCATGATGGAATAATTAAAGGAAAATAAATAATTAAATAAAAAAAAATATCCATGTTTTCGCCCAGGATCGAACTGGGGACCTTCTGCGTGTTAGGCAGATGTGATAACCGCTACACCACGAAAACTGGTTGTAAAGAAATGGACAAATATAGGTCGAGAACCAATTGTGTAATACTTTCGTATTTGCCGACGATACTGCAATTCTAGAATCCTCATTTAGAATATCGTCTATCACTAAAAGACTAAAAGAAGCTTTCATTAAAACCTAGAACTACCTGAGTCAGTGGGGACTGAAAACCGACACTGAAAAAACTGAAGAAATAATCTTTACAAAACGCAAACCCAATCTTCCCTCTACTATACAACTCAATAGCCATTTCAAAACACGTTAAGTATTTAGGAGTCAGCCTGGACTATTAACTACTTTTCGAACATCACGTAGACAATAAAATAAATAGTGCCCGTAAATTATTATATAAAATGTAACCTTTAATAAACATTCAAAATTAACACCAAAAAACAAACTAATTTTATATAAATCTGTTATCAGACCTAAAATTACATATGCATGCCCAGCCTGGAGTCTTACAAGCTAAACACATATTAACTAATTGCAAGTACTACAAAATATATGAATAATTAATAATTGAGACGTTGATTTCCAAAAGGTACTAAAGGACATTTTTTTCAAAGTTGATATTTTCACATATTTGTATTCTAATGGTTTGGTTTTATCTAAATCCGTCATCAAATTTTATCCAAGAAACATAAAAATCCTTTAAAAAAGTCTTTAAAAATTTCATTTCATTCCAAAAGGTACTAAATCCACATTTTATTTCATTCCAAAAGGTACTATATCCATGTTTCGTTCCAAAAGGTACTATATCCTATGTAAACAGATATAACCTTTCCTTTCATTTCCTTCCAAAAGGTACTATATTTCCTACTAAACGGCAGAAGCACCTAACCGCGTAACATATCAGCATTAATTTATTGTTTTAATCATTTTATGCATTTTTATTGGTTCATTGAGCACGTCTTGAATCACCGCTATTATTTTGATCACTGGTTTTCACCTAATAATCAGTTTTTAGGGTATTTGAAAAAACTTAGTTGCGTCGCTTTGGTTCTTTTAGGTTGTCAATTAAATTAAGTTTTTTCATAGTATTTCTTCTTGCAGCAACATAAATTTGGTTTAAAATTTTTCAGAAACTCACATTTTAATAGAATAATGGTATTTTATGCAGCAAATAGTTGGAATTAGCATTCCACGAACTTGCTAAATATGTGAAGAAAATCCGTGCATGATCTAACTTAGTAGTCGATTTTTTTATGTAAAATAAAAGCTCAAAAGTTATTATTTATCTGTATCTATGGTTAAATATTGTATACACGTCGTTAATAATATAATTAAATTTGCTAAATTCACACAAATAGTAAATACAAGTTCAAAACAAACTTCATAATTACATACTTTCTTATTATGGTGCCATAAATAGATATATTGTCCTTTGAATATTCACTTTCTTTATGAATAATAGATAATCAATGTAATTAACCAACAAAGAAAGATGTTTCTCAGAGGAAGAATAAGGAAATATACATAACTTAGTAATTAACGATATAAAGACGTTAGTTATCGGTAATGTTGGATCAGGAAGGTTATAGTGACTGTTACCAACTTACCTCGCGTTATATTCTTCCAAAAAGTACTATATCCCTTTTAATTCGTTCCAAAAAGTACTATATCCATGTTTCGTTCCAAAAAGTACTAAATCCATATTACATTGTTTAAAAGTCATCGGAAAAGTGCAATAATTTGGAAAAATGAGTTGGTAACACCTTTATAAATCAACTTTTGATTTTAATAAAAAAAGAATCACGTAAATTAGGCCAATAATAAATAAATGACAGATTTTTGCGTTTCCTGTAAAATTCTCTAAAGTGGATATAGTACCTTTTGGAAATCAACGTTTCAATTATCCACCATTCACAAAAATAACTGTCATGCACAAAGATATGGACATCCCTACAAATCAAGAATTTATACTCCAACAAACACAATCATTTTCCTCAAAATACCAACTGACAGACAATACCCTTATAAAACAAATCGGTAATTATACTAAACTATCAACCTCTAAATATAAACATTTACTGTTATAAAATTCTAAATTACTCAATCCCATCATATGATTTTAATAACTATAATTTTGTGTAATTATTTATTTTTATTTTTATTTCTATCTGTTTATTTCATTTATATTTTGTTTAGTTTCTTTTTTTTTTTTCTTTTCTTAGTTTTTTTTATTTTTACCAACAATAAAAACAAATGTTAGCAAATAAGTAGCGCATTGTAATGGATTTCCAATCAATGTTTTCAAAACTGTGAGATGTATTCTGTGCAAAAGATAAAGATTGATGTGGTAAAACCGATGTTGTTTTATCGGCTTTTCATCACTCTGTATTAACTTTTACAAGCTTCTGTACAAAATAATATTTTTTCCAAAATATTTAGCATTACAACGGTATTTTACTGTTTAAAGTTCAAAAAATAAACATTGCATTAAACAAATATGTTTGCAATTTTATATTTTAGTTAAATATCGAATTCGTTTAACTTATATATTTACCTGATTTTTAGCAATGCTAATCAGATGATATTGTCGATTTCATAAAATAGTGGAAGAAATTTTGAAATATCGGCATTTAAGCCCTGTCAGAATATTTCAATCAGAATGAAACCTACATCATATTAAAGCCCGTCCAATTTTACATCTATATAGCGAGTTTATTCGAAATCTATATATACAAAAATGTTAATTACAGAATATATATTATTTTATTTTATTATTATTATATATATTATAATTATTACATATATATAACATTTCGTGGACGGCGAGGTTCAATAATTGTTAAGCAGTCCCTTTAGCAAGCTGTTTGCTAAGTTAGGTCGATCGCTGAGTTGGTTATTGCCTCCACAGTTCTCTTCGATTGTAAATGCATTGGATCCATATATCGAAGTTGCTGAGCTAGTCGTTCCTGAACGTATTGTTTCTGCTTCTCTCAAGGTGTGTAAATACACTATACAAAGAACGCCT
Organism: Piezodorus guildinii; assembly: GCA_023052935.1. Classification (NCBI taxonomy): domain Eukaryota; kingdom Metazoa; phylum Arthropoda; class Insecta; order Hemiptera; family Pentatomidae; genus Piezodorus; species Piezodorus guildinii. The sequence goes on from CM041296.1 coordinate 7,210,515, forward strand.
GTGATGATCCTGTCCTTTGAAAAAAAAAAAACATGACTATCAATCAGGAATTTAGACAACTTCGTCAAAGGAAAACTTTTGAAAATGATGATCAAGTGAAAAGTGCGTTTTCAGATTTTGTTTTACTTCAAAGCTCAGAGTTTTTCAGTTCGGGTATAAAAAAGTTGGTGTCACGTTGGGAAAAATGTGTAGAAAAAGAAGGTAAATACTTCGAATAAAATTATCTTGTTTTCATATCGTATTTTTAATAAAAATCCTTTCCCTTGAAAACGGACATTTCACGTGACACAACCCTATAGATAATGCCATGCCCATAAACACAGTACTGCTTTTTAAACATGGCGAAGTGCACTTTTACAAAGTCATTCCGAGAGTGGCCACTAGAGGCGCTTCACTCCCCCCTCCTACTATTGCATAGAGGTACATTACATTGAAGTTATTATGGTTACAACATTATTTATTCCTTTTGATCGGGAAGTGTTGGATGGGAAAAGGTGCACTGCGCGTGACTTACATTTACTCTAATGAAGGATGGAACAGACCTCACTATAATAATAGCTGAGGATTATGGGGAGTAATCAGTTCCATTAGTGTCGGTGAAGTTGCAAGCATTACCACTAGCGCTCTCTAGTTGCGATAGTTGGAGTTAGTGATTAGTGATCGGAGCCAATGCAGCAACTTCAATAGCTCTGCTTCAACTAATAATATTAAATGCATATTATCCTCTATTAGCTACACTAACTATTGTTTGAATACCTTCTAATGCCAATTTTCAGGAATATCTATGAAACAGTATTGCGAAAGTTATGAGTACTTCACTAATTCGGATATTTGATTATTATTTTAAAAGTAAACATTACGAGCAGAGGATTAATGTGTCTCACCGGTTTTGTATGATTTTTTTTTTTTTTTTTTTTTTTTTTTTTATGGTAAATCCAGACCATGAATGAAACCATAAGGCTTTGCAACATATTAGGGCCCAACGCTAGCCAGATGTCGCATAAAAAATTAAAAAAAATTCCGAACGAAAAATACATTTGTTTGTTATATCCGATTCTAGTGAAGGTATAAATATCTAGTGCGCGCTTGAAAATCTGGTCTTAAGTTCAAAAAAGGAAAGAACATTAAAAAAATATGTTTACAGTTTTCTCCTTTATATCGGATTTGTTCAACTTATATATTTACCTGTTTTTGTATCAATGCTAATCCGGTAATACGTATGATCAATTTTATAAAATATACAAAATTAAAGGTAGTTTAGAGGAAGAAATTTTAACAATTTTAGCACTTGAGCCCTGTCAGACTATCTCAATCAGAATAAAACCTACATGATATTAAAGGCCGTCCAATTTTACATCTATATATCGAGTTTAATCGAAATAGTTTAGAGCCTAACACTCACATACACACAGACCTTTTTGCGGGACTTAAGGAATAATAAGAAATGTAAGGCAATCTCCAGAAATAAATAAATTCTAGATTTAAAAAATCTGGTGCGGGCAACACACGACTTTCACTTACCTCCGTTTTTAAAATTGATTAAAGAATTTCCAAATTTTGTTAGAGATAAAAATGAGTGAAACCATTAAAGAATTAATTAAATTGAATTAATATAGAAACACATATTTTATTAAAAACTCTATTATTTTATTATCTAAAATAATCTGTTAGTTTTATCGGCTTTTTGTCACTCTTTATTCAATTTTACAAGCTTGTGTATAAGATTATATATTTTCTAAAGTATTTCTCTTTTAAACGGTATATTATACGTCTATATTACTGTTCTTATATTAAAAAACAAAATTGGGGCGCTGTGCTTCATTGACAAGCCGCCTGGTTGCAGCACCGTCACCATGAATTTTCGTTTTCGGGAACCCAAAAAAACAGTTAGTTTTATGAGATTTTCATCACTCTCCATTAACCTTTAAAAGTCCGTGAATCAGATAATATTTTTTTTCTAAAATCTTTAGCTATCCAACGGTATATTATACATCTATACTACTATTGTTGTGGGACTTGGTTTTTTGGACTCAGGGGACCCTAAAACGTGTATTTCCTTTGAAAACGAAATATTTCGCGATACTTTCCCTTACTATATATTTCATATAGGTAAGTGAAAATAAAAAAAGAGGTGAGGAGTTTTAACTTTGAAGAATGATACTTCATCATTCAAACCAAATAGTTTTTTTTTTTTTTTTTTTTACAGAAAAAATCTGCAAAATTTATGATTCCAAACCAAATACTATTCTTGATGCAGATACATTAGTTGGCAATTATAAAAAATAAGATCAATATTTATAGAATAGTTAGAAAATCTATTTCTTCCCAATCCTAATTGTGCTTACAACCAATAATAATCTGCCTAGCTTTCAATTTTATTTTTCCACAAGCTTGTAACTTACCCTAAAAGTTCTATAAATTGGCATAAAAGACACTCATTTGTCATTTGGAGTCAGGGGACCCTAAAACGTGTATTTCCGTTGAAAAATGTAATTTTATAATTTTCACGATCGCAATACTTTCCCTTACTATATATATATCATATATAGGTAAGTGAAAGTAAAAATATAATAATAATTACGAGAAAAAAAAAGTTTCATATTTTCGCCCAGGATCGAACTGGGGACCTTCTGCGTGTTAGGCAGATGTGATAACCGCTACACCACGAAAACCGGTTGCTTAACTTGAACTACATTTCGCAAAATAAAGTTTTTCAATTATTTTTTTAAATTACCTAGTCTCTTAAAAAATTAAACCTATCCTATTAATAAATAATTTACTTTATTGGATTGAGGACACTCTATAGACGTGAATATCAATTTAATTTTTTTCCTATCCAAATATTTTTTCAGTTCTTTTAAATTCAATCATATTCAAGGATATTGGTCAGCAAGGATGATTTTTATTTCATTGTTACGAGTAATTGGGTCAATAAGCTTTATAAAATCCTTAGCGCATTGGCCTGTTGTAGAAATCCAAGCATATAAACTGAAATGATCAACCAAGATATCCATGTATTTAATGTATAAGACCTGTTGCCTGCGAAGCCACCAATTGTATCAATTGACATGATCTCATAAACTGTACAACTCAAACTCTTAAAACAAAACAATTGAACATATGTTCATAAATATGTTATTACACAAACAAATAATTTTTTTTTAACTTCATTTATTGATTTGCACCTGTCAGCAGTATTGTGGTGACAACCAGCAGATAGGATAGAATAACAAACAAATAATGACATGTGAGGCATGAGGAAGACAGTACCCAGCAGCACGTCTTCTCGTCAGGTTTTTTTTTATGTATGGTGTCCAGCATTTTTGAATTGATTGAAGTCTTTATTTTATGTCAGAGTGTTATCGGGCTGCTGCGAAATTAATGCAGGTTTCCTCTATTGCAATATCTTAATTCCAATTGTGTAAACAAAGCTAATCCTAACATTGATCATTATTATACCAAAACAAACCTTATCTAATACCCTCTCTTTCACCATGAATTTGTTTAGTAAAATCGTTTTGTTCAGTGTGTTCAAAGGTCTTGAATCGAAAATGTCAAAGTGCGATTTTCGTCAAATTTATTTTTACGAATTTAAATTAGGGCGCAGCGCTGCGCAAACGGCTCGTAATATTAATGAAGTGTGGGGTCAGGGGGCTATTAATGAGTGCACGGTGCAGCGTTGGTTCCAGACGTTTCGCAGAGGAGATTTCGACCTCGAAGACAAGGAAGGTCGGGGCCGTCATCTTGCTCTGGACAACGACCAGCTGAGGTCAAAAGTGGAAGAAGACCTAACCAAAACCACACGAGAAATGGCGGCGGAACTCGGTGTGAACCAATCCACAGTTGTACGCCACTTGGAAGCAATTGGTAAGGTAAAAAAGTTGGCCAAGTGGGTGCCACACCAATTCAACGACCACCAAAAAAATCGCCGCTTTGAAATCTGCTCCATGCTTGTGACACGCAATAAAAATGATCCATTTCTCGATCGCATTGTGACGTGCGATGAAAAATGGATCTTATACGACAACAGAAGGCGTTCTAGCCAATGGCTGGGCAAAGATGAACAACCAAACCCTTTCCCGAAGCCCAACCTGCACCCAAAAAAGGTTATGGTCACAGTTTGGTGGTATAATGCTGGTGTTATTCACTACAGCTTTCTCAATCGAGGTGAGACTATAACTGCTGACAAGTACTGTCAAGAAATTGACAGCATGAATCAAAAATTGCAACTTCTTTGCCCAGCATTGATGAATCGGAAGGGGCCGATCCTGCTCCACGATAACGCCAGACCACACGTTGCACAACCAACGCTTCGACGACTGCACGAGTTGGGCTACGAAGTTCTCCAACATCCGCCTTATTCACCTGACCTCTCTTCTACAGACTTCCACTTTTTCAGGCATCTGGACAACTTTTTGAGGGAGAACAATTTTCAAAACCAGGACGACATTGAAAATTCTTTTCGTGATTTCATTGAGTCCAGGGATTCGGATTTTTTTTCTGGTGGAATAAGAAAGCTTGTTGAACGTTGGCAAAAGTGCATTGATTCAGATGGAAATTATTTTGATTAAATATATATGGTTAAAGTAAAGATATGGCGTATTTACAATACCTACTAAAAACCTGCATTAATTTTGCATCAACCCAATATTAAGGTTATTATTATATGATTACGGGCCCTTTGGAGTGTTCATAGCTTGAGTGAAGTAAGCGAGCTCTTGGATAAGGCTCAAAAGGGGCTGAATAAGATTATTCAACCCACTAATTATTTATGAAATTTAGGATGAATATTCACCTGAAGACGGCTGCTGTGGTATTTCCCTGGAGTGGTGATTCCAGTGGCTGGAGTGCTGGTTCCTGTTGTCGAGTCGGAGCTCTCAGCTGCTGAACTGGCAACTCTATCTTACCATTATCCTGTTTTGGTGGGTTGATTGATGTTTTTTGATGGAGATCTGGAAATTCGTCGAAATTTCGTGATGGAGGATGAGGTCGTTCGGAGGGGTGTATTCGTGATGTTCGTCGAATCCTCAACTCCTTCAGAACTTGGCACCCACGGTAGTTGGCTGGATGTTCTCCCTGGCAGTTGGCACATGTCGCTGGTGTTTCTCTTTCCTTTGTACAAGTTGCACTGTCGTCGCTAAGACCACACCTCACACAACGTGGAGGGTTAATTATAATAATTACAATAATTATTTACATTTATATTTTAAGCGAGCTTTGATAATCAACACTTTTTTTTCTGAATTTCCTGAAATATTTATTTTGGTTTTTTTATTGTCAACTGTGAAACTTTGTAATCGGCTAATAAAAAAAATGATACTATACTGGGAGTCCAAAATTGTTCTTTCTAGGTTTAATTAGTTAAGGGAACTTTAACTTTAACTTTAAGTACCTGACTTCGCACAGGCTCGAGACCACCTTTTTACGGCATAACTAAGGAGTTTTTACGCCCATTAAAAAATCCTAGGGTCACCTGTAGATTTGAATCCGTGACCTGCGGCGGAGAAGGCTGTTATGTTAGTCACCACGCCACAGGTGATCCCTAACAAAGTTTTTTAATAAATATGTCACATAAATTATAATCCAGGAAGATATAAAGTCGCAGTTAAAGGCTGGAAATTAATATTAATTAATTTCTTAGCTCGCGGCTTCAATATAAAAACATAAAGGTTCGGGGATCACTCGATAGCATGGTGGCTAGCATAACAGACTTCTGTGCCAAAGATCACAGGTTCAAACCCGCAGGTGGTCCCAGGATTTTTTTATCGGAATAAAAAATCCTTAGTTATGTAGTCCTTCGGAGGTTGCGTAAAATAGTGGTCCCAAGCCTGTGCGTTATCAGGTTAAACTCCTTAAAGATCCCTTTCCTAATTAAGTATGGATAGGCAAAATTTAGGACTCCCACTGTAGTATCATCCGATTAGCCACAGCAGCACAGTTAAATATACAAACAAACAAACAAAGCCTAATTAAAGATAAGAATTTGTAAAAATTCTATTCTTCCGACGGTTCTTATTCCTTCGGTTCTTGGTTCAAAGAGAGATTGGAATTGCGGAGCTTGTGCCCTGTGAGTATAATTGTGGTGACAGCAGCGCGGAGACTCAAATGACCGTGTCAAGTTGTTGGGCTAAGTGCGGTTGGTATGCTCTGAACCGATTGGAAGGCGTCCGAAAGGTAGGCCGAAGCGTCGATGGGAGGATTGTGTTAAGTCAAATCTCGAGCTTCAACGGTGATCATTGGACAGATCTGTGTAGACAGTATTTCGTGTAATCGGCAATGAACCATGGGGTTGGGTAGTCCTATTATTACTTTTTTTTTTAATACTTTTTATAATATATTTTGTATCTATGTCACAGATTATTTTCCGTACATCAGTAATTGATATTTACATCGTATCGATAAAAAATCTGGTGCGTGCAATATGAAATTTCACTTGCCTCCGTTATTTATATCAATTTAAGAATTTTTAAACAAAAGAAGCGAAAATAAATTGTTGAGAAATTATTTACATTGGATTTTAATAGAAACAAGTGTTTTGTTAAATAATCTATTATATTATTATCTAAAATGATAAGTTAGTTTATCGGCATTTTATCACTATCCATTAACTTTTAAAATTTTGTACATAAGATAATATTTTTCCTAAAATTGTTAGCTTTCTAACGGTATATTATACATCTATATTACTGTTTTTATATTCAAAAACACAAAATTGCATTAAACATTTTTTTTCAGTTTTCTCCTTTAGTTAGATATCGAATTCAGTCAATTTATATATTGACTTGTTTTTCATCAGTGGTAACAAGATTATATGGTTATTTTTATAGGATGTACAAAATTGAAGGTACTTGAGAGGAAGAAAATTTTAAATATCGGAATCTAAGCCCTGTCTCACTATTTTAATCAAAATGAAGCCCGTTCAATTCTACATCGACATAGCGAGTTTAATAAAAATCGTTAGAGCTGTTTTTTTAGAAAATCGTAAAAATGTGCAAAATGCATGGTATAAAGTGGCTCTTCTGATAAGCTGATTTTGATGAAAAATATTTAGTAACATCTCGGCCGTATAGTCGTCTTAAATATGGAATTTCAATTTTATTGGACTTTCCGTTTACGCGCGGGAAACAACACACACACAGACCTTTTTGCGGGATTTGGTCATTTGGACTCAGGGGACCCATGACCAAGTATTTCTGGTGAAAACTGGAATTCGAAAATTTTCACGATCGCAATAATTTACCTTACTACATATTTCATATATGGGTAAGTGAAAGTAAAAGCATATTTAGGAAAACGTTGCTCTCTTCCAGTTTTGATTTTAGCAACGGATGTAAGTAAAATTCGTGTGTTTCTTGCACCAAATTTTTCTTTGAAGGTTAATAAATCCACTATGATCCATTATTACTCAAGTGAAATATTATTTATTAATTTAACATATAATTACGTGTCGCGAGTACATAATACCCTTTTGAAGTTGCACAGACCGAGAGCTTAGAAGACAAACACCTTTGTCTCAAGTTCACCTCATGTGCTCTCGTCAGAAGTTCTAAATTAACTCTCTGTAGGTCCCAAGACCGGAGTTTAAACTAACTTAAACATCCTAAACTCTGTTTAAACATTTGAGAATTAACGAGCTTATAAACGACTTTTAAATATTTTAACGTTGCCATATGTAATAGCCTGGTAAGATTCTTTTTGGTTGTTAAATTGAATTTTTTTTTTTTTTTTTAACTATGCCTCCCTACATCGGCTTCCGCCATAAGGGATCTGGCAGCCCAGTACCACTCCGATCTGGATGGAGCTTCAGTTCTTATCACTTTCACTTACCTATGCTATGTATCGAGAATACTGAGAGGTGAAGAAATATTTTTGAATTGTACAAAATAGAGTAGTTTCCGAGCGTCAAGCAGGAAGGCTTCTTAGAAGGGCTATACAAAAAATAGACCCCTCCACTCGTACAGCAGGGATAGCGGAGTACCAGAGGAGTCGGAGCTCGGAGCGGAGAGGAAGAGGAAGGAAGTCCAGCCATGTCGGGGTCAAGCCATTAAAGAAATTATACAAATCTGTCAAAGGTATCTCTATGTAATATTGGGTTGATGCAAAATTAATGCAGGTTTCCTCTATTGCAATATCTTAATTCCAATTGTGTAAACAAAGCTAATCCTAACATTGATCATTATTATACCAAAACAAACCTTATCTAATACCCTCTCTTTCACCATGAATTTGTTTAGTAAAATCGTTTTGTTCAGTGTGTTCAAAGGTCTTGAATCGAAAATGTCAAATTTTCTTTAACGAGTACCTGACATCGCACAGGCTCGGGACCACCTTTTAACGTCCCTTCCAAAGCCTCCAAAGCACGGCATTACTAAGGATTCTTTACCCCCATTAAAAAATCCTAGGACCACGTGCGGGTTTGAACCCGTGACCTTCGGCGTAGGAGGCTGTTGAACTAACCACCTAGTTACAAGTGATCCCTAATACAGTTTTAAATTACTATAAATAAAAGTACGTAAAACTATTAAAGAATTAATTTATATAGAAACTTGTGTTTTATTAAAAAATCTATTATATTATTACCTAAAACAATTACTTAGTTTTATCGGATTTTTATCAAACTCTCTATTAACTTCTAAAAGCTTTTGGGATAATATTTTTTCTAAAATCTTTAGCTTTCCAACGGTATATCATACATGTATATTACTGCTCTTATGTTCAAAAACGAAAAATTGCATTAAAAAAATATTTTTTCTGTTTTCTCCTTTAGTTGGGTATCGAATTCATTCAATTTATATATTTACCTGTTTTTCATCAGCGTTAACAAGATAATATAGTTATTTTTATTGAATCTACAAAATTAAAGGTACTTTAGGGGAAGAAAATTTAAAATATCGGCATGTAAGCCCTGTTAGACTATTTAAAAAAATTAAATAATTAAAAAATTAAGAGTAATTTAGAGAAAGAAAATTTAAAATATCGGCATTTTAATCCGAATGAAACCTAAATTATATTAAAGCCCATTTAATTTTACATCGACATAGCGAGTTTAATCAAAATCGTTTTCGAGAAAATCGTGAAAATGTGCAAAATGCATGGTATAAAGTGGCTCTTCTGGTTTGATGATTTAGATAAAAAAGTGTTTGTAACATCTCGGGCGTATAGTTGTCTTAAATATGAAATTTCCGTTACATTGAATTAAAAAAATATTATTTAAGTTTTCTCCTTCAGTTGGAAATCGAATTCGTTCAACTTATATATTTACTTGTTTTTTTATCGTCGGTAACAAGTTGATATGGATATGTTTATTGAATCTACAAAATTAACCGTAGTTTAGAGGAACGAAAATTTAAATATCGGCATTTAAGCCCTGTCAGACTATTTTAATCTGAATGAAATCTACGTGATATCAAAGCCCATTAAATTTTACATCGACATAGCGAGTTTAATCAAAATCGTTAATGCCGTTTTTGAGAAAATCGTAATATACAAACTGAAAAATACATGATATAAAGTGGCTCTTCTAGTTGGCTGATTTTGATGAATAAGTTTCTGTAACATGTCAGGCGTATATTTGTTACCTCACACACAGACCTTTTTGCAGGACTTGGCTATTTTGTCTCAGGGACCCTATATTGTGTATTTCCGTTTAAAACTGGAATTAAGAATTTTCACGATTGTTGTTGTTTGTTTATTTATTTAACGTCTCTTTATGTTGCTATGGCTAATCGGACGATGCTACAGTGGGAGTCCTAAATTTTGCCTATCCAGGATTTATTAGGATAGGGATCTTTAAGAGTACCTGACATCGCACAGGCTCGGAACCATCTTTTAACATCCCCATCGAAGGACGGCATAACAAAGGATTTTTCACCCCCATTAAAAATCCTTGGGCTACCTGCGGGTCGAACCAGGGACCTTTGGCATAGGAAGCAGTTATGCTAACCACTATGCTGCAGGTAACTCCATATTTTCACGATTTCCTGACTACATATTTCATATACAAGTAAGTGATAGTATAAATGCACTAAATAAAAAAAAAACAATAAATTAATAGTAAAATATTAAAGGGGTTAGGTGCTTCTGCTGTATAACACGAAATAGCATTCCTTTCATAAGCTTTTGGAAGGAAATAAAGGAACAGTTATCTGGTAACAGAGGATATAATATGTTTTGTTATAAGGTGTATTTCCGTTTAAAACTGGAATGCGAAGTTTTCACGATCGCAATACTTCCTCTCGCTATATATTTCATATCTAAGTAACTGAAAGTAAAAAGAAAATAGTACAAGCCTTGCCAGGACGGGAGATCCTATGGCCGCTCGCCAAGCCAATACTTCCAGTTGACCTCTCGCCCAAGCCGATAATCGAGACCCTCTTCTTTTCAGTCTTGGGAAACCTCGAGTGGAGAGATTGTGGGTAGGCCAATAGGTGGATAGGTTACAGAGGCGTGACCCACTTGACTAAACCGCACTTAACTAGCAAATCCGAACGACAAATAATCAGTATTTTCCTACCGTCGGTTGGACATTTCGGGCTTGTCACCTTTGTGATGCAAGCGACCGATGACAAATGTTATTGGTCCTCGAGATGTATAATTCATTGTCGCGGGCATTTCAATGTAAATTCATTTGAACCGAGTGGAGTGGAGTACCTTAATTATTCCATTTACTATTCAAATATTCGCCCCCCCCCCTCTCCTCTTCGCTAATTTATTCCATTAATACTCACTGTCTGTCCCGGCTTTTGATTCCTTTGATTACAATATCATTCCCGAAAAAATCTGGTGCGGGTAACACACGACTTTTACTTACCTCCGCTGTGCAAATCAATTTAATTATTCATTTACAAAAAGCTAACTTGGAATCCACATACTAGACTTAAACGACAAGAACTTAATCGAAGATTTGGCCAATTATACAGACTACTGATGAACAGAAATTCTAAACTATCCATAGAAAACAAACTGCTAATATACAAGACAGTACTGAAACCTATCTGGACCTACGGACTTGAACTGTGGGGGACCGCCAAATTTTCTAACATCAAACGCATTCAATCCTTCCAATCTAAAGTCCTCCGAACGATAGTAAATGCTCCTTATTATGTTTCCAACCTTACCTTACACCGCGACCTAAATATTCCATTTATTTTAGACCTTATACCATCAAAACTCTCTAAATTTTATCAGAACGTTATCCATCACCCTAATCCCCTAGCTCAATCCTTATCCAGCTCCACACATCCTTAGCATCCCCCTAGAAGGTTGAAACGGCATTGGCCTCGAGATCTCTTGTAACATGTATATTGGAGTTCTAGCATTGGCTAGATTCTCCACTCACGTGCTGTATGCTTGAGGATTTTATATAGGTATGAGTGACTTTTGTATATATTTTTATTGATTTTGTTTTGTACAATAATTTTATTAATTTTGTTTTGTATAATATTTTTAATTGATTTTTTTTTGTATATATGTATATTGCATTGTTATTTTATAAATTTATTGTTTTGTATATATCGTGTGAATTTAGTACTTTATCACTATTAATAATGTCCTAATTGGACTGTTGTAATATTACTTAATAAAGAACTGTTTCTCTCTCAAAAAAATTTACAAAAAGAGAGCAAACCAACAGGCAAATGACAGGTGGTCATATTACAGACTTAGTATTTACCTTTTATCATGAACATACTTTTATACAAAAACAATAATAAAATACGATATTTTGAAAATACAAAAAAAAAAAAAATGTCACCAAAGCGATTTATTTCTTAGAATTTCGAACACGAAGTTAAGTTCCTGAAACACTCAATACCCGCTTTAAAAACGGTTTAGCTGGTTTAGAGAACGTTCAATCGTCAACTGTTGGGGTCGGTGTTAGGTGACAGCTGTGAGTAGCAGACTGACAACTAACATATGGCAACCAGCTGTGATACCGACCCGCAATCTGATCTACATTCTATTAAGTTTGCAATCTATCCTAGAGCAGTTCTAGGTTACAGTTTCATTTATTAAATAAATGTATATATATATATATATAAGTGGAAGTAAAAATCTGGTGCGGGCAACACACGAACTTAGCTTACTTCGGTAGTGAAAATCAATTTAATAGCTATTAAATTATATACAATAAAAATGAAACATATTAGGTTTTGTTTGAAACATTAATACATAAATATGATTGTTGTAGATAATTATATATTGGGTTGTGCCACATGAAATGTCCGTTTTCAAGATAATGGATTTTTATTAAAAACACGATATGAAAACAAGGTAATTTTATTCGAAGTATTTACCTTCTTTTTCTACACATTTTTCCAAACGTGACACCAACTTTTTTATACCCGAACTGAAGAAATCTGAGCTTTGAAGTAAAACAAAATCTGAAAAACGCACTTTTCACTTGACCATCATTTTCAAAATGTTTTCCTTTGATGAAGTTGTCTAAATTCCTGAACAGGTGGTAATCTGTTGGAGACAAGTCGGGAGAATATGGTGGGTGCGGAAGAACTTCGTAGCCCAGTTCTTTCAACCTTTGCACGGGATGTTTTGAAACATGGGGTCTTGCTGCCGCTCAGTGAGATCATGAGGTACCCATGTATCGAGCTTTTTTACTTTCCCAATACACTTTAAATGTCTGGAGACGGTAAATGCACTTGCATTTAGTTGTGCTGGGAGTCCTTTAACTGTTTGGTAGGGGTTTCCTTCTATTGTATGTTTGAGGACATCGTTGTCTATTACGGACGGAGTTCTTCCTCGGGACAAGTTTTCCAAGTCGATATCTCCAGCTGAAAACTTATCAAACCAACGGCGAATGGTCCGTTCATTAACGCTCCCTTCCCCAAACGCCTTGCAAATATTTCTAGCGGCCTCAGCTGCTGAATGGCCGAGTTTAAACTCGTACAAAAATATTACTCAAAAATCGCGTGTTTCCATGTTCATATTTGGAGGTATATTAAAAAGTGAGTGATTGATTGGGAAGCTAATGTTTATAATACGAAGGTAGAGGATTAGTAACTGTTTACTTTAAATATGTAAACATTCGGAAGAAAACAACAAGACCGGCAAAATCCTTTATGTATTTCAGAAACTATAAAAACGGACATTTCATGTGAAACAACCCAAAACTTTTGCTGTTGTTACAACTACTATTATGTTGTTTGGTTCTGGTACTGAATTTTTAGATGTTTCACTATGTATTGCATTTTGAAAAGTTTTCGTAATGCTATTAGTTTTTGCTCCAGACTTACCACACCCGGGCACACAGAGCTTTGTTCGGGACTTGGTTATTTGGAGTCAGGGGACCCTAAAACGTGGATTTCCGTCGAAAACTGGAATTCGAACATTTTTACGATCACAAAACCTTTCCTTGCTATAGTGAAAGTAAAAATGTTTTACCTCAATTAAATTATAAACATTTTCACTGACGAAGATAGAAGATTCAATCTTCAAAGAAGTTTAAACTTACTTGAAGGAAAGATCGGAATTGAAACCAAACTAGAAAGAGGTGCATTTGATCTTATTTGACTTTGAAATCATTGCATAATGCTGGAGTGACATTTGGAAATTACGTATTTAATGAAAAAAAGTACGAAATCCGAGTATTTTGACTAAATATAATTATTTAAACTTTTTTTCTCTATCATTATGTGATAGATCTTATGAGCCACATTAAAAGAGATTGGAAAATCTATCACCTTCATATAGACACTAGCCCATGTTGGAATACCAGGAAACGAAGCAGCTGACAAAGCAGCCAAAGAAGCTGCGCAAATGTCTACTTCACCGATAATAATGTTCGAGCTCCAAGACTTAGAAAAATGGTTAAGAGATGAGGTCTTCAATGACTGGGAAACATCCTGGCAATCTGTGTGCCCTCGTAATAAGCTGCGAGGAATCAAGAACACGACAAAACTCTGGAGAAGCTGCGTGAGGGGCACTAGAAGGGAAGAAGTAGTAATCACCAGGTTGCGAATCGGCCACTCGCGACTCACCCATGGCTACCTTATGGATAGATCAGAGGAAACAAAATGCTCTACTCCGCTCACAATGCAACACATCTTAGAAGACTGTCCGCTGTACGCGTTCTTCTCGAGCCCTGCCTAGGAAACTGCCACCATTATTAGGTGATAATAAACAGGTGCTCGATTTAGTCATAGAAGTCCTAACAGAAATTCAGATTTACGATAAGGTATAAAGATATATGTTAAAAAAAAAAAAAAAAATATATATATATATATGTTGGGGAGAGGGGCGACAACACACTCGCTCGCAGCCTCAACCCGAACGTGAAATGTGAGTCGCCGAATTTCTTATACTTGTTTAGGTTTCGTTATGGGTTTATTAAGATTACTAACTTTGTAAAACATATATATTGAGGAAAACAAAATACAAAAGAACAAATAAAATTAACTTATAAACGTGAGTGTACTGTACTTAAAGTCACGAGGACGATTGCGGGCGACGATGGCGAGCGACGAAGGGTAGTAGCGACTGCGAAGCGACCTTTCTCTCTTGGCACCCAGAGCACTCTCCCTCCCGAGCGGTCGCTATCACTTAATCCCTTTTAGGTAAATAGTGCCATCCTCTTGCGTCTGAACTTAATATTTACTAAATATATACAAACATACATATATATATATATATATAAATATATATATATATATATATATATATACACATATATATAAACTAAATCAGTATTTCTCAATTCTTAACATGCCGCCCACCATTTTATAACATAAAATTTAAATTTTGGAATTGTGACATGGGACAGAATTAAGTGATAAAAGTAAGTAAAGTACAGCGAGGATGAGCGATGTTTGGTCGATGATTCTTCCAGGGTGGTCCGATGAGGCGAGGAACGCTTCTGTAGACACATCTGAGACTACTAATAGAGCGATCTTGTCCTATTGGTAGATGTATAAATTAAACCAAAGATATTTGTCTTGTACTATAGCGAGGAATTTAATCTGCCGCCCACCTTGACGAGTCCTGGATTGTAGAATTTAGTCAGTGAATTATTTAAGGGACGATCAGTTTCAAATTCTTGGTTATTCTTAGCGTACGTGAGTTGTTAACGTATCACTTACAGGACCAGTTATCACCAAACCAAAAATCGTCTTTAATCCATTCGGAAAACCTGAGGAAGTGTTGATGGTTTCTCCTGTAAATATTTTACTGAACAAATCAGCTCCGAGAAGAAAATCTATGTGACACGGTTTGTCAAAGCCAGGATCAGCTAGATCGTATTTATTAAAGATTTCTTTAATTTTTGGTGATAAGCAGCGGGTGGGTAATTTATCGGTAATATGCGATATTAATATGGCATTTGTTTCCAATAGTGGTTGATCCAGTCCGCACGGGCGTAAAATACATTTTGTTTGGTGTTCTCCACCACGAATTTGACTATCTGCAAAGCCACTGATCTTATGAGGGTTTCTGAAAAGGGGTAATCCTAAGCGTTGCGAACAATGAGTGGTTATGAAAGATCTCTGTGACCCACTATCTATAACTAATCTTATTGGATGGTAGTTACCCTCTTGGTCCCTTATTTCGGCGCAGGCAGTTCCAAGTAGGACATTAATTCCTCCATTATTTGCAGTAGAAAGTACTACTTCCTTTGAGTCATTTGAAGTTGCTGGTTTAGCGTCCACGGGACAAAATGTTTTAGGCTGGCTGATACATGAAGAGCGACTGATTGAAGTTTGTTCGTTAGCGACCTGTTTAGAATGAAATGCGAGACGATTTGATGGCGAAAAATGTAATAGTGTGTGATGTTTTCTACCACAGGAACGACAGGAATTGCGAGAGGGGCAGCCTTTTGCAGGGTGGCCCGAAGACAAGCAGTTAAAGCATCGATTAAGTTTCTTGACTTCTTCGTATCTTTGTGATTGACTTAAAGTTCTGAATTGGGGGCATTCATAAATGCGGTGGTTCTGTTGGCATTTAAAACATTTCAGAGATGCATTATCGGAGATAGTTGACATAAAGACGCGTCTTGGTTCAATGAAATATTTAAATTTTTGTTGCGGGACTATTGTTTCTACTGAGCGGTTAGAAGTTAAGGCTTTGGTTTGTAATTTTATGCAAATTTCTTGAATGAAGTTCTGAAAATTATGAAGTGTGGGTAATGTGGTCGAAGAAGAATATTTTGTCTCAAACTGGTCGCGGGATTTTTCATCTAACAATGTCAAGCCATACGTCATAAGAATAAATCCCGCCGGATCCTCTAATTTCAAGTTCTGAAATAAAATAATATTTTCTAAAACTACATTCGAGAAAGTTTCCAAGGAGGCTAAATTTTGATTTTTAAGTGATTGAAATTGAAATATTTTCATAAGAAAGGTAATGGCTTGCGATCTCTTGTTTTCATATCGTTTAGAAAGCGTTTCCCAAGCATGCAGGTACTGAGCGTCAGATATCGGAATAGAAGCTATTATCTGAGCGGCGGTCCCCTTTAATGCAGACTTTAAATAATGAAATTTCTGCACATTAGGTAAATCATTGTTATGATGAATCAGCGAAATATAAGTGTCCTTAAATGGCCCCCAATCTGAAATATTACCGTCGAAACTGGGTACGTTTATAGGTGGTAGTTGGAGAACGGGCGTAGAACTGATCGAATTATTTTTCATAGAGATTTGATTTTCGTGTACATCATAAGACAAAGCTTCGTAGTAGGCTTCTCTAGCCTCATGTTTCATTTTTATGCATAGCGAAGTATCATAACCCTCTATTCGTGTAGCAAGCGATTTTATTTCTCGAAATATTTGAGAAAACTTCTCAAAAGTACCATCTATACGCGATAAGCGTGCCTTAAATAATGCCCTCTTAGATTTATCTGTGGTGGAAATAAAACCTAGATTATTAGTGTTTTTAATGTCCTCATATAAATCACTAAATTCGTCCATTAAAAATTGTAACTTAAGTTCATCACTTTCTAAATTAGAACCTTTATCAGCTTTGGGCGGCATATTAGATAACAATAAATTTTGACGAAAATAACAAATTTAAATTAAAAAAATATCAAAAATGGAAATACTTTTCTCAAATTAATTACAAACTAATTATAATTAAAGAGCTTTAGCGAGTTGTAGTTAAATAATAATCAATGGAAATAAAAAATAAAGTGACCTATAAAATATTATAAAATTAAAATGAATAATGCGTAGTGAATAATTAAATTAATATGCATTCAAAGTGACTTACGTATAGTATTAAAGAAATAAACATATACTTTATAATACACAGTGAGTTAATAAAGAAAATAAATATGTACAAAGTGCACTACGTAGTATTAACGAAATTAAGATTTGCAATAATCAAATATAATTATTGAAAAACACTAACATATATATAAAAGATTTAAAATAAAATGAAAATATATATGTACAAAGAATTAAAAATAAAACGAAAACATGTATGCACAAAGATTTAAAATAAAATGAAAATAGTTCTCTCTACTATATTATACACAAATAAAATAAAAATGCTAGAGATTAAGAACAAATCAGCTGATGCGCTCGATGATAACAGTCATACGTTACATCGTCTCTCAGATTTTTGCTTTTTTCAGTAGGAATTCGCTAGAATTCAGTCTGGAGAACATCACTAGACCTCAGGAATATTACGGCAGTGAATATTGGAGAAGTTTCGGTAAGCAAAGTTATAATTTACTTTGTACAATCACGAAAAAGTGAAAGAAGGGTCACTGATCAGCTGATTGCCGCTAGCTCGGCAAGCTCGGGCTTGCTTTTCTTTTAATTATCTTTCTTTTATCTTTAATTCTTATCTCATTATTTATTTATTATTATTATTTTCTTAATCAATGAGATATTTTCATCAAGTCATGTCCTCAAAGTCTGCAAGTAAAAGATCTAGATCTGCAGGTTCTAACTCGTCTCCCACAAAACAGAGACCCCGCCGTGAACAAAATAAAAAAATGATTCCACCAGCGACCGCGTCAGCTACCTCATTAGGTTCTGAACCACAGCCCAGCACATCATCACAAGGAATAACTGATGAATCTCCGTTTTTTACTCCGAATCCATTTCAGATCCTCCAAAATGAAAAAGAAACCATGGAATCTTCTCCTATACCCAGAGAACCACTACCTCCACCAATATTTGTTAAAAATATTAAAAATTTTAAACTGATGTGTGCGCATTTAAACAAAGTAACAGATCCTAATAGTTATTATTGTATAAGTAGAACCAATGATACTAAAATATCTCCGACTACTGCTGAAACCTACAGGAAGATTGTAAAATATCTGACTGAGACCAAAGCTGACTTTCATACTTATCAGCTGCGCCAAGAGAGAGCATTAAGGGTCGTAATCAGAAACCTACATTCCTCAACACCCGTTGAAGCAATCAAAGAAGAACTGACAGAATTAGGATTCCAAGTGAGGCAAGTCACCAACGTTCTAAAAGATAAAAGTCCACTGCCTCTATTCTTCGTGGACTTGGAACCATCAGCAGGAGTCGAAAAAATCTATGACCTCAGCAGACTGTACTATACCCGTGTAAAAGTTGAAAAACCTTACACAAAGAAAGAAATAGTCCAGTGCCATAACTGTCAGGCATATGGTCATACCAAAAGTTATTGCCATCACATACCACGCTGTGTGAAATGCGGTGAACAGCATAAAACAGAAGAATGTACAAGATCAAGATCAGCACCCGCTGTATGTGCTCTGTGCCTCAAGGACCACCCGGCTAACTACAAGGGATGTGAAATCTACAAGAAACTCAGAACCAGATACCAAAAACCTCAGGATCCGAATGAAACAGCTGTACCAACCAGAAGCAGAAGAGAACCATCAAAACTTGTAAATTCTAACGTGTCATTTGCCCACTTGCTTGGAGGTGGTAACCAGAATCATGAAGTCGAGGCACTGCCGGAACAACATTTTCCTCAACATTCTCAATCTATTGTACAAGAATCTATCCCTCAAAGTTTACCTAATCTTCAAAAAACTCCTCAACATCAAATTTCTCATATCCCTCCACCATCAAACGTCACAGATCTTACCAGTCTAATGACATCGTTCATCTCCGAAATCAAATCTCTTGTTATGCCGCTTATATCACTCCTTACAAATCTAGTATCGAATCTAATCCCTTCCTTGAAAAATCCTTAAATGACTTCACCTAACTCCTTATCCATTCTCCTTTGGAATGCGAATGGTGTTAGAAATCATACTGACGAACTGACAGCGTTGTTGCAAGACAAAACAATCGATGTTGCACTTATAACTGAAACAAGACTAACGACTAAATAGTACTTCAAAATACCGCAATACATGACATACCGTACTGACCACCCAGACGGTAAAGCCCATGCCGGTTCTGCTATCATTGTCCACCAATCCCTCTCTCATCATTTACTCCCACTTCCCACCTATGATTTCCTACAAGCCACATCCATAGTAATCAAGACTTTTTCCTTTCCGGTAACCCTCACATCTGCATATTGCCCTCCTAAACATTCCATTTCCAATTCTTAATTTGTATCCTTCCTGGATTCCTTAGGAAATCGTTTCATTCTGGGTGCAGACTTAAACGCCAAGCATCAGCAGTGGGGTTCCAGAACCACGAATTCTCGGGGACGAAATTTGCTGTCTGCACTCAACTCCCGAAATTTTAATATCCTGCCTCCTGACTCCCCTACCTACTGGCCAACCGACCCTAACCGCAATCCTGACATCCTCGACTTCTTTATCCACAGCGGATTAGGCTCTCTCAACTTGTCTTTAACTCGCCTTGATGAACTATCCTCAGACCATAGTCCACTGATCCTAAAAGTATCTCTCACTCCAATTCCAAAACCCATTCCACCATCATTCATCCGAGGCCCTGTCAACTGGAACCTTTTCCGCCAAATCCTGACCGATAATATTGACCTCAGAGTAACCCTCAAAACCCAAGATGACCTAGATAATTCCGTCTATTCCTTTACCACCGCCATCCAACAAGCTGTATGGACTGCTTCCTCTCCTAAACACTCCAATATAAATCCAGACCAAAATCATTTTCCACAACCTATTATAGACCTTATCCACACCAAACGCCGAGCAAGATCATTATGGCAGCGCACCCGACACCCAACAGATCGCCGCTCCTATAACTTCTATTGTAGACAATTGAAGAGGGAGTTGGCGAACTTCCGTTCCCAGTCCTTTAATTCCTATCTCTCCTCTCTATCAGCTCGTGATAATTCCCTGTGGAATGTCACGAAAAAGATCCTAAAATACCATCATGTTTCCCATCCTCTCCGACGTGGTGATGACTCCTGGGCTGCGTCTGACGAAGATAAAGCCGAGGAATTCGCCACACACCTCTCCAAAGTATTCACTCCTCACCCGGAATCCCACATCAATCACACCGCAAAAGTGCAAGACTTTCTTATGTCACCGATTCCACTTTCCCTACCTCCTAAAGCTATTAATCCCTCTGAGGTCAAATATCTTCTCCAAAAACTGACTCTCCGTAAATCTCCTGGACACGATCTCCTTACTCCCCAGATCCTCCGACAACTTCCGCAGAAAGCTATTATATTCCTTACTTATATTTATAACTGCATCCTCCGCACCACCTATTTTCCTCTGTTATGGAAACATTCCACCATCATCCTTTTTTTAAAACCAGGTAAACCTTCCAACAACACTTCATCCTACAGGCCTATTAGTCTACTCCCCATCCTCTCAAAAATCTTCGAAAGGCTTCTTCTTAAACGTATCCTACCCATATTAGAATCTCAAAATCTTCCTTCCCATCAGTTTGGATTCCGTCCTCAGCATTCCACAGTTCAACAGGGGCTCCGAGTTGTAGACCATATTTCCTCAGCTCTTGAATGCAAAGAGTATTGTTCTGGTGCGTTTCTGGACATTGCGCAAGCTTTTGACCGGGTATGGCACACTGGATTACTCTTCAAGCTGAAAACCCATTTACCCCAGTCCCTATACCTCATTCTCCGATCCTATCTCTCGAACCGTTCCTTCCGAGTTCGCTGTGGTGAAGAATTTTCTAACCTTTATCCCGTTGAGGCCGGTGTTCCTCAAGGCAGCGTCTTGGGACCCATCCTCTACATCCTTTACACTGCTGATATTCCTACACATCCTGATACCTTTCTGGCAACTTTTGCAGACGACACCGCCATCCTATCATCCAGTTCCAATCCTGAAACAGCATCCTTAAACCTTCAGAGACACCTTTTCCTTATCGAACACTGGTGTAATAACTGGCGTGTAAAGGTGAACGAAGCCAAATGTAAACACATAACCTTTACTCTTAGACGAAAATCCTGTCCGCCAGTTTATTTCAACTCATTACCGATTCCTCTCTCAGATACAGTCCGGTATCTTGGCTTACTGTTAGACAAAAGATTGACTTGGAACCCACATACAAGACTTAAAAGACAAGAACTCAACCGACGATTCGGACAGTCATACCGACTACTCAACAGAAAATCTGAACTTACAGTTGACAACAAATTATTAATCTACAAGACAATACTGAAGCCCATCTGGACCTACGGACTTGAACTGTGGGGGACAGCTAAACGTTCTAACATCAAACGCATTCAATCCTTTCAATCCAAAGTCCTCCGTACAATAGTAAATGCTCCTTATTATGTCTCCAATTATACCTTGCACCACGACCTTAATGTTCCATTTATTTCAGACCTAATTCCATCCAAATTTTCCAAATTCCACCAGAACCTCATTCATCATCCTAATCCTCTAGCTCAATCCCTATCCAGCTCCACTCATCCATACAACCCACCTAGAAGGTTAAAACGGCAGTGGCCCCGCGACCTTTTGTAAATATATTGGAGTTCTAGCACTGGCTAGATTCTCCACTCAATGTGATGTATGTATGAGTGTGTGTATGAGTATATAGGTATAAGTGAATTATTGACTTTTGTATTGATTCATTATTGTGTATATATTTTATTGTAATTTTATGTTGTGTAAACATTGTATGAATGTAGTATGTTTGATATCATTCAGCAATACTATTAATGTCCAAATTGGGACAGATTGTAAAATTTTCTCAATAAAAAAAATTGTAAAGTAAAAAAGAGATTAAGAAACAAATTAACTGATAAAAAAATGCGAATAAAATAATGCGAAAGCGTAACCTATTAAATCAATTTAATTTCAAAGCGATAGTCACCAAAACGAAACCTAAACAAATCGAGAAACTCGGCAATCTCGCCGGTGCCTCCAAATTTATGTTGGGGAGAGGGGCGACAACACACTCGCTCGCAGCCTCAACCCGAACGTTAAATGTGAGTCGCCGAATTTCTTATACTTGTTTAGGTTTCGTTATGGGTTTATTAAGATTACTAACTTTGTAAAACATATATATTGAGGAAAACAAAATACAAAAGAACAAATAAAATTAACTTATAAACGTGAGTGTACTGTACTTAAAGTCACGAGGACGATTGCGGGCGACGATGGCGAGCGACGAAGGGTAGTAGCGACTGCGAAGCGACCTTTCTCTCTTGGCACCCAGAGCACTCTCCCTCCCGAGCGGTCACTATCACTTAATCCCTTTTAGGTGTATATATATATATATATATATATATATATATATATATATATATAATAAATAATAAAATAAAAAAAAAATTAAAAAAAAATAAATAAATAAAAAAAAAAAATAAATAAACAGTGTAAAAGGAAAAGATATATACATATAATAAAATATATATACATAAATTTAAAAAAAATAAAAGACAAAAATGATAAACAAAAGAAAAAAAAATTGTAATTATTATTAATTTAAGTCTATCATTATCAACTATGCATTGTAAAGAAATTATACAGGTTAATTATTCTAAATTAAGAAATAATATATTGAGTAAACGATTTACGGGCGTAATAATCTAGAAATTTATCGCCCTAAAACACCTTACCTACCTACCTGTGATAGATCTTCAATTGATTTTATCAACCGAGATAAGTAAAAGTGGTGTGTTGCGTGCTTCAGATTTTTGGTTTATAGTCATGCGGAATAATTAGTCATTTCAAAATTATCTAATAAAGGTTTCGTTTACAGTATTCTTGTGAATGTCATATTTTCAACTCGGATTAATTTTGGCAATAATCGATTGTTGAAGACTGGCTGAGTTATTGCGTCATTAATAGTGAGCTGGGGTTGGCAGGCCTGTTTGATGGTGACAGGTTATGAAAGGAGGTGGCTGGGAGATCTCACAGCGGAATCTATTGTCTTATTTAGGCCTTCCATTTCCAGGTAGTCCTTCAACAATAAAAAAAAAAAAAAAATTATTGCGTGTAACTTTTACGCGTGATTGAAGTGAAACATCTCTCATATGTTTCATTCAAGTAAAAAATCAGGCGAACAACATACGACTTTTACTTACATAAAAAAAAAAACCTGTACCACTACAACCCATGAAGGGTCTTGGGTTCAGTACATATAGAGATTCGTACTGTTTCTAGGCCAACGGCAGTGCAATGAGGTGATAAGGCCTTAATCGCGCTCAGCCGCCAGGTTTTTCCCCAATTATTTTGGGTACCCATTTTATAGAGGCTGGGTCTGCCCCAGGAGGGTCTCCATACCCTAGGGTCGCCCCCCGACTGAATTAACAGAATAAATAATATTTACTTATTTATTTACTTATTTACTTACATCCCTTTGTTATTAATTTTGTTAATAATCAATTTAAGAACTATGAAATCAAGTTAGAATTGAAAATATTAAAGAATCATATGCAATTCAGTTGGAAACATGTTTTTTTTTTATAAAAGTTTGGGTTAGGTTTGAAGGATTAGCTTTAAAGGATGAACAACGGGTAAGGTTCTCGAAAAAAAAAGTACTGCGCATAATATTTGGTCCGAAGAGAAATGAGGTCATTGGGGAGTTTAGAAGGTGGAATTGAGGAACTTGTTTCCTGTGAATATAATTGAGTTGATAGCATCGCTGAGACTCAAATGGACGAGTAACGTTGTTGGGCTCGATGAGGAACGGATTCCGAGAAAGTTAGTTTTCACTGATCCGACTGGTACATGTCCGAAAGATAAGCCGAAGCGTCGATGGGAGGATTGCGTTAGGGCTGATCTCGGGGGCTTGGGCTTGAACGGTGAACATTGGACGAGTCCATGTGGACAGAGTTTGGTTGTATCGGCATCGAACCTGCGGGTTCGCCAAGTCTATTAAACAGTTACTAATCCTCTACCTTTGTATTATAAACATTAGCTTCCCAATCAAATTTACCCACGTTTTAGTATACCTCCAAATATGAACATGGAAACACGCGATTTTCGAGTAATATTTTTGTACTCCTTTCAATCAAAATTCCTCCGAACAATAGTTAATACTCCTTATTATATTACCAACTGTACCCTAAACCACGACCTTAATATTCCATTTATTTTAGACCTGGTACCATCCAAATTTTCCAAATTTCATCAGAACCTTACTCATCATCCTAACCCTCTAGCACAATCCCTATCCAGCTCCACCTATCCCTACAATGCTCCTCGAAGATTCAAACGGCAGTGGCCGCGAGACGTTTTTTAAACATTTATACTGGAGTTCTAACACTAGTCAGATCCTGTACTCATGTACCAGTGACGCTGGGATCTCTTCGATTCCGCTTTTCCCACTACAAGTGGAGGGCAGGGCCCAGTCTGAGGTTCCTTTAGCAGATTGTAAATATTGTATATAGTTATGATGTTAAGTTATTTCTCACTTTGTATTTATCTCAACTGTAGGTTGTTGTTTTGTTTTGTTTTATTAATTTTATTTGTTTTGTATTTTGTATATATATTATATTTTATGTAATTTGACTTTATCATTATTTTCTGTATATATTGTATGAATGTGGCCTCATATCACTATTACTACTGTTCATTTAGAAACAAATTGTAATATATCTTAATAAATATTTTTTATGAATATATATATTTTAAATTAAAGTTTTTTTTTGTTTTTTTTTTAATTTGTTTTATTAAGAGATAATACAATCTGCCACCTTCTGGGGCAATGAGTATTAGAGATAGAATAAATCATTCATACCATATGTACATTGTAAATAAAATTAAAGAAAAAAAAATTAATAAAGACTAATCAAATAAAAGAAAAACATATATATATACACAAAATTAAATAAATACTATACAAAAAAAAAAAAAAAAATAATAATAACAATCTTGTTCGCATTCATACCTATTTACAATATTTACAAGCTGCCCCTGGGATCACTGGATCAAACCTCGAGATCCACTAGTGGATGTCGAGGCACAATGCCAGAAGATCCCAGCGCCTCTCATTCAGCTGCGTCACTGGTCTTGAGTGCCAGTGGAGGCTGAGCGAGGGCGCTAGAGCCACATACACTCAGGGCATGAGTGGAGAAGCCAGCCATTGCCAGCACTCCAATGACATATTCACAAGAGATCTCTGGGCCACTGCCGCTTCAACCTACGAGGAGGATTATAGGGATGTTTGGAACTGGATAGGGAGTGTGCCAAGGGATTAGGAAGGTGAGTAAGCTTCTGATGGAAGATTGAGAATTTGGATGGGATTAGATCAAGGACAAATGGGATATTCAGGTCATGGTGTAAGGTTTTGTTGGTGACATAATATGGGGCATCGACTATTGATCTAAGGACTTTAGACTGGAAGGATTGGATACGTTTGATATTCGAAAATTTTGCTGTTCCCACAGTTCAAGTCCGTAGGTCCAAATGGGTTTAAGAATAGTCTTGTAAATGAGTAGTTTGTTGTCCGTTGAGAGGTGTGATTTCCTATTTAGAAGTCTATATAGCTGGCCATATCGTCGATTGAGTTCTTGTCGTTTGAGTCTAGTATGGGGGTTCCATGTCAGTCTTTTGTCTAAGAGAAAACCAAGGTATTTGACTGTGTCAGAAAAGGGAAGGGGAATAGAGTTGAAATGGACGAAAGGGCAGGATCTGCGTCGAAGGGTAAAGGTGACTTGCTTGCTTTTTGATTCATTGACTTTGATGCGCCAATGATTGCACCATTGTTCAATCAGATCGAGATGTGATTGGAGGTTTGAGGATGCCATAACAGGATCTGGATGGGATGAGAGGATAGCTGTATCATCGGCAAATGTTGCCAGGAAGTTTTCGGGTAAGGTGGGAATGTATAGGACCTAGGACACTACCTTGTGGAACACCGGCTTCTATCGGATGACAACTTGAGAATTCAGAACCACAACGGACTCGGAACGAGCGGTTAGAGAGGTAGGATCGAAGGATTAGATATAGGGCTTGGGGTAATAGGGTTTTTAGTTTAAAAACCAAGCCATCGTGCCACACCCGTCGAATGCTTGTGCTATGTCCAGAAAGGCACCTGTGCAATATAGCTTGCTTTCAAGGGCATAGGATATGTGGTCAACAACTCGAAGACCTTGGTTAACAGTGGAGTGACCTGAGCGGAAACCAAACTGGTGAGATGGGATTTTGTGGAGTTGGATTAACGGTAGGATGCGTTTCAGAAGGATTTTCTCAAATAATTTGGAAAGTATAGGGAGCAAGCTGATTGGTCTATAGGATGATGTATGATTAACAGGTTTGCCCGGTTTAAGGAAAAGTATAATGGTTGAGTGTTTCCACATCAGAGGAAAATGGGTTGTTCGGAGGATGCAGTTATATATGTAGGTCAGGAATATTATAGCCTTTTTGGGAAGTTGTTTAATGATTTGGGAAGTGAGGAGATCAAATCCAGGAGATTTTCGAGGTTTAAGTTTATTGATTAGGAATTTGACCTCAGAGGGGTTGACAGCTTTAGGGGGTAAGGAGAGAGGAATCGGCGAGGAGAGGGATTCTTCAACTGCAGCTGTATGGGTAGGATTAAGTTCAGGATGAGGAGTAAATGTGTTTGCAAGAGGTTTAGCAAATTCCTCTGCTCTAGTCTCATCTGACGAGGCCCAGGAACCATCATGACGTTGGAGAGGATGAGATATATAATGGTATTTAAGGATTTTTTTAGTTGCTTTCCAGAGGGAATGGTTACAAGTGGATAATGAGGAAAGGTAGGAATTATAGGATTGGGATCTGTAGGTTGTCAATCTATTTTTAACTAATTTACAATAATAATTGTATGATTTCCTGTCATCAGGATGCCTGGTCCTCTGCCAGATAGTCCTAGAACGGCGCTTGAATTGGATAAGGTCCAGAAGTTCTTGAGGTAAAGGATTTGTACATCGGGATTTGGTGGAAGAGAGAGGTGAAGATGAAGTCCAGGCTGCTTGTTGGATTAGGGTAGTAAAGGTATTTACAGCTTCATCCAGTTCTTCAGGGGATTTGAGGGATACTCTGAGATCAATATTGTCGGTTAAGATTTGACGGAATAGGTCCCAATGAACTGGCCCTCTGATGAATGAGGGTGGAGACGGTTTAGGAATGGGCGATAATGAAAGGGTAAGGAGTAATGGACTGTGATCTGAAGATAGGTCATCGAGGCGAGATATGGAATAATTTAGTGAACCTAGACCTTTATGAATGAAAAAATCAAGAAGGTCAGGATTGCGGTTGGGATCTGTTGGCCAGTAGGTAGGAGAATCCGGGGGAAGGATATTGCTGCGAGTAGAATTAAGTGCAGACAACAGGATTCGTCCGCGAGAGTTTGTGGTTCTGGCTCCCCATTGTTGGTGTTTTGCATTAAAATCTGCTCCTACAAGAAAGTGGTGTCCCAAGGAATTTAGGAATGAATTGAATTGGGATTCGGAAAATGGAATTTTTGGAGGGGAATATGCTGCAACAATTGTTAAGTTAAAGAGCTTGGTTCGGACTGTTACAGCTGTAGGTTGTAGGTAATTATGGACCGGTAAGGGGTGTGAATGATGGGAGAGGGAGTGATGGATGATGACAGCAGTGCCAGCATGTGCGGTTCCGTCCGGGTGGTCCGTTCGGTAAATGTTGTAATTGGGGATGTTAAACAGCCGTGAGTTAGTAAGTCGAGTTTCTGTTACCAAGGCTATGTCTATATGTTTTTCTTGTAAGAAGACTGTCAGTTCGTTGGTGTGATTTCGAATACCATTCGCGTTCCAAAGGAGTATGGATATAGGTTCGGAAGAGGTCATTTAAGGATTTCTTGCAGAAGTGATGAGGTGGGATACGAGGTTAGTTAGAAGAGATAGTAGGGGAGTCACGACTGATTTCAGTTCAGTGATAAAGGATGTTAAGAGACTGGTGATATCTGTTGCGTTAGATGGAGGAGGAATAAGTGGAATTTGATGTTGATGGGATTTTTGAGGCTCGGGTAGGGTTAGAGGAAGAGAATATTGAGGTTGGGGCTGGGGGTGTTGAAGGTTTGGCTGTTCCTGCGGCAGGGCCTCACAATTCTTATTTTTCTCACCGCCTCCTAGAAGTTGGGCAAAGGACACATTAGAGTTGATGAGGTTTGAAGTTATTCTTCTTGGAGTAGAGGAATATTCTGTTGACTGCGGTTTCTGAAATTTCAGTTTTAGATTTTTGTAAACCTGGCATCCTTTGTAATTAGCTGGGTGTCCTTTCAGGCATAGAGCACACACTGCTGGAGTTTGCCTTGATTTGATGCATTCTTTAGATTTGTGGGGGTCTCCACATTTCACGCAACGTGGCATGTGATGACAATAGTGCTTGGTATGGCCATATGCCTGGCAGTTGTGGCATTGGACAATTTCTTTCTTCACGTACGGCTTTTCAACTGTTACTTTAGTGTAATACAGCCTTTGGATATCGTAGACCTTTTCAACTCCAGGTGAGGGTTCTAGATCAACGAAGAAGAGGGGTAGAGCTATCTTCCTAGTTCCATCGGTGCCGGATCTATTTTCCTTCATAACGTTTGTTATTTGACGAACCTTGAAACCCAGTGCCGTCAATTCTTCTTCAATGTCTTCAGCAGGCGTTGAGTGATGAAGATTTCTAATGACTACCCGCAAGGAGCGCTCCTGCCGAAGCTGGTAGGTGTGGAACTCTGCCTTTGTGTCCGTTAGATATTTAACGATTTTCCGGTACGATTCTGCTGTTTCAGGAGAAATCTTGGTATCAGTGCTTCTGCTAAGGCACGAGTAACTGCCTGGATCAATAATTTTATTTATTTGGGTGCAGAGCAATTGAAAATTTTTTATATTTTTGACGAATATCGGGGGAGGCCGAGGCTCTCTAGGCGTTGGTATTGACTCCATAGCATCTTTATCAGATTGGAGAATCTGTTATGGGTTGGGCGTGAAGAAAGGAGATTCTTCGGATAACCCCTGGGATGAAGTGCCTGGTTGTGGTTCATCTGATACATTTGTGGGAGTAACTGGTGGACTATTTTTTTTATTATTACGCCGTGAACGGGTCTTAGCTGGTGGAGAATGCTGAGGTGTTGAAAGTGCTGAATTTTGAGGATTATAGGACCTGGTAGACCCAGCGGATCGGGACCTTTTGGTAACTTTGCTGGACATTACTTGGTGGAAATATCTCATTTTCGCATGAATAGATGGTATAGAGAAGGAAGAAAAGAAAAGGGAAAATAAAAAAAAAATAAAATAAAAAAAATAAATTAAATTACGTCTGCGTGATATAATTTAATGTTTAACACACGAACGTGCCCCTACCAGAGCTGGTGGAACAATGAGCTCGTGGCCCACGTAAAGTCGTGGGAGTGGGGGGCTTCCCTATGGCCGCTATGGGTGTGATAAGGCCTCGTATACACACGGCTACACTGTTCACTATTAGACACTCTAAATAAAAACAGTACTCACTGTGGGATTACTACCAATGTAGACCACTGTTGTCCAGCTACTTCATGGTTGATTTCAAATCGAAAAAAAACATGCAGCGACTACACAAAGATTGATGTTCTAAGAGAACGATGTAAAACGTGACTATTTATATCTAGCGCATGCGCAGAACTGTAAATTAAAGTTAGAATCGGTCATAATTACTCCGAGAAACGTGAGGTGCGATCGGGTTTGAAACAGGGTGACTCCCTTGCACCTGTTTTATTTAATATAGCTTTAGAATATGTCATAGAAAAGGTGACGTGTACCGAGAAATGTTTAAATATGGGTGATAAGATTCCGGTTTTGGGGTATGTTGATGATTTAGTATTAGTGTGCTTAGTGTTAATAAAAACCAGTAAAGGAATAGGACACGAATTAAATACCGATAAGACGAAATATATGATTAGTAGCAGAAACGGTGGCGATCATGGTGACATTGATATATCAGGGCGTACTTTTGAACACGTAGAGAAATTCAAGTATTTGGGTTCGATGATATCAAGAAAAAATGAAATCCATGAAGTCCGGATTAAAGGCGAGGAATGCGTGTTATTATTCAGCTGCTAAATTACTTAGCTCTCGGCTTCTGTCTGAAAACTTAAAGGTTAGAATTTATAAAACTGTTATTCTTCCGTCGGTTCTTTACGGATGTGAAACGTGGCTTCTTACGGTTTTTGAAAATAGAGTACTGCGTAAAATATTTGATCCGAAGAGAAATGAGGCCACTGGGAAGTTTTGAAGGTTGCACAACGCGGAATTGCGAAGCTTGTACAATGTGAATATAATTGAGTTGATAGCATTGCGGAGACTCGAATGGGCGTGTAGAGTTGTTGGGCTCGGTGAGGAAAGGATACCGAGAAAGTATTCGCTGATCCGACTGGTAGGCGTCCGAAAGGCAGACCGAAGCGTGGATGGGAGGATTGTGCTAAGGCTGATCTCGGGGTCTTGGGCTTTAACGGTGAACATTGGACGAGTCTGTGTAGGCGGAATTGGGTGGTATCGGCATCGAACCTTTGCGTTCTGCAAGCCTATTATTATTATTGTATCTTATTATTATTAGCCTATACAAATTTATACAATACAAACCCATTAAACATCCAGGAGAACCTAAAATGTTCCTTTCCGGTGAAAATTCTCTTTCGTGTTCACGACCACATTCCCTTATTATGTATTTCATATATTGTTAAGTGACAGAAATGCATGAAATATGCGTTTAAACATTTAGAAACATTTTTCAAACCATTTAAATACAAAAGGAGACTTGGTAGTTTAGTCTCAGGTGGTGATCTATATCAATTAGCTCTGCATTTTTCTGATTGGAGTCAATCAAAACGATGTCAGGCCGGTTGTGGATAACTGTGTGGTCAGTTATGAATGACTGGTTCCAATACAATTTTATTCCTTTATTTTGAATGAGGTCTTTAGGTTTGTATTGATAATACGGTATAGAGTCGTTTAACAACATTATTTTTAAACTAATCTCCTGGTGATAGACCTTTGCAACGTCGTCATGCCTCTTAAGGTATTCCGTCCCGGCCAGCGCGCCGCATCCTCCAGTGAGGATTGATTCATAAGTGTTGATCTAAAAATCCGCTAAAAATCGGTTTAGCGGTTTCGGAGGAGTAGGACCAAAAACATCGTTACACGAGGTCATTATATATTAGATCATTCAATTACTATGTTCGGTGGCATAAAGGGTAATAAAGTAATTATCTTGAAATATACATTTATTTATAAAATAGTAAATATAATGATACATATATAAAAACTTAGTACAGTGAGTATTGTCATTCTCGAGAATACTGAGCTTCTATTTACAACATAATATTACATAGAGGTACCTTTGACAGATCTGTATAATTTATTTAATTATTTATTAAATTACAAGTGTGGTAATAAAAACCGGTAAAGAAATAGTACTCTAATTAAATACCGATAAGACGAAATATATGATTAGTAGCAGATTTGGTGTCGATCTTGGTGATATTGATGTATCAGGTCATACTTTTAAACGAGCGGACGAGCGGATTCCGAGAAAGTTGGTATTTGCTGATCCGACTGGTGG
Organism: Piezodorus guildinii; assembly: GCA_023052935.1. Classification (NCBI taxonomy): domain Eukaryota; kingdom Metazoa; phylum Arthropoda; class Insecta; order Hemiptera; family Pentatomidae; genus Piezodorus; species Piezodorus guildinii. The sequence continues at coordinate 7,242,334 of CM041296.1, forward strand.
GCGTCCGAAAGGTAGGCCGAAGCGGAGATGGGGAGGATTGCGTTAAGGCTGATCTCGGGAGCTTGGGCTTGAATGGTAAACATTGGACGAGTCTGTGTAGGCGGAATTTGGTGGTATCGGCATCGAACCTTCGGGTTCGCTAAGCCTATTATTATTATTATTATTATTTATTAAATTATTCTTTAATCGGCTTGACCCCGACATGGCTGGACTTCCTCTTCCTCTCCGCTCAGAGCTCCGACTCCTCTTCCTCTCCGCTCCGAGCTCCGACTCCTCTGGTACTCCGCTATCCCTGCTGTACGAGTGGAGGGGTCTATTTTTTGTATAGCCCTTCTAAGAAGCCTTCCTGCTTGTCGCTCGGAAACTACTCTATTTTGTACAAACCAAAAATATTTCTTCACCTCCCAATATTCTCGATACATAGCTCAATATAAATAATAAGTATGCTCAAGTAAATAATTTTCTTCTTTCTAGGTCCCAGTTCTTCTGCGTCGCCTCTCTACAGTGATCTCAGGTAAAATATTTCTCAGTACATTCCTTTTTATTCTTATTTTGTTTAGTAATATTAGAGGCCATCTTGAAAAGGACGATAGTAATATAGAAAAGAAAGAAAAATATAACAACAATAACAGAAAAATAATTGAACATTTTAAACTTTTGCACAGAGTAAAATATTTACACTTTACCGGGAGATTTGAGACGTTCATTTCCAAAAGATACTAAAGGACATTGACATTGAAATTGATATTTTGACATATTTGTTTTCTAATGGTTTAGTTTTTTCTAAACCGTCATCATATGTCATCTAAAAAATCTGGTGCGCGCAACACACGACTTTCACTTGCCTCCGTTGTTAAAATTTATTGAAGAATTTTTAAATACAAAGATAAATTATTCATAAAGAAACTGAATATTCGAAGGACAATTTATCTATTTATGGCACTATAATAAGAAAGTATGTATTTATGAAGTTTATTTTGAATTAGTATTTACTATTTAGCAATGAATTTGAATGTGTGAATTTAGCAATTTTATGTATATTAATAACTACGTTTAAACAATATTTAACCATAGATACTGATAAATAATAACTTTTGAACTCTCAATTTACATTAAAAAATCGACTCCTCGTTACATCAGGCACGGATTTTCTTAACATATTGAGCAAGTTCGTAAAATGCTAATTAAAACTATTTACTGTATCAAATAGCATTATTCTATTAAAATGTGAGTTTCTGAAAATTTTTAAACCAAATCTTTGTTGCTGCAAGAAGAAATACTATGCACAAACTTAAGTTAATTGACGACCTACAAGAATCAAAGCGACGCAACTAAGTTGTTTCAAATAGCCTAAAAAATGATTATTAGGTTAAAACCATTGATCAAAATAATAGCGGTTATTCAAGACGTGCTAAATGAACCAATAAAAAACCATAAAATGATGAAAAAAATAAATTACTTGTGATATATTACGGGATTAGGTGCTTCTGCCGTATAGTAGGAAATATAGTACCTTTTGGAACGAAACATGGATACAGTACCTTTTGGAATGAAATAAAATGTTGATTTAGTACCTTTTAAAATGAAATGCAATGTTTAAATACTTTTTTAAAGGATTTTTATGTTTTTAGATAAAATGTGATGACGGATTTGGACTAAACCATTAGAATACAAATATGTGAAGATATCATCTTTGAAAAAAATGTCCTTTAGTACCTTTTGGAAATCAACGTCTCAATTCCTGAGAAAGGTAATTATAAACAAAGAAACACACACACACACACACACACACACACACACACACACACATACATATATATATATATATATATATATAATATATATATATATATATATATATATATATATATATATATTTTGTATGTATAGCTAAAACTACTGCAAGAAATATCCTGAAAGGATTTAGAACCAGAGGGAGTAGAAGGGGGTGGTAATACTGAAGTAGGTTATTTACCTCCAGCACCTGGCTTCTGGAATTATATTTATGGTCGCCTCCAGGAACTGTAGCTATATTCGGTTGGCTACAGTGTAGGCTCGGGGCACAATCGATTGTTGCCAAAGTCGATAGCCAGGCCTATCAGTGTACCAGTACCTTAGGATCGATAGTTTATTTGACCCTCCGTGGGTAAGGTGTATTTCAGACTCGTACATGTTAAGGTGGGATCGGACCCGAGTATTGCATATTATTTAATATAATCAACCAAAATAATAGTCTGTAACAGAAAAATCTGGTGCGGGCAACACACGACTTTCACTTACCTCCGTTTTTAGAATCGATTAAAGAATTTTCAAATACAGTTAGAGAAAAAAATGAGTGAAACCATTATAGAATTAATTTAATGGTATTTCTATAGTAACAATAGTTTTATTAAAAAATCTATTATATTATTATTTAAAATAATAAGTTAGTTTTATGTTCATTTCATCACTCTCTATTAACTTTTAAAAGCTTGTGTATGAGATAATATTCTTTCTAAAATCTTTAGCTTTCCAACGGTATATCATACATGTACATTACTGCTCTTATGCTCAAAAAAGAAAAATTGCATTAAAAAAATATTTTTTTCTGTTTTCTCCTTTATTTGGGTATCGAATTCATTCAATTTATATATTTACCTATTTTCCAACGGTGGTAACAAGATAATATAGTTATTTTTATAGAATTGTCACAATTAAAGGTACTTTAGAGAAAGAAAATTTAAAATATCGGCATTTAAGCCCTGCCAGACCATTTTAATCAGAATGAAACCTACATGATATTAAAGTCCATTATATTTTACATCGATATAGCGAGTTTGATCAAAATCGTCTGAATCGTTTTCGAGAACATCGAACCAAGGTGCAAAATTCAAGTTATAAAGTGGCTCTTCTGGTAACCTCATTTTGTTGAAAATGGTTTTGGAATGTCTCGGGCGTAGATTTTTCTTCGAAAATTTTCACGATCCCAATACTTTTCCTTGCTATATATAGTAACTGAAAGTAAAAATGTTTCATAAGTAATTCATTACTGATTTTTTTTTATGAGAAATATTTGTTTACATAATTTTCAATAATAGTAAGAAATATAAGTTAAATGTAGGATTTTAGAAAAAAATGAGTTTTTAATTTTTTTTCATATTGCTCCGACTCTTTGAAAAATTCGAAAAAAAAATCCTGTGTATAGAGGAGTATAAAAGAAAAATTTTCAGAAAAAAGTCCGTCATTGACACCTTTTAAAAAATATATATTTTTATTTTCTTCCGCTAAAAAACGGCTTTTTGTTTAAGAATCATGATCATATCATATTTCATCATAAATTTATTCCAAATTTTACTATTAAAAACTTATTATTTTTTAAAAATATTTTATTGATATTTAAAACTGTACTTAAAATAAATACAATGTTTAAATGGGCTAATTTACACTAATGGGTATGAAAATGTCTTATGAAGAAACTACCCAGTGGTATAACTTCAATGTAAAATTAATTTAGTAGGTCTTGAGGCCATCGTCTTTTCAATCGCCTCGGAGGGTTGTCAGTAATAGCAGAAAATGATAAGTTGGTATCATCATATCACATATCGGTTTCGGGATAGTTCTGCGACAAATGGGATATTTAGGTCATTATGTATGATTTTATTCGTAACGAAATAAGGAGCAGTTAGGATTTTGCGAAGGATTTTGGATTGTAAGGATTGGACGCGAGAGGTATTAGATGGTTCAGTAAAGCCCCAAAGTTTGATTCCATATGTCCAAATGGCTCTTATTGATAATGGTAACATAAATGAGCTTTTTGAAATAAATTGGAAGTTTTGAACGTTTGTCGAGTAAGTTTTGTAGTAATCAGTATCTACGGGCTGTTTCTTGTCGTTTTAGTCAATGTGGAGTGCTAGGTATCGGATTTGTTCAACAGGGATGAGTGGGGTAATTATTAAAGGATACAGTGGGACAGGAAGTCATCGATTTGCGACGAAGGGTTAAGGTAATTTAATGGGATTTTTTAGGATTTATTTTAATCCTCCAGTTCTGAAACCATTCTTCAATGGCTGTGTGATGTAGGACTGAAGGGTTTGGTATGCAGCGGTTGGATCATTATGGACGGTTATGATGGTAAGTTATGATGCTAGGATGGAGTGGGATACCAGCTGTATATACCATATAAAAGATGGGGCCTAAGATACTACCCTGAGGTACACCTGCAAACTGAGAAAATATGGAAGAGTAGGAAAGGTTATTTACTTTAAAGGTTCTATTAGTCAGGAAGGAACGGATTATAAGGAATTATGTAGCGGGAAGGAATTGGCGGAGTTTATAAAGAAGTCCTGGGTGCCATGCTCCGACGAACACTTGTTCCACGTCGAGAAAAGTACCCGTGCAGTACATTCCGCTATCCAATGTGAAGGATTAGTAAGATTTACCTATCACATGTTATTGCCCGTAAAGCTGACTTAAAACGGCTGCAACACTAAAAGTATTGGCTAGAAATTTTTTTTTTATGGTTTTATATTTACGAAAGGATAGAGAATAACTGGTCAAAAAATCACGAAAATCCAAAATGTTGAGCGGCAAGGTCTGGGCGATTTCGAATGAATCGACCCATATATATTAAATTACTGATATACAGTTTAATTAATTTCAGAATGCATATTTAAATTTATTCAAAAATGTTTTCTGCCTCTCTAACTATTATAATATAACATCATCTATTAATTATTCAATACAAATTTTAATATTCTGTTATATGTTTTTTCACTGTTAGGGCATGAATATGAGAACAATAAATTGTCGGAACGTAGCATAAACACAATTGTTTAATTATTGACTGAACATCAAGACCCAATATCTTAATTTATAACCAAAAAGTATGATTGGAGTCCTATGAAAGTCCTATGAAACTGAAATTTCATATTTAAGACAAATATACGCCCGAGACGTTACTAAACCTTTTTCATCAAAATGAGTTTACCAGAAGAGCCACTTTATACTATGCATTTTGCACCTATTTTTGATTTTCTCTAAAACGGTTCCGACGATTTTGATTAAACTCGCTATATCGATGTTAAATTTAATAGGCTTTAATATAATTTAGGTTTCATTCGGATTAAAATGGTCTGACAGGGCTTTAATTTTACATTTTATTTTTCTAAAGTACCTTTAATTCTGTTGATCCTATAAAAATAACTATATTATCTTGTTACCACTGATGAAAAACAGCTAAATATGCAAGTTGAGCGAATTTCGTAAGCAACTAAAGGAGAAAACTGAAAACATATTTTTTAAATGCAATTTTTTGTTTATGAACATAAGAACAGCATCATATTATACATGTATGATATACCGTTGAAAAGCTTGAGATTTAAAAAAAAAAATATTATCTGATACACGGAATTGTAATGGAGAGTGATGAAAAGCCGATAAAACTAACTAATTATTTTAGACAACAATATAATAGATTTTTTAATAAATCACACGTTTCTATACAAATTCGATTTAATTAATTCTTTAATAGTTTTACGAATTTTTATCTCTAACTGTAATTTGAATTCAGTAATTAAGAATTTGAAAATTTTTTATTGATTTTAAAAATGGAGGTAAGTGAAAGTCGTGCGTAGCCCGCACCAGATTTTTTTACTGTGAGCCGCATCGCAGGGTTTTAAACATTTATGTCAAATTCACACTTAACTCTTTCCAAGACAGCAATCTAGTTTCCCAATAGCAGTTTCCAGTGTCGGAGGACTTTTATATCGATTTATTTTCCTCTTATTTCAACTATGTTGGAGGGCTGAATCAGAATTTTCCCATTCTATTTCCGATTCATGTGAATGGAGAGCTGATTGCTTCCCCGGGAGTGATTTGCAAATCAGAACAAGTGCATTCGATGCTCCTGACGTCAGCAAATTCGACAAATACAGTGGCGGATTACTAGAGGTGATCCCTAAGTATTTTATTAAGTAATTTATTATATTATTATCTAAAACAATCAGTTTTATCGGCTTTTCATCACTCTCCATTCACATTTCCAGTTCCGTGTACTAGATAATATTTTTTTCCATATATAGGTAAGTGAAAATAAAAATATTTCTTCACTTTTCTCCTTTATTTATCTATCAAATTCAGTCAATTTGCATATTTAGTCGTTACTTATCAATGCTATTAATATGATATGCCTGTTTGTTTTTTTTTAAATTTACAAAATTAATGGCACTTTAAAGAAAGAGCATTTAAAATATCGTCATTTAAGCCCTGTCAGACTATTTCAAACAGAATAAAACTTACATCGTATTAAAGCACATTATAGAAACATGAGTTTTATTTAAAATCAATTATATTATTATATAAAACAATCAGTTAGTTTTATCGGCTTTACATCACTCTCAATTAACTAGTCTATGTATATTATACATGTATATTACTGTTTTATTTTCAAAATCAAAAATTACAATAATGAAATATTTTTGCAGTTTTCTCCTTTAAACTTGAATCCGTTCAATTTATATATTTACTTTTTTTTACTTTCACTTACTATATATAATACATATTATCTTGTTGGTATTGATAAATAAGAGCTAAAAGGTCAATATGTCATGTTGAACGAAATTGAAAAACTACTAAAAAAAAAAAAATCAGTAATAAATTACTTATGAAACATTTTTACTTTCACTTACTCTATATAGTAAGGGAAAGTATTGGGATCGTGAAAATTTTCGAATTCCAGTTTTCAACGGAAATACACATTTTAGGGTCCCCTGAGTCCAAATAACCAAGTCCCGCAAAAAGGTCTGTGTGTGTGAGAGGTAACTCCCGGGCGGAAACAGTAAGTCCTATGAAACTGAAAATTTATATTTAAGACAAATCTACGCTCGAGACGTTACAAAACCTTTTTCATCAAAATGAGCTTACCAAAAGAGCCACTTTTTTACGATTTTCTCAAAAACAGTGCTGACGATTTTGTTGAAACTCGCTATATCGATGTAAAATTCAATAGGCTATAATATCATGTAGGTTTCATTCTGATTAAAATTCAAGTCCCGCTAAAAGGTCTGTGTGTGTAGTAACTCCCGAGTGGAAACGGTAAGTCTTATGAAGCTGAAATTTCATAATTAAGACAGCTATACGCCCGAGACGTTACCAAATTTTTTTAATCATCATCAGCTTACAAGAAGAGGCACTTCATACTATGCATTTTGCACCTTTTTTCGATTTTCTCAAAAACGGTTTCGAAGATTTTGATTAAACTCGCTATATCGATGTAACATTTAATGGGCTTTAATATCATGTAGGTTTTATTCTGATTAAAATAGTCTGACAGTGCTTAAATGCCGATATTTTAAATTTTATTTTTCTAAAATAACATTAATTTTGTATATTCTATAAAAATAACCATATTATCTTGTTAGTATTGATAAATAAGAGCTAAATATGCATGTTGAACGAATTTGAAAAACAACTACAGGAGAAAACTGAAAAAAATATATTTTTTATGTAATTTTTTTGTTTTTGAACACAAGAACAGTAATATACATGTATGATAAACCCTTGCAAAGCTTGAGATTTTAGAAAAAATATCATCTCATACACAAACTAGTAAAAGTTAATAGAGAGTGATAAAAAGCCGATAAATCTAAGTGATTATTTTAAATAATAATATAATAGATTTTTTAATAAAACACATGTTTCTATAGAAATTCCATTTAATTAATTCTTTAATGGTTTCACTCATTTTTACCTCTAACTGTATTTGAAAATTCTTTGATTGATTCTAAAAAGTGAAAGTCGTGTGTTGCCCGCACCAGATTTTTTTATAGGTAATTATTTCAAAATTAAAGGTAATTCAGAGAAATATAATTTAAAAAAACGGCATTTAAGCCTTGTCGGACTGTTTCAATCAGAATGAAACCTACATCATATTAAAGGACATTAAATTTTACATCGATAAAGCGAGTTAAATAGTAAAAAGGTGCAAAACGCTAGGTATAAATTTGATCTTCTTTTTCGCTGATTTTGATGAAAAAGTAACTGTAACATCTCAAGCTTATAGTCCTTAATGTGAAATTTGAATTTCGTACGACTTTTCGTTTTCGCACTAGACTTGCCCCACACACACACACACACGCACACGCACAGACCTTTTTGCGGGACTTGGTCATTTCGACTCAGGGGACTCTAAAACGTGTAATTCCGTTGAAAACTGGAATTCTTCAATTTTCAAGATCATAATTCTATTTATCCCTTCTATATAATTCATACATAAGTAAGTGAAAGTAATAAAGAGTTTAAAAAAGTTTAAAGAGTTATAATCAGTTTCGTTAGGAACAAATGTTTTAGATTAAAAAAATCTGGTGCGGGCAACACACGACTTCACTTACCTCCGTTTTTAAAATCGATTAAGGGATTTCCAAATACAGTCAGAGATAAAAATGTGTGAAACCATTAGAGAATTAATTAAATTTAATCAATATAGGAACATATGTTTTATTAAAAAACTCTATTATATTATTATCTAAAATGATCAGTTAGTTTTATAGGCTTTTTATCACACTTTATTTAATTTTATAAGCTTGTGTATAAGATAATATTTTTTCTAAAGTATTTCTCTTTCAAACGGTATATTTTACGTCTCTATTACTGTTATGTTTGAAATGAAAAGAAATTTTATTCTGGGACAGCTAGTCCCCTAAAAATAATATAGATGTACAATATAAGATTTAACTTCTGGCTATGTTTAAAAACAAAATTGGCGCGCTGTGCTTTGTTGACAATACGCCAGATCGCAGCACCGTCAACATGATTTTTTTTTTTCGGGAACCCAAAAAACATTTAATTTTGTCGGCTTTTCGTCACTCTCAATTATCCTTTACAATTCCGTGAATCAGATAATATTTTTTCAAAAATCTTAAGCTATCAAACGGTGTATTATACATCTATATTACTATTGTTGTGTTCGAAAACACAAAAAATGCATACAAAACTATTTGTTCAGTTTTCTCCATTAGTTGTTTATCAAATTCGCTCAACGTGCATATTTAGCTGTTAATTATCAATGGTAACATAATAATATACTTATTTTTATAGAATCAACAAAATTAAAGGTACTTTAGAGAAAGAAAATTTAAAATATCTGCATTTAAGACCCATCAGACTATTTCAATCAGAATAAAACCAATATAATATTAAAGCCCATTAAATTTTACATCGATATAGCGAGTTTAATCAAATCGTTAGAGCTGTTTTAGAGATAATCGTAAAAAGGTGCTAAATCTATAGCATAAAGTAGGACTTCCGGTCAGCCGATTTTAGTGAAAATGTTGTTGTGATATCTCGGGCGTATGGTGGTCTTAAATATGAAATTCCAGTTCCGTACGACTTTTCGTTTTGTGCTAGAGTTACCACACACAGACACACACACACACCTTTCTGCGGGACTTGGTTATTTGGACTCAGGGGACCCTAAAACGTGTATTTCCTTTGAAAACTGGAATTAGAAAATTTTCACGATCGCAATAATTTCCCTTACTATATATAGTAAGTGAAAGTAAAAATTGACTATATAAAATTGTTATGTAAAATAATCACAGAAGTACATGCCCCATTCGTTACTTTATATTGTCTTTCACAACTTTGTAGCTATATGCCATTGCTCTATAATTTTCAGCTTTCCAATTTTCTTCTTTACTGTGATATCGTATATGTTCAAAATGAAATTTAGTAGTTTTTTATCAATACCAATAATATTTTATGTTTAATTCTTTTAAAAACTAAGAATTAAGAGTACTTTAGAGGAAGAATATTCGAAAATTAGGCATTTAAGCTGTATCAAACTATTTCAATCAGAATGAAAAGTACATGATATTAAAGTCCATTAAATTTAGTTAGTTAAATCAAGCCCTCAAAAACGGTAAAAAGGTGCAAAACGTGTGGACAAGTATGCTATCCTAGTAAGCCGGTTTTGATATATTTTGATCGTAGGGCGTATAGTTTTCTTAAATATAAAATTTTAGTTTCTTACGACTTATCGTTGTGCACCTCTTTCAAAATGTGTACTATTTGCAAAACGTACCTAGGATTACAAAAAGTGTTTCCCCCATGTATTAGTATTAGTGCTGCAATCTCTAGACAGTCAGAGGAACTAAAAAGGACAAGCAGAAACTGGTAAAAGCACCCTTGTTCCCTTTGTCAACCATCTGAACATTTTTTTTTTTTTCTGGGTCAAAGCCCACAATAAAGAAACCAGCACTACCTCAAGAAAATGGGGAATCAGGGGCAAAAGAGGCGAAATTGAAGAGCAATCAGAATAATAAAGAAGAGATGATGCACACTTTAATTAGTTTAGAAAGCAGTATCTAATAACTATAATTAAACTGGAAACAGGGAATCTACGGAAGAGTTTGAGAATTTAGTTTCTCGTGTACGCTTCTGTATCTATCATCTTCTGCTTTGCTAAACATGGATGCTTTTCTTTCCAGTTTCTACCTGGGCTCTTTAGTTCCTCTGACTGTCCAGAGATGTCAGCACTCATGCCTGCTTACTTCTTTTAAGACTTGGGGGAGCAACGTTTTGGTAAGCTTAGGATAATATAATAATAATAGGCTTACCAAACCCGAAGGTTCGATGCCGATACCACCGAACTTCACCTGCACAGACCCGTCCAATGGTTGCCGGTCAAGCTGAAGCCCCCGAGATCAGCCCTAACGCAATCCTCCCACCGACGCTTCGGCCTGCCTTTCGGACGCCTACCAGTCGGTTCAGCGAGTACCAATTTTCTTGGAATCCCGTCCCAACCACTTTACGCGCCCATTTAAGTCTCCGCGATGCTCTATTAACTCAATTATATTCACAGGATACAAGTTCCGCAATTCCGCGTTGTGCAACCTTCTAAACTCCCCAGTAACCTCATCTCTCATCGGACCAAATATTTTACGCAGTACCTTATTTTCGAAAACCTTAAGCCGTTGTTCATCCTTCAAAGTAAGCGGCCACGTTTCACATCCGTAAAGAACCGGCGGAAAAATAAAAGTTTTATAAAGTCTAGCCTTTAAGTATTTAGACAGAAGCCGCGAGCTAAGTAATTTAACAACTGAATAATAACACGCATTTCCCACCTTTACCCGGAACTTTATTTCTTGCTGGATTTCATTTCTTCTTGTTATCATTGATTGAATTGAAATATTAATATCATCAAGATCGCCACCATTTCTGCAACTAATCATATATAAGCTTAGGATATATATATATATATATATATATATATATATATATATATATATATATATATATATATATATATATATATATAGCTTTTTTCAGTCAAATTCATAATTTTTTCAGTCAAATTCATAATTTTTTCAATCGAATTCATAATTTTTTCAGTCAAATTCATAATTTTTTCAGTCGAATTCATAATTTTTTCAATCAATTTCATAATTTTTTCAGTCAATTTAATAATTTCTTGTACCCATTTTATACAGTCAATTTTATGAGGTTTTGCTACCAAGAACTTGACATTTTTATTAAATCTTGTTGTTTTTTATCCATTTAACGTCACTTTATGTTACCGTGCTTAATCCGACGGTGCAGCGGGAGTCCTAAGTTTTGCCTATCCAGGGTTACTTAAGATAATAAGGGATCTTTTACGAGTTCCACTTTTTAATTCTTTTAAGAGTCACCTATGGTGCACAAATATAGGGTGATCTGCTGGTTTTGGACTTGCGACCTTAAGCATAGAAGGCTGTTATGCTAGCCACTACTCCACAGGTGACCCTCAATGAATTCACCAAGGTGTTTGAACCTGCCGGGTTTGAACCCGTGACCTTTAATTACCGTGGGCATATTAATCTTTAACACCTTGCTGAATGCATCCAGGGTCACCTGTGGAGTAGTGGCTAGCATAACAGCCTCTTTTAAAGGACGAAATAACCAATTAATTAAAGATTAATATGCCCACGGTCATTGGTCCAAACCCGGCAGGTTGAAACACTTTGTTGAATTCATTGAGGGTCACCTGTGGAGTAGTGGCTAGCATAACAGCCTTCTATGCTTAAGGTTGCAAGTCCAAAACCAGCAGATCGCCCTATATTTGTGCACCATAGGTGACTCTTAAAAGATTTAAAAAGTGGGACTCGTAAAAGATCCCTCACTATCTTAAGTAAACCTGGATAGGCAAAACTTAAGACTCCCGCTGCACCGTCGGATTAAGCACAATAACATAAAGTGACGTTAAATGGATAAACAACAACAAGATTTAATAAAAATATTAAGTTCTTGGTAGCAAAACCTCATAAAATTGACTGTATAAAATGGGTACAAGAAATTATGAAATTGACTGAAAAAATTATGAAATTGATTGAAAAAATTATGAATTTGACTGAAAAAATTATGAATATGACTGAAAAAATTATGAATTTGACTGAAAAAATTATGAATTCGATTGAAAAAATTATGAATTTGACTGAAAAAAGCTATATATATATATATATATATATATATATATATATATATATATATATATATATATATGTAAGTGTAATTCTTCTTCTAATTTAAATGAATTAGGAGTTAAACGATGCTAAAATAAGGATTTAATTATTACAATTTGTTGGACATAAAATAATCAATTGAATAACAAACAATTTACAATGAACTTACCTAAAATAAAGAATTGTTTAACTGTCCTTTGATTCATACATTTAATAAATTTAGGACTCCCACTGTAGCATCGTCCGATTAGCCATAGTAGCATAAAGTGACGTTAAATAAATAAACAAACAAACATACATTTAATTAACATAACTGAGATGTAACCTCCCTTGGTGAAATGTTTACATATGATAATGGAATCAAGAATAATAAAATTCTTAATAGAGATTATAAGATTATATATATATAATCTTATAATCTTCCTAAGTGGCCAACCTCTTCTCCTTCCATATGGTACATGGTGGAGAACTCTTTTCAGTAGTCCGGCATCGTCGTAACATATCCGTACCAGCTCAGCTTTCTTGTCCCAATGGAATGAATGATTTTTGGGGTTTCTTCGACCTTTACCCTGATAACATGATTTGGGACGTGTTGTAAGCTCGATGCCCTACAGCTACGTCTTCAGAAATCCATATCTATTGAGACAAGTTTTCTTGCTGAGCCAGCCGGGATAGCTGCTATAAGAAATACCTATCTTAGCTTTCTAAACTAATTAAAGTGAGTATCACCTCTTGTTTGTTAATCTGATTGGTCTTCAAATATGTCGTTTTACCTCCTAATGCTCCCTTCTCATGAGGTAGAGCTGGTTTACTAATTCTTATTCTGAGGGGGAATAAAAATAATAAATAAATTTTAAAAAAATATGCTGAGCTGTCTAGACACCTTGACTGCTAACCTAAACATGGATGCTTTCCTTCCGAGTTCCTACCTAGCCTCTTTACTTCCTCTAAACTGTCCAGAGATGTCAGCACTCATGTCTGCTTACTCCTCTTAAGACATGGGGGAACAACGTTTTGGTAATCCAAGGAGAAATTCCTCACAAATAGTACACATTTTGAATGAGATGCAGAAATGTACATAAGAAATTAAGTCCTTAACCGCTTCCTTTGATTCCCTCCTTCCAGTTTTTTTTTTTTTTTTTTTTTTTTTTACTTCTTTATTTAAAGCAAAATACAGTCATTTTTCAGTGCAAGTAGAAGTCACTATCCCACTAAGGCGAGCCCGTGTGTAAGAAAGGAGTTCACAGTAATTCAATAAAATTACAATAACAAACAGTAACAAAGTACACAGTAAGAAACAATATAATTCTTAAGGAATATAAAATACAATTATAAAGAAACAGTAACACAGTACACAGTATGGAGCAGTAATTGACTAAGCTAAAAAACTATGAGGAATACATATACATATATACAAGATATAAAATTAAGGCATGCAAATACAAAATTCAATTATATAATACCTAATTTATACAAAAAAAAAAAAAAAAAAAAAAAACAATTATAAGAAACAGTAGAACGGTACACATTAATAAACAGTAATTGACTAAACCAAAAGCAATAGAGTATATTAATTCATATTTACAAGATATAAAATTAAGGCAAGTAAATACAAGATTGTATTATATAATAAGCAACTATAAAGAAACAGTAACACAGTACACAGTAATTTACTAAGCTAAGAAGCTATGAGGAATACATATATATATATATATATATGTGTGTGTATGTATGTATGTTAGGACGTTAACGCGTATGTTAGGACTTTAGCCCAGATCAGACTGTCGGGAAAGTACGCCATCTCCCTTAGTGTCGGCCCGCAGAAGTATAGTCTGGACCCACAGAAGCCGTGCCCAGTTTGTGATGGAGACGCATTGGAAGATTGTTTCCATTTTTTTGCTCGATGTCCTGCATACCATGACAATAGAACCCGTTATATGCCAGTATTAAATGATATGATTATTGATGGCATTTATGAAATTCTTGCGGAACCCCACGTAATTGACCTGAAATCATTATTTATTTTTGTCAAAGAGAATCTTAAAATAAGATTTCAACATTTTTCTTTTTAGAATGTTAATCACTCTTAAAGGTTTCCAGACTTATTAGTATTTTTTAGGGATCAAGTATTTGCTATAGTACTATTATTATTACATTATTTATTGATATTCTTATATATATATATATATATATTGATATTCTTATATATATATTCAATTTATTATTATATATTATTTACGTATTCAACGAAGTTATTCATGATTTATAGATGTTCACCATCGGTGGTCTCAAACTTGTGACGGGCATATATAATAAATAATTATCAAAAAATATAAACAAAATGAACTATATGTATCCATCTAATGTAGCAATCGATAACAAAATCTTTATTCAATATACTTTATCAATTAGTTTTTGTGAGACTCATTATTACTTTCACTTACTTATACACGAAATATTTAGTAAAGAAAAGTATTGCGATCGAGAAAATTTTCTCATTCTAGTTTTCAACGGAAATACATGTTTTAGGGCCCCCTAAGTCCAAATGACCAAGTCCCGCAAAAAGGTCTGTGTGTCTGTCCAGCACGAAAACGAAAAGTCCTATGAAACTGAAATTTCATATTTAAGACAACTATAGGCCCGAGATGTTGTTACGGTTAAAATTTGCAAAAAGAATTAATTTTAATTTAAAAAAAAAAACGAATTCCCTAACCGTAACTATGCCCCAGATATTCAGTGGAGACGGGCGGGTTCCACCATAAATTTATTTCGAGCGCCACGCTATTTGTTAAAAAAAGAAATAAGTTAAATAGCGAAACCCTTTTAAATTAATAATATTTTTTTAATGGAAATAAATAAAAAAAATTAAAATTAAATTTACAAAAAAAAAAGTTATTAATAACAGATGGTTACGAACTCGATACCTCACTGTTTGAATACATCTATCAATCCCATGAGCTATGGACTCATATAACGTCACCATACTTTTATACAGTATTAGACTCGACGAGGGTTGTACAGTCTTAACTTTTTAAGGTTAATATTTATAAGTAAATATTCAAGACCCAATTTTTTAATTAAAAAAGAATACATGGTTAAATTGGTTATACAAAAACTACAAAATATAATTTTATTTCTAATAAAAAAAAAGGAAAAGAAAGAAAGAAATTATTCAATAACAAAACATATTTACAACTTATACTAACTTTTTTTTTTCTATTGTCTGAAACTACTACTTTCTTTTATCAATCACCAAACACAAACCAAAAATTATTTACAAAATGATATTCACCTAGGTTCGGGATGAGGGTTAGGATTGGGGTTAGGACGAAGGCAGTTTTTAGGTTTCCAATTTCTCCTCGAGAACCAAACCTTGGCTTCCTTCCTTGTCCGGCCGAGTTCATCCGTCTGTACTTGTCCTTGTTCACACTAATTAAATCAGTCTAATGTAAACCACTGGGTAATAGCTATTATCCACCACGTCTCTTTGTTACACACCCTCTCCGGGAGCTCACAGCCTTCTTCATCTCGCTCCTTGACTCCCCTTATCCCTCACCAGAGTATTTAATAAGTATTTGCTTCAGTAATACTTAATCTAAGCTTAAAAATAACACAAAAATTTTAATTACCTATTTACATTTAACATACATTTATTTATTTGTTTAATTTTGTTTTTCCAAATAACCCTCATCGAGGTATCAAAAGTAACCTTCATTTCTATTTAACTCAACTGATAATTTTTTTTTTTTTTTTTTCCACGTAACAATGTCAACAATACCAAAAATAACAATTAAAAATATGTTTACTCTTTTCTTATTTTGTTGGTTATCAAATTCGTCCAATCTTTGTATTAAGCCATTTTTTTACCAAATTCAAGAAAATGATGTGTTTTTTTTTTTTTAATCAACGAAATTAAAGATACTTTAGAAGAATAAAATTATAAATATCCGTATTTAAGCTATGTCAGACTATATCAATCTTAAAGAAACGTACATGATATTAAAGCTCAGTAAATTTTGCATCGATGTGGCTATGGACTTTAATCAAAATCGCTAAAGTATTGGGTTGATGCAAAATTAATGCAGGTTTCCTCTATCGCAATATCTTAATTCCAATTGTGTAAACAAAGCTAATCCTAACATTGATCATTATTATACCAAAACAAACCTTATCTAATACCCTCTCTTTCACCATGAATTTGTTTAGTAAAATCGTTTTGTTCAGTGTGTTCAAAGGTCTTGAATCGAAAATGTCAAAGTGTGATTTTCGTCAAATTTATTTTTACGAATTTTAATTAGGGCCCAGCGCTGCGCAAACGGCTCGTAATATTAATGAAGTGTGGGGTCAGGGGGCTATTAATGAGTGCACGGTGCAGCGTTGGTTCCAGAAGTTTCGCAGAGGAGATTTCGACCTCGAAGAAAAGGAAGGTCGGGGCCGTCATCTTGCTCTGGACAACGACCAGCTGAGGTCAAAAGTGGAAGAAGACCCAACCAAAACCACACGAGAAATGGCGGCGGAACTCGGAACTCAAAAATTGCAACGTCTTTGCCCAGCATTGATGAATCGGAAGGGGCCGATCCTGCTCCACGATAACGCCAGACCACACGTTGCACAACCAACGCTTCGACGACTGCACGAGTTGGGCTACGAAGTTCTCCAACATCCGCCTTATTCACCTGACCTCTCTCCTACAGACTTCCACTTTTTCAGGCATCTGGACAACTTTTTGAGGGAGAAAAATTTTTAAAACCAGGACGACATTGAAGAAAATTCTTTTCGTGATTTCATTGAGTCCAGGGATTCGGATTTTTTTTCTGGTGGAATAAGAAAGCTTGTTGAACGTTGGCAAAAGTGCATTGATTCAGATGGAAATTATTTTGATTAAATATATATAGTTAAAGTAAAGATATGGCGTATTTACAATACCTAATAAAAACCTGCATTAATTTTGCATCAACCCAATAGTTTATGAGAGAGTCTTAAAAAGGTGCTAAATGCATAGAATAAAGTGGTCCATCTGGTTCGCCGAATTCGTTGAAAAGGTTGCTGTAACATCTCAGGTATAAAAACTTCTAAAATATTAAATTTCAGTTTTATACAAGTTACCGTTTTCGTACTGGACTTACCGCACACATAGACCTTTTTGCTGGACTTGAATATTTGGACTCAAGATCTCTAGTCGTGTCAATGAAACTTTTTCGTCGAAAGTCCTCAGAAACAGCTCTGATTTTGATAATTTCTATTTTTAAATACTTGTTATTTTATATTAATCTAAATCAGAAACCTTTCAAAGGGGGGAAATAATTATTTATATTGTTTAAACAATATGTACGTTATTTATATAAAGAAATCAGTTTCTGCTTGGTTTTCTTTAAAAAACATTATTCGTGTATTAATTTTGGTGTTAAGAATAGTTTTTTTTTATTGAGTAGTATTATAATCTTTCCCAATTCGGACATCAGTGGTGAAAGATAACATTCATACAATATTATATGAATCAATAAAATGTTTAGAAAGTCTATGAAACAAGAGGTTCATTGGTGCTAAATTTTGCGTCATTTTGATAGGTTTCCAATAATTACCTAATTGCCAACCCCGATTTCCGGGAGATATTAAAGAATTATTTTTCCTATGTTGAACTTGCAGACTGTTTTAATATTATGCTTCGGTGTATCCTCTGTTGGAGGTAATGAGCTGAGTAGTCAGTAGTTGTGTTTGAAGCTAATGCTATAAAACGCTTGTATCGCAGTTCATTCAAGTTTTTGGCAGTTATAGCACCATAGATAATGATAAAACTATAAATACCTCCATTAAAAAGTATTTCTTCACTGAAAGCATGAATGAAAACGTTTTTTATTTTATTGAGTTAGTATACTACTCAATAAAAAAAATAAATAAAAAAATAATAATAATAAAATAAAAAATTGTTTTATCAACTGAATTCATGTACTATTGTACTTTTAACAACTATTCTTAATACCCAAATTATTACACGAATAATGTTTTTTCAAAGAAAACTACGTAGAAACTGATTTCTTTATTTAAATAACGTATACATCGTTTAAACAATATAAATCATTATTTCCCCTCTTTGAAAGGTTTCTGATTTTAATTAATATAAAAAAACAAAAAATTAAAAAAATAAATGATCAAAATGGGAGCTGTTTCTGAGGACTTTCGAAGATTGCCTGTTATACGGCTTCATTGACGCGACTAAGACCCTAAAACGTTTATTTTCTTTGAAAACTGAAATTCTAAAATTGCAACGATCGAAATAGTTCCCGTCACTATGTATTCCATGTATTGATAAGTGAAAGTGAAAAAAAACATAGTCGAAAAATCCAATAGGCCCAGAAAAGGCACTTTCGGAAGTCTTGCCAATAATGCGAACGTTTAAATAATTTTCTCCTAAAACACTAAAATTCATTTGTGTCATTTTGAATTAAATTAACCATTTAGAGGAGCGGGAGTTGCAGCAATATATTTCAGTTCCGAGTCAGCTGCGGCTGAACGCTTGGAGTTGTGCCAAAGTGGCCAATCTCATCTCATCTTTATTGCGAAGGAAAAAGAAATTATTGTACAATAAATTAATTAATGTCAAAATCATCTTTTGTATCTGTAAAGCCTCGTTTATATATTGAATGTGATTGGCTATGATGGTAGCGGGTAGTTGATAAACTAAGTCCGCGAGCCAGCAATGAAAAATGCAACCCATTTTACCAATTTTTAGTATGTTTTTTGCGAAGCATCTATCATAGTAAAGCAAAATAATGCACGCCTGCCAATTCAAAATTGGTGGATTACAAAATGGCGGTCATTCAAAAAAGGAATATCACTCTTTTCTAACATAATTATGGTTACTATAACAGAAACGGCACGTCCTATGAAGATTATCGTAATAAAGTAAATCCTCAAGTATTTAATAAGCTTTGTTTTGAGTGGTCAGAGACATTTGTATCTTCAATATTTAACGATATAGAGGTATTACAAAAACAATTATTTTACGGAAAAGGAGATATCACTCTTTCCTAACATTATTATGGCTAATATCATGGAAACCGCTCATCCTATGAGTATAATTGAGACGTTGATTTCCAAAAGGTACTAAAGGATATTTTTTACGAAATTGATATTTTTACATATTTATATTCTCCTCATTTAGTTTTATCTGAATCTTAAATCTGATTGTATCTAATGAACACTCATGTCCTTTAATAACGCGATTTAGAAAAGCTATTAATTTCTTAAAATACGTGGGTGAATCAAATATAGACGAGACTTTTTGTCCTGGAAGCCCAGTGAAGGTGTGGGAACGTTCCCGCGTTTAGAGGTGTTGGGTAGGAATGCCAGGAGTGGGGGAAGCAGGCGGGCGCATGCCCTCGAACTCACCAGTTACCGTCGTGACGATGTCTGAGCAGGATGTATCCCCCTCGATTGCGCAACGTATTATCATCAAATTTCTTGCTGCTGGAGGTGTAAAACCGGCTGAAATCATGAGAAGGTTGACTATACAGTTCGGGGAAGAGACAACTTCTCGTGCCAGAGTGTTTGCATGGCATAAACAATTTGTGGAGGGTCGTGATCGTGTTCAGAATGAAAGCCGAGACCGCTGACCCCGCTCCAGCATCAGCCGTGTTCGACAGCTTATTGAAGCTGACAGACGTCTAACCACCAGTGCCATTGCAAGTTAGGTTGGGATAAGCTATGGAAGCACTTTTTCCATACTCACAGAGGAGCTAGGGTTTCGTAAGGTGTGTGCCAGGTGAATTCCTCGACTTCTCACAGCTGAGCAGAAGCTGAACCGTTTGCAGGTCTGTGAAGGTCTTCTTGCAAGATTTCAGGCTGAGGGAGCCTCATTTCTCACTCACATTATCACCTGTGATGAAACTTGGGCGCACCATTACACTCCTGTATCAAAACAAGCGAGTATGGAGTGGAGACTGAAAGGGGAACCTGGACCAGTGAGAGCCAAGCCTGGGAAGGTTTTGGCTTCCGTGTTTTTTGACCAGCGTGGCTTGCTGCATCTTGATTTTTTGCATGAACGCAGAACTATCAATGCCGCATACTACTGCGACATTTTGAATGAAGTCAGACTTGCATATCGCCGCAAAAGAAGGGATCTACCGATGAGAGAAGTGATTCTTCTTCAGGACAAGAGAAAAATGGAGCAACTTGGCTGGTAGACGCTGGAACACCCTCCCTACAGTCCATACTTATCACCATGTGACTTTCAGCTGTTTGACCCAGTCAAGGAAGCTTTGGGAGGTCAGAGATTCGTCGGTGACGATGAGGTTGAAGCCTACGTGCTCAATTAGCTGAAGACACGACCTACTTCATTCTATGAGCACAGGATTGGAAAATTACCTATGCGCTGGGAAAAATGTATTTCCAAATCAGGAGACTATGTAGAAAATGAGGTGTACTTTTCTTTGTGTTCAAAGTAAAAATAAAAAAATAAGTCTTGTTTATATTAGATTCACCCACGTACTAATTACACATTTAGTTTCATTCCAAATCATACCAGAACATTTCATTACATAACTTTAATATGGTTTTATTAATATAGTAAAGAAATAATTCTGGATTTAAATTCGAAAATAATCAAATAAGTTGGTTTAATAAGAGATTTTTGGGCTTCCTGTAAAATTCCCCAAAATGGATATAGTATCTTTTGGAAGTCAACGTCTCAATTGTCATAACAATTAATATAAATAATTAAATCACCTTTAATTTGAGATGTAAAACGCGTCTGTATAACTAATAATTATTGAGATATGGTTCTTACAAAGAAAAAAACGGAATTCAAGAATCTTCTTATTTTTGTCATTAAATTGGTTTATATCATGGAAACTGCTATTCCTAACAATATAATGGTAATAAACTACTACACGAGGCATAACATTAGCTTTAATTTAAGTAGTAATAGAAAACCGTAGGTATAATACTCATCGACGATTATGTTATACATTAGCCTATGCAATGGTTACATGTGTCCGAATATGTCCCTAAAAATCCAATTTTGAAACACGTCTGCCGCGCTTTCCATCCACTTTTGTGCGGCAGACTAGCGTCGTTTGATTCGTATTATCGCCTAGTATAATGAGGTCAAAAGGAAAATCGTAGTAAAATAAGTCAGAACTATAATAATAGTCTGAAGCTTAATCCTGAAAACCCAGGCCATTCTTGATCATCACCCTATTACCTTCACCTCTTCCGTCGAAAACCTTGGCGTAATCCTTGACCAAGACTTATCCTGGAAACTTAAATTTCCAAAAGATCGATCAGCACACTAAAACTATTTCAGCGGTTCCGTCACCTTCTCCCACAATCCTCCCGGAAGCTCCTTGTATCCTCTCTTATTTTCCCCCATTTTGACAATAGCTGGGCAGATTGAAACGAGTCATGAACTGTTTCTTAAGATTTGTCTTCGGTACCTCTAGACGGTCACATGTGTCCCACCTCTATGATGAGCCAATTGGCTATTTCCCTCGATTCGAAGGCAATATTTCCTTGGTTCCTTTCTCTATCAAGTCATTCGCTCCCACCGCCCCTCTTACATCTATAGTCTCCGTGCAATTTAAATCCAGTTTGTTAGTTCTATATTATATTCAGATATTACTGTATTTTTTTTATTTATATTTTTCATTTCTCTCTTTTTTCATAAATTAAAATAATTGTAAATAATTATTGCAATCATTGATATTGTTAGTTTTTTGGCCAGTTGTAGTCATTATTTTTTTTTGTACATGTGTATTATTCTCAAGGGACTTAGTCACAGAATAAAGTTTATTTTTTTTACTTTCACTTACTATATATAGTAAGGGAAAGTATTGCGATCGTGAAAATTTTCGAATTCCAGTTTTCAACGGAAATACACGTTTTAGGGTCCCCTGAGTCCAAATAACCAAGTCCCGCAAAAAGGTCTGTGTGTGTGGTAACTCCCGGGCGAAAACGAAAAGTCCTATGAAACTGAAATTTCATATTTAAGACAGCTATACATCCGTGATGTCACAGCAACTTTTTCATCAAAATCGGAAGATCTACTTTATACCATGCATTTTGCACCTTTTTACGATTTTCTCAAAAACGGCTGTAACGATTTTGATTAAACTCGATATATCGATGTAAAATTGGATTGGCATTAATATGATGTAGGTTTTATTCTGATAGAGATAGTCAGATGGGGCTTAAATGCAGATATTTCAATATATCTCTCTACTGGCTTAATACAGAGGAGTACGGCTCAGGTGAGTCCTAGCTTAGCAGGAAGTCTCTCCAGCAGTTTATTCCCAAATGGCGTTACTTAGTCTGTGTTGAGAATGCTACGCACGCCCCTTCGGTATACAATGAACTGCCTAAAATCACTCATGTACTGTGCAGCAGCTGCCCGAATAGTTATGTCCAAGATGGTTGTACATGTAGATAAAGGGCCTCGATAATGTGCATTGAGAACAGAAGAGAGTAAGAAGAAGGTAGGTGCACTCCAAAGTTAAATCTCGGTAAAGTTTTACCCGAACGACAGGAATCTGGGAGTAACCTTTGATCAAACCCTCTCTTTCAAGAACCATATTTCCGAAATTTCCCGCCGCACCTTTTTCGCCCGAAAGCGATTGTATTCTCTTCGTCACCTATTCCCCAATGAAACCCTGAAGCTCCTCGTTACCTCTCTAATATTCCCCCACTTCGACTACTGCTGTACCGTATATGGTTGTGTTTATGGGGATCTCGAAGAAAAAAAAAACGCCTAAATAAATTGCTTTGTTCAATTTATCTTCGGGGTCCCGAGGTACACCTCCGTCTCCGAATTTTATAGCGAGTTGAAGTTGCTTCACCCTTCCGATAGTCGCAAGTATTTCCTTGCATCATTCCTGTACCAAGTTATCCGACCCGCCGTCCATCATACATTTTCGACCTTCTACAATTCAAATCCTCTGTCCATTCCTGTTTTACATGCTCTAGGCTTTCAGATTTATACGCAACGGCCCACCAATCAACACATTTTGAAAGATCGTTTCTTATCCGATCCTCACCCTATGGAATTCTATTCCTCTTTCTACCCGTCACTCCAACTCTCTCTACATTCAAATCCCGCTTATCCATTCATCTCATGACCATCCAGTCAGAACAAAATTGTGAATAAGACTCTATTTTCTACATATTTGCGTATTTCTGTTTTCGATTAGTTTTAGTTAACTTGTTTATAGATAATTAATTACTTGGACATTGAAACCAAATTTGTATAGCATCTCAATGTTATTCTGAAAGGACTTGTCCCAGGATAATAAAGAATTTATTTATTTACGGTGGAGAGTAACCTGCTAGGAAGGGGCCGAACCCGCAACTTGTAACTAGCAGCGGGGACTGGCGTGAGGAAGGAATGCCCCGAGAGGTAGAAGCTCAGTAGCGGAGAGGGCACCTCAGGTGTGCAAGGGTTGAAGCCAAGCACGATACTACGAGGAGAAAAACGAGAGAAGATATCTCAAGGAAGAGAAATAAAGATAGACCACATTTAGGATATACAAAGGCAGAGATATTATGGCCTAGGGAGACCCAACCTGGTAAAAGCAAAATGGTAATTGTTAGGGTACTAATACCGCCATGTTTAATATTAATAGTGATAGATTCTCTACCAGAATAGTGTCTTAGCCCTAGTCAATATACCTTATATGATTTATTTATTATTTCATACACTAGCATGAACAACCATGACTTAAGTGATCAAGCGGGGGAACCTCTACAAGTATTATTTCAGTCCATTTGGTGACATTCAAACTACCCCTTCGTAAGGTCGGGTTTGTAAAATATTTGATGAATTTAAATACGATGATAATGTAACGCTCTGCAAGGTAGACGAAAGATATCCAATAATCTCTTGGTGCCCTTTCCAAGATACAGCGCAGTTCAATGCGGTGAAGCCCCATCTATCTTCTTTATCCTTACTTATTCTGTGTAATCGAAGGAGTTTCACTATTTCCAAGTGACCACGACTTGCACTGCGATGTAGAGCAGTCCTTCCGTCTATATCAGGACTTAATCCTTCGCTTCCAAACTGCAAAAGCAATGCTACAACATCAGTGTGGCCTTCTCTTGACGCTATGAACAAAGGAGTTTCCATATTACCATTTGCCATAGTGCTAAGTCTAGGAAATTTTGTGAGTAACGTATAAATTATTTCTAAATTTCCTTTTAACACAGCGTAATGTATAGGGAGGTTCAGAAACTCATCTCTGGCAAAGACGTTAGCTTTCTCATGTAGGAGTATATCGACGCAATTTGAGGAATTGTCTCTAGACGCAATGTGTAATGGTGTCATTCCGTCGTAATTAACTGAATTAACATTGTATCGAGAGCGTATCAGCATTTGAACAATGTGTATTTCATTTTCACCTGAGTAAATATTATTTTCACAGGCAAGGTGCAGCGGAGTGCTGCCATTGTTGTTTTTCAACCGAGGGTAAGGAAAATAACTGAGTATTAATTTGACCAAACCTGCATTTCTTTCTTTTGCAGCAAAATGTAATGGGGTCATACCATCAATATCTCTAGCTTCTTTAGTTGCTCCTGCCTTGATTAGGACCTCAGTTGTCTCAAAATGCCCCGCTATAGATGCAAGATGTAGCGGTGTTTTCAAGTCTTTAGTTTTCGCTTCTTTGTCAGCACCAAAATTTAAAAGCATTTGCACAAAAAAAGATTGAGGATTCAAAGCTGCATAGTGAAGTGCAGTGTACCCTCATTATCCATTTTATCTAAGGCAGCAATAGGGTGCTCAAGTAGTAACTCAAATATCGATGACAAACCAAGCCCGCAGGCAATGTGCAAGGGAGTTCTGCCGTTGACATCGGCGGTGTCTTTGTTGGCTCCAGAATTTAAAAGTAAGATCACAACATTTTCATCATCATTCTCACAGGCATAGTGGAGTGGAGTGTACCCTCGTTCATCACTGACTTCCAACGAAGCACCATATGATATCAATAGACCGACCATTTCCTCGAGGCCGTAATAGGAAGCTAAGTGAAGTGCTGTCAATTTATAGACCCCAGTTACATTCTTTTCGGAATCAAAAATGTTTACCTGAGATTCTGCATTCAATAACTTCGGTATATTATTACTTGCAACCTCATTCAAACTTGTTTGTAGGATTAATTTAAGCATAGGCACATTTTTCGAAAATACTGCGGAAAATATAGGAAAATTACCATGAACATCTTTCTTTTCTATATTTGCACCGAATTCGATCAATATATTGACTAATTCTAAATATCCCATTCCAATTGCATAATTAAGTATAAGTGTTGGATAAGATTCAAAATGCTTTGTTCTATTTAATAATAGTTTTACCATTTTTGGTAAATTTTTTGAAACAGCATCAAACAGAATTTTCGATCCTAAAAAACTTTTATCTTCAACTTTTGCACCATGGTCTAATAGTAATTTTATTAATTCTTCAGACGATTTTAAGAAAGCAAGATCAAGTGGTGTCCTCCCTTCTTCGCTCATTAGATTTGGATCGGCACCCTTAGAGAGAAGAAATTGAGTCAACTTTGTGTTATTTTTTTCTACCGCTAGGTATAAAGCTGTAACATTATTACAACCTACACTGTTGATGTCTTCTCCGAGATCTAACAGGGTCTTTATTACGTTCAAATTTAGTTTTTCAGCAGCTCGATGGAGAGGAGTATAGCAAACATAATCTTCCATTCCTAGATTTGCATTTTGCGACAGCAAATAGCGAACAACGTCAACATATCCCATATCAGCAGCTCCATGCAGGGTCGTTTGGCCATACAAGTTTTGAGAATTCACATCAGCTCCACGTTCGATTAGAGCCTTCATCACGGCGATTATCTTCTTTTCTGCAGCTTGATTTCCAGCCGTAGTGTAGGATTCTGTTCTGACGTTTGATTCCCCTGTATTGTTAATGCCCAACCTAACTGCCAGATTTAGGGGTGTGTTTCCTGCAGCTCCCTTCATATTTACATTCGCTCCGTGCTCCAGAAGCGAAACAATAACTTTTATGTCTCCTTTCGTAAATGCTTCATGAATAGGTGCATTATGAAGAGTATCTCTTACATCCACACTTGCATTCCTCTCCAATAGAAAATCGACAATACTGCTGTAGCCCTTCAATGCAGCAATATGGAGAGGTGTGTAACCCAAATCACCTTTAGAGGAGATATCAGCACCATGATCTAGAAGGGACATAACAATATTTAGACTCCCATTTGTAACAGCATTATGTATTGGAGCATTGTTTAGCAAATCTCTAACGTCCACACTTGCATTTCTCTCCAATAGTAAGTTAACAATAGTTTTATATCCCTTGAGAGCAGCAATATGAAGAGGTGTCTTTCCGAAATTTCCCTTATCATTAATATTAGCTCCATGGTCTAGAAGTGCCTTGACAGCTTTCAGATTCCCACTGGATGCCGCCATATATATTGGAGTGTCATTATTAATGTCTCTTACATTTACACTTGCATTTCTAGACAAGAGGAACTCGACGATTTTATAACTACGCCAGGCGGCCAAATGGAGGGGTGTCCAACCACCAGATCCCTTACTATCGATGTCAGCACCGTGATCTAAAGTGCCTTAACTACATTCAGATTCCCATCAACTATTGCTACATGTATGGGAGCATCGTTATTAACGTCTCTAATATCCACACTCGCATTTCTTGACAAGAGCATGTCAACAATACTTTCATAGCCTCCAACTGCGGCGATTGACAATGGCGTAGTACCAAAATAACCCCTGCTATTGATATCAGCACCGTGATCGAGAATTGATCTGACAGCATTCAGTTTTCCAATATTCACTGCATAATGTAATGGAGTGTTATTATAAACGTCCCTTATGGCTATACTGGCATTCCTCTCCAGAAGTAAATCAACGATGTCTTCGTTGCCGTTTGTAGCTGCAAGACATAATGGCGTGCAATCACCATTTCGCTCAATATCGACAATCGCACCATGATCGAGAAGAGCCTTGACAATATTCTTTTTTCCTCCTAATACTGCCGAATGTATTGCAAAGTCATTATTAACGTTTCTTATATCTAAACTCGCATTCCTTTCTAAGAGTAAATCAACGATATTTTCATAGCCCATCGAGGCAGCAATGTGTAGGAGTGTATTATCTGAATTTCCCTTACGATTGATATTAGCACCATGATCTATTAGCGCCTTCACAATACTCAGATTTCCATTAGACACTGCATAATGGATTGGGGCATTATTGTGTATATCTTTAAGATCTACACTGGCATTCCTCTCCAAAAGTAAATCAACGATGTCTTCGTTGCCGTTCGTAGCTGCAAGACATAATGGCGTGCAATAACCATTTCGCTCAATATCGACATTCGCACCATGATCGAGAAGAGCCTGGACAATATTCAAATTCCCATTAGACACTGCATAATGGATTGGGGCATTCTTTTGTATATCTCTGAGATCTGCACTCGCATTCCTCTCCAACAGTAAATTTACAACAGTTTCGTAGTCTTCCATGGCTGCAATATGTAGCGGTGTTGATCTATTATTTCCTCTGCTGTTGATCCCAGCGCCGCTGTCGAGAAGTTCAATGATTTCCTTAATATTTCCATTCTTCACAGCTAGGGCAGAGAAGCATCGTTTGGGCCAGAATCTCTCCGTCGCCTACTTCCAATGCTAGTTTCATAATGAACCATAGGGTAGAATACAGTGCTGTCCTCTTGAATATGCAGTGCAATGGCTGCATCTCTTTCTTCCTCTGAGGCGTTCTAAAAATCATAAATTAGTATTATTAAATTGACATTAATGAATGTTGCTAGTTGTAATTCATTCAAATATCTTTTTTGAGAGAAGTTGGTTGAGGGTGCAGTCAGTTTAACACACAATTAAGCGTAAACTTAATTTATTGGTGCCGACGTTTCGGCCTAAATTATAGGCCTTCTTCAGAGCTATAAGAAAAACAAAAAACAAAGATAACAACCAGCAGTGGAATACAATATATAAAGATGATAAGAAAAATCAAATTGTACTAAAGATTACAAACAAAGTGAAAAAGTAGTAATGACAATTGATAAATGTAATAATTCCTACAAACAAAAACAAAAGAGGGGAAGACATTTTAATAAAAGGTGTGTTATATTTTACAGTTTTAATTAATTACTTATTTAATTAATGTGAGACGTTATAAAGTTAAAAAATATAGAAAGTGATGAAAGTCAAAAAATAGTGATGAAATAGTTATAATAGCGAGAAATTATAAAGTTAAATTTTTTTTTTAAATTTACAAAATTTAAAAATATTTAAATAATTTTTTTTTAATTTACAAAATTTAAAAATATTTAAATAAATTTTTTTTTTAATTTACAAAATTTAAAAATATTTAAATAAAAAAAAAATTTTAACTTTATAATTTCTCGCTATTATAACTATTTCATCACTATTTTTTGACTTTCATCACTTTCTTTATTTTTTAACTTTATAACGTCTCTAAGTAATTAATTAAAACTGTAAAATATAACACACCTTTTATTAAAATGTCTTCCCCTCTTTTGTTTTTGTCTGTAGGAATTATTACATTTATCAATTGTCATAACTACTTTTTCACTTTGTTTGTAATCTTTAGTACAATTTGATTTTTCTTATCATCTTTATATATTGTATTCCACTGCTGGTTGTTATCTTTGTTTTTTGTTTTTCTTATAGCCCTGAAGAAGGCCTATAATTTAGGCCGAAACTTCGGCACCAATAAATTAAGTTTACTCTTAATTGTGTGTTAAATTTACTGCACCCTCAACCAACATCTCTCATATATACACAGAGTCAACCATTGTCACTTTACAAATATCTTTTGGTTGCTTTAATGCATAAAAAAATCTGGTGTGCTCAACACACGACTTTCATTTACCTTCATTGTTAAAAATAAGTTTCTGTTAATTAAATATCAATGAATTCTACTTTGATATTAAAAGATGTTCTACTAAATGATTAAAATAATTTAATTGCCCTCATGCCAGGTATCAAAATAAGTTACATGACATTACAATTTTTTGCTAATTTAATTATTGATATCAACAGTGGATTGGTAGATTCGTTCCAACAATAGGATGCCATTTTAAAAGCGATTTAGACACATGGGTAGTTGAGATAGAGACAACGATTAAAAGTACTGGTACAAAGTGGTCAAGATGAAAGAAAAAGATGAGTGTAAAGATAAAAATCTCATTGCAATGGGAAACTGCAGAAAGGACCATAGAGGCTTCACTTGATATATATATATATATATATATATATTATATATATATATATATATATATATATATATATATATATATATATTATACTAGCTGTAACCCGCGGCTTTGCTCGCGAATATTTTATTTTGTCATTATGTAAATTTGCATAAATGCGTTTAATAGTAGTAACTATAAAACGCATATGATAGAGCAGTTGTTATGTTTTCTAACTGGTGTGGTTTCTTGGTGGCTTTTCACCCTCAACAAACTTCTTAACCATATAGTCAAAACGGTCAACAACTACTCCATTATTATAAGACGTATAAATTTTCAAGAAACATAAATATTATATTTTTAACAATTACATTTATCAAAGTTGTTTTCAAGTGAAAATATTCCCACTCGTTTTATCAATGTATACCATTCACATTTATGTTCTAAACATGACTATATACCGCGATTACGTTACAGCTAAAATATATCGGGTAATTTTGGGTATACCTACTTCTATTGGATCGCTATTGTATATTTAACAGAATAAAATGGCAACTTATTAGACTAAAGTTAGAATTATGGTTGATGAGGAAAGTGATTTAAAAACAACTTAACCTATTACTATAATTAATCTAATATAACTAAAAATATCTTCTTTCTAATATCGAGACAGATTGAAAAAATAGAACAAAAACTACAATTCTTTATCTTTGTTTGAGGGTTGTTGAATTCAATTTGATAAATAAAATAATTTAATTTGAAATTGCTATAAATTACGAAAGATGTTGATAGTGACTATGTTCAATGAGGTTGTAAAAAAGAAATACAGGTGAATAGCAATGAACTACTCTGTTTATGATACATAAAAGATTATTATTTCATGTCAGATATCAATTTTATTTACTCAATGTTACAATTACATACCAGTACCAAGTAGCCACATCCAAATTATTCAATAACATCGTTTTATCTTTTAAACATAACTGTTGTATATCATCATAACTCTTTTGCAACTCATAACTCTTTGCAAGTAATTCAAAAAAGTACTTATAATTTTTCTGGAAACGTATAGTAATATGTTTATTATTATAACTGGAAATTATAATGTGAATGTATATTTCATAAATAAGAACGCATAGAAACAATAAACACACGCTTATATTTATTTTTTTTTTTTTTTTTTTTTTTTTTATCATTTATTTTCACATCCACACCTGTCGCTCAGCCCGTGACAATAAGCGGATTTGATAACAATTGATATAAAGGTCATGTCAGGCATGAGGGAGGTCGATACCCATTGGCATCTACTCCTAACTTGAATTTTAAAAGAGTTTACTTAAGGAGATCTCTTAGCCAGCTTCTTTTCAGCCTTCTTTGAATATTCCCTGGCATGTCTGTCATGGCCATGTTTTGTATGAGTTTGTTAGTATGTCCGTGAAGTTTGTCAAAAAATTTTATGTAGGAAGTCCGAATGTGGTCTTGTACCAACAGAATTGTAGTTTTTGTTCTATTTTTTCAATCTGTCTCGATATTAGAAAGAAGATATTTTTAGTTATATTAGATTAATTATAGTAATAGGTTAAGTTGTTTGGTATGTGTAAGTCTGTATGTAAAGTTTTGTTACTGACATACCAGGGTGATCGAGTAATAAGTCTTAAAGTTTTTGATTGAAAAGTCTGGATTTTTGCAATCTGAGTCGGTTTCGCTATTCCATAAATTTGAGAGGCGTATGTCCATATGGGTTTTAGTAAGTAGGTATAGGTATTTAGTTTTTGTCGGATTTTTAAAGAAGAAATTTTGTGCAGTAGAGAATATAGAAGTCTTAGTCGATTGTTGAGGGTCAGCCGCTTCTGCTTAATGTGAGGCCCCCATGTCATCCTTCTGTCGAAAGTGAGTCCTAAGTAATGAACTGTGTTGGTTTGTGTTATCGGTAAGTTGTTTATGTAGACTGGAGGGCAAGTGTCGTGTCGTAGGGTGAAGGTGATGTGTTGCGATTTGTCAATGTTGAGTTTTATTTTCCATCTTTTAAACCAGTCTTCTAAATGTTGTAAATAATGCTGAAGGGTCTGTGAAGCCTGAAGTATGTTAGTATGTCTAGTGAGAAGAGCTGTGTCATCTGCATATGTCGCTATTAATATGTTAGGATGTGTTGGTATGTCATGTGTATAGATAATATACAGTAAAGGTGCGAGAATTGATCCCTGCAGAACTCCAGCCCTGACTGGACGTATAGAAGAGGTATCTGTGCCCTGCCGGACAGTAAAAAATCTGTCGGAAAGAAAAGAGAGAAGAATAAGATAGTAAGTTGAAGGAAGGAATGATTTAAGTTTGAAAAGCAGTCCATTATGCCAAACTCTGTCGAAAGCTTGGGCTACATCCAGGAATACGCCAGTAGCATATAATTTGTCCTCTAGTGCAGCGGAAATGTAGTCTGTGACTCTATGTAGCTGGTGTAAAGTTGAGTGTAATGAGCGAAAGCCGAATTGGTGGTCAGATAGTATCTGATTGTCTGTCAGTATGTCCAGTATACGTTTGTAAATTAGTTTTTCAAAAACTTTTGAGCAAATGGGAAGTAGACTAATCGGTCTGTAAGAAGAAGGGCTACTAGGATCTTTGTTGGCTTTTTGTATCATCAGTACTTGCGAAAATTTCCATTGCAAAGGGAATTTTGTTGTCCTGAGTATCGCGTTGAAAATTGTTGTTAAATAGACTATTGCTTTCCTGGGCATCTGTTGTAGTAGCTCAGCTGTGATGAGATCATATCCAGGGGCTTTTCTTTTCGGTAAGTTCCTGATTTCTACCAGAACCTCATTTGGGGTAAAGGCAGATGGAGGTAAGCAAAGTGGTAAAGGGGTGTCAAGGAAATTTTGTATGTAATTTTCATGTTCGATGTCTTTGTAGTCTGTATGTGGAGTAAAAACTGTCGATAGGTGATTCGCAAAGAGTTCAGATTTTTCACTGTCAGACAAGGCAAAAGCACCATCCTCTTTTCGGAGTGGCACTGACACCTCACGATGCTTTAGCAGCTGTATCGTTCTCCTCCATAAGCTTCCATCGCCGGTATTAAGGTTTTTAAGAAATGTACCATAGTTAGTCTGTTTGAATTTCCGTATTTGTCGTTTTAGTTCGTTATTTATACGATTGTAAGTCTGTTTGTCCGATGGTAATCTTTCGGTCTGCCATACCTTACGAGCTCTTCTCTTTGCTCTGATCAAATCCCTAATGTACTGTGGGTAGTTTGGTTGGGTACTATGTTTGCGCTGGGGGAGGGATGAAGACCATGCAGATTCTTGGATACTCTTCGTGAAGACTTCAACACCTTCCTCGATTTCATTGTCAGATTTTAATGCTATGGGAACGGAAAACAACTTATTCAGATTAGCTTTGTAACAATCCCAATTTATATTTCCTTGAATTAGCGTAGGGCGCTTTTCCTTTTGACGTGGTTCTTCAAAAAGGACCAAATGTATAAGAGAATGGTCAGAGCAAAGATCAGAACTAGACCTAACTGTGAAAGGTATGGCGTGCAGTCCTTTAGTCACAAAAAAGTCTAGCAGGTCCGGGGTCATAAGTCTTGATGTCGGCCAGTAAGTCGGTGTGTCTGGGGAAATGATATTTAATGAAAGCTTATGAATAGCCGTTTGAAGATTTCTTCCCCTTGGTGTGCATAATCGAGACCCCCATATCTGATGCTTAGCATTGAAGTCACCTCCAGCTATGAAGCGTCTTCCCAGTTGTTGAAAAAAGCTGCAAAACATGTCAGGTGTCAGCCTATACCGAGGGGGACAATAGACCGCTGCTAAGGTTATTGTGTGCTGTGTGGTGTGGAGTGTTATAGCAGTAGCTTGTATGTCTGGTGATTTAGGTAAATGTATAGGATAGTGTTTTAGTGATGTTTTAATGATAATGGCTGTTCCTCCGTGTGAAGTGTTATCTGGGTGATCGGTCCTGTAAATACTGTAGTCCGGGATATTTATTTTGTTACGTGAAGTGAGGTGTGTTTCTGTTATCAAGGCAATGTCTGTTCTTTTTTCGTGTAAGTATATGTCAAGTTCGGTTTTATGTTGAATCAGTCCATTTGTATTCCACAGAAGGACAGACAGAGAACCTACAGTCAAGCCTTTACGGTCCATGAGCAGGGACGAAGGCTTGAGTAAATTGTGCTAACTGCTGAAGAATGCTGAAAAGAGGCTGGATAAGGTTATTTAGACCGTGTAGTAAAGTAAAAATTTGAGGATTCTCACAAGAGAGCATCGGCTGAGAATTGCCTGGCCTCATACCTGACATACTTACATATTCGTTTTGTCTTCTTTCTGAGGAATGTAGCTGCTGCTGCGAGCCAGGGGCTGGTCCTCTTTGTGTAGGCTGAGGTTGTTGTGGCTGTTGAGGCAATGGAGGAAAATCTTGCGGCATCAATGGAGGAGCGGCAGGTTGAGCTGGCACGGTTCTCTGGTGGGGATGAGTTCGCGAGCCACGAAGTGTTCTCAATTCTTTCAGGGTTTGACATCCCCTATAGTTTGCCGGGTGAGCTCCTTGGCAATTTGCACATGTAGCGGGTGTATCTCGAGGTTTCTGGCATGAAGAGCTTTGGTGTTGTTGCCCGCATCTGACACATTTAGGTATGTGGTTACAGTAGCTCTTAGTGTGACCGTACTGTTGACACCGATTACACTGAGGTATAATTTTCTTCTTACGAGGTTCTTCGACGATCACTCGTGTGTACCATATGGTTTTTATTTGAAATATATTTTCGTTGTATGTTTGTTTAGTAATATCGACGAAAAACATTGGCAACGGTTCCTTAAATCGGGATATTACGTTGTTGACGTTTGCTACATCATATCCATAACCTTTCAATCCCTCTACGATAGCAGAGTGAGGAGTTGAGTGATGGAGATTTTTGATAACCACTCGTGGACATCTATCTTCAGGAAGCTGGAATGTGTGAAAATCCGCTCCTTGTTTTCTGAGAGAGCTAACAATGTCACGATAGTACTGAGGTGTTTGCGGGTATACACAAATATTTTTAGCCGTAGATTTTAGATTAAATGAATTTGGACCACATACCTTTTGTAGAAATTGTACAAAAGCTGAGTAGTTTTTCTACTCCGTTAACGAAAATAGGTGGAGGTTTATCGTTCGTCTTTTGTGCTGTTTCTTTTTGTTGGGTTTCATCACTATTTGTTAAAATTTGAAATCTATTGAAAGTTGATGTGGATGGAGTTGATTTGGTTAGGTTTGAAGTTGTCGGAGTTGATATAGTGGGCCGTTTTTGTTTTCTTGGGTCGCTTTCGCCTTCTGAATGGCGTTTTCGACCTGTAACTATCTCCCAGACACCTTCACATTGAGAATCGTTAGTTGCATTTAAGTCTATCGCTTCCATATCACTAACACTTTCTGAAGCCGAGGAGGGCTCTGTCATATTACCTGTTCCTTCGCGCACACACTTACTTAATTAATAAGTTTTATAAATTAGTATGTTCTTAACACACACACCTAATAAAATTAAGTTATATTCATTTTAAATATCATTTAAAATATAAAAAACTGCATTAACAAAAAACTAACCTTTTACACCACACTTATATTTGAATTAATAATCACATATGTGAAGATATGGGAAGGTTACTTACTGGGAACCAGTGTTGCCACAGTTTTGTTCTACGTTTTAGAAAAATATATTTTTCAACCATTTAGAATAATAATGAAAACTATCCTATCATTTAAGTTGGACCAAATAATAGATACTTACGAAGTTTGATCAAAGTCGGTTCAGTAATTTCAGAGTTTATCGCGAACAAACATTGTGGCACGAGATTTATATATATATATATATATATATATATATATATATATATATATATATATATATATATATATATATATAAACCTTGGAGTTACCTTTAACCAAAACTTATTCTCGAATAACAATGTATCTGAAATATCCCGAAAATCCATTTTCATGCTCAAACAGCTCTATAGCTCCCGTGAATCCTTACCTATAAAAACCTGTCAGCTACTCCTTTCCTCTGTTATCTTCCCCAAATTTCACTACGGTTGCCTAACCGATGAACTAGTGGAAATCAAATTAAAACGAACTGCTTTATAAGCTTTATTTTCTTAGCCCGTAGAACTGACCTGAAAATGGCTATATCCTTCTGTTCGAAGGCAATATTTCCATGACTTTTACCTATACCAAATTTTAAAAACGCTGCAAATTATTACACAATGGTTTATTAATTCTTCTTCTTTATCTTCCTCTTGGAGCCATTATTGGCGTAGAGACGCCTCGATCCAGCGCTGCCAGTTATCTTCCTCTTGGAGCCATTATTGGCGTAGAGACGCCTCGATCCAGCGCTGCCAGTTATCTTCCTCTTGGAGCCATTATTGGCGTAGAGACGCCTCGATCCAGCGCTGCCAGTTATCTTCCTCTTCGAGCCATTATTGGCGTAGAGACGCCTCGATCCAGCGCTGCCAGTTATCCCGGTCTCCGCTGAGTCGTTTCATTTCTACAAGGGTCTTGCCCCTGTTACTCCCAATCCTCTGGACCATATCCTGATAGGAAATTCTAGGTCGGCCACGTGGTCTTCTTCCTGTAGGTCTTGCTTCCAGTGTCCTTCTGGGTTCCCTTATTTCGTCCATGCGGCAGACATGACCAAACCATTTTAATTGCCTGTTTTCCATTATCTTCTTCAATGGTGGTACCTCGAGTTGCTCTCTGATTCTATTGTTCCGGAAACGATCTCGCCTTGTCTTTCCCGCTGCTCTACGTAAAAATTTCATCTCAGCAGCAGTGATTCGACTGATATGTATGTCGAGCATCACCCAGCTCTCGCCTCCATATGTAAGCACTGGTAAGTAAATGGCATTATATATGTGCATCTTAACATCTCGCCCTACTTCACGGTGTCCTATTATACTATTGTTGATCTGGTAGTACACCTGGTTCGCTTTATTGATCCTATTTCCTATCTCTTGGTCAATTCTGCCAGACCTGTCTATAATGGTTCCCAGGTAGTTGAATTCATTTACCACTTCTAGGATCTTCCCATTGCATACCATTTCAACATTTTCTTCTTCGTTCCGTGAGAGAACCAGAATTTTACTTTTGGAGTCGTTGATGGACATTCCCTTACGCAATAGTTCTGCCTCCCATTCCACCAGAGCTTGTTGCAGCTTTTCTTTCATCAAGAATAGGAGAGGGCTAAGACTGTCCCCCTGTCTGACTCCTCTATCAAGAGGAAATGATTTGGATTCTCTACCATTGATTCTGACTACTCCCTTTGCATTCCTGTATGCTGATTGAATTGCCTGCATCAAATCTATGCATTTTGCATCCTTGCAGTTTATTACTTCTGATTAACAATATTAGGATATAACTGTTGATAGGCAATTAGGTATATAAAAACAACTAAATCAAAGCATCATATCATAAAACTACTACTAATTTCAAAACGCAATATCTAAGGTAGCTGTTAACCAATTTCAATGATGCTTTTTTTCATTTGGTCCGAAATTTTTTTCTCTATCAAACAATTTTTGGTATTTATTTATTAGGAAAAACGGATAGTTTTTTATTCGTTATTCGGATTCTATGCATCTTGTAACGTAAACTCTCATATTTTGAGGGATGGGGGTTATTTTTTTTTTTTTTTTTTTCTCGATTCAAAATAATAATAATAATAATACAATACAAAATATTGAAAGTAATAAACCAAAAGCATTAATACAATACTGCGTTGCTATTTCCTTTTATTTTCTTTCGATTTTCATTCAAATAATTCAAATAAAATTTCCTGATTCCAGAAAACCTTACATTTTATTTTCATCATCAATAATAACCGAGATATCAGGGAATCACATCTCTTATAATTTGTGGCTTGAACATTTAAGTTTTTTTTTTTTGTTTTTTCTCTCTCTGTTCATCGCGTTGTCTTGATCACGAAAATCTTTTCGATTTTTCTGCATCTTTAATAACCGTTTTTTGTAGTAATTACATCTATATAATTTGTTACTTGAATATACATATGATTTTTTTCTTTTCTTTTTATCGCTCTTTACTGATTCTAAAACTCTATACATACTTTATCTCTATCATCAAAAATAACTGAGTTATGAGCGTATTTATTTGTAAAATTCATTTTTTTTTTTCTGTTTTATATAATTATTTGCGTTTTTTTTGGGTTAAAAAACACTAATAAATTTTTTCTCTATCTTCAAAAATAACTGAGTTATTGAATGAAATCACGTTTATCGGCCGCCATTTTAAAACTAACAAGCTGATATAAACGTCTAGGTGTTAGGACCATCGTTGAATGGGCTAGTATTTTTGTGGCGAATTTAAAAAAAAAAAATAGTCCAGTAGTTCAAGAGGAATGCCGCGGAAGGCGGACAAACATATTTTTTGTTTATTTGCTATTCGGATTCCACGCATCTTGAAACGTAAGCTCTCATATTTTGAGTTTTTTTTTTTTTTTTTTTGTCGATTACGAAGGTTCATTATTGAAAATAAT
Organism: Piezodorus guildinii; assembly: GCA_023052935.1. Taxonomy (NCBI): domain Eukaryota; kingdom Metazoa; phylum Arthropoda; class Insecta; order Hemiptera; family Pentatomidae; genus Piezodorus; species Piezodorus guildinii. The sequence goes on from CM041296.1 coordinate 7,280,538, forward strand.
AAACCAAAATATTTACTATACGTCTGACATGTCAAAGCAACTTTTTCACTAAAATCGGCTGGCAGAAATAGCTACTTTATACCATGTATTTTTTTTATTTATATTTTATTGAATTTTACAACTTTATATAAACATAAATACAATAATTAAAACTATTGAATTAGAATAAAGGGCGTGAAAGGCTTGTGAAGAAACTACCCAGCGGTAGAACTTCGATATTTATTCAAGTAACTTGATCACGTAGCCATCTTCTTTTCAATCGCCTCGGAGAGTTGTCAGGAATATATGAGGTTGATAGGTTGTGGACAAAAGGATTTATATGGGCTGGGAGATTGGAATTGAAAGTGGTATATCTGCTACGAGAAAGGTCTGCAACAAATGGGATATTAAGGTCGTTATGGATGATTTTATTCGTGACGAAATAAGGAGCATTTAGGATTTTGCGAAGGGTTTCGGATTGTAAAGATTGGATACGGGAGGGATTAGATGGCTTGGTAGAGCCCCAAAGCTCGATTCCGTATGTCCAGATGGGTACCATGTATTTTAAATCGATTTTCTCGAAAACGGGTCAACTCACTGAATTGATGCAAAATTTTACAATGTATGCTGGGCATCTTCTCTCCATCATGCCTACCACGCCAAACTATCATTTATCATCAAATTCGCTGATTGTCAACATTTCTTGACAGGTGTGAATAAAAAATGTGAAGATAAAAAAAAAAAAAAAAAATATTTAATCTGAAACACAGGTTGCCATCGAAATTTAGTTTGATTCTTTAAGGTTTTTTTATTCTAAAAATTCTTGAATTGATTTAATCAGAGGCAAGTGGAAGTCGCGTAATGCGCACACCAAATTTTCTTTTATTCAAAATGTATTAAAGACATGAAAAGAAGATAATTCAACGATCTAAACATGCTAGCCATTAAAACTTTTTTTTTTTCTTCGGTTTCTTCAGCTGAAGGTCAAGTCTGATAAAACCTGCAATTACTTGAATATCGATTACCCTCCTCGGAATCGCCTTTGCTTCCTCGTGGTTTTTTATAATCTTAGAGTCTGAGACGGAATGAAGTGGAAAACAAAATCCAGTGCTGACAACACACGACTTTCATTTACTTCGATAGTAAAAATCGATTTAAGAACAATTTAATAAATCTAAAGTTTAAAATGAAAAAGGAACGAGGACGGATTGTAACAACTATCGTGGGATCTCTCGTCTCCCAGTATGCTATAAAATATTCTCGTCAATACTAACTAGCCGAATCACGGAATACGCTGAGGAAATTATCGGAGACTACCAATGTGGTTTTAGGCGGAATCGCTCGACTATTGATCAAATATTTTCCTTACGTCAAATATTAGAGAAGGAAAATAATGGTGTAGTCCATCATCCTTTATATCGATTTTAAAAATGCTTATGATTTCGTAGACCGTCAGAAGCTGTATAACATCATGATTGAACAGGGGATACCTAAAAAGTAAGATAATCTAGTAGAAATGTGTTTGTCAGAAACATGCCATAAAGTTGGAATCGGTCATAATTACTCCGAGAGATTTGAGGTGCAATGGGGTTAAAAACAGGGCGACTCTCTTTCACCTGTTTTATTTAATATAGCTTTAGAACATGTCATAGGAAAGGTGACGTGTACCGAGAAAGGCTTAAATCTGGGTCATAAAATTCCGGTTCTGGGATACGCCGATGATTTGGTACTGCTAGGTGAAGACACGGAAACCATACAACTAAATACAAGTGCGTTAATAAAAACCGGTAAAGAAATAGGACTCGAATTAAATACCGGTAAGACGAAATATATGATTAGTTACAGAAACGGTGGTGATCTTGATATATCAGGGCATGCCTTTGAACAAGTAGTGAAATTCAAGTATTTAGGTTCAATGATAACGAGAAAAAATCTGGTGCAGGCAACACACGACTTTCACTTACCTCCATTTTTAAAATCAATGAAAGAATTTTCAAATACAGTTAGAGATAAAAATACGTGAAATTATTAAGGAATTAATCAAATTGAATTTCTATAGAAACATGTGTTTTATTAAAAAATCTATTATATTATTATCTAAAATAAGCAGTTAGTTTTATGTTCGTTTCATCACTCTCTATTAACTTTTAAAAGATTGTGTATGAGATGATATTTTTTCTAAAATCTTTAGCTTTCCAACGGTATATCATAAATGTATATCACTGCTCTTATGTTCAAAAACGAAAAATTGTATTAAAAAAATATTGTTTCTGTTTTCTCCTTTAGTTGGGCATCGAATTTATTCAATTTATATATTTACCTGTTTTTCATCAGCGTTAACAAAATAATCTAGTTATTATTATTGAATCTACAAAATTAAAGGTACATTAGGGGAAGAAAATTTAAAATATCGCCATTTAAGCCCTGTCAGACCATTTTTATCCAAATAAAACTTACATGATATTAAAGCCCATTAAATTTTACATCGATATAGCGAGTTTAATCAAAATCGTCGGAACGGTTTTTGAGAAAATCGAAAAAAGGTGCAAAATGCATGGTATAAAGTGCCTCATCTGGTAAGCTCATTTTGATGAAAAAAGTTTTGTCACGTCTCAGGCGTATAGTTGTCTTAAATATGAAATATCAGTTTCATAGGACTTACCGTTTCCGCCCGGGAGTTACCACACACACACACCTTTTTGCGGGACTTGGTTATTTGGACTCAGGGGACCCTAAAACGTGTATTTCCGTTGAAAACTGGAATTCGAAAATTTTCACGATCGCAATACTTCCCCTTACTATTTATAGTAAGTGAAAGTAAAAATGAAATCCAGGAGGAAATAAAGTCTAGGTTAAAGGCGGGAAATGCGTGTTATTATTCAGTTGCTAAATTACTTAGCTCGCAACATCTGTCTAAAAACTTAAAGGTTAGAATTTATAAAACTATTATTCTTCCGACGGTCCTTTACGGATGTGAAAGGTGGCCACTTACTTTGAAGGATGAACAACGGCTTAAGGTTTTCGAAAATAGGGCAGAAACGGTGTCGATCTTGGAGATATTGATGTATCAGGTCATACTTTTGAACACGTAGAGAAATTCAAGTATTTAGGTTCAATTATAACTAGAAAAAATGAAATCCAGGAAGAAATAAAGTCCCGGTTAAAGGTGGGAAATGCGTGTTATTATTCAGTTGCTAAGTTACTTAGTTCGCGGCTTCTATCTAAAAACTTAAAGATTAGAATTTATAAAACTATTATTCTTCCAACGGTTCTTTACGGGTGTGAAACGTGGCCGCTTACTTTAAAGGATGAACAGCGGCTTAAGGTTTTCGAAAATAAAGTATTGCGTAAAATATTTGGTCCGAAGAGAGATGATGCCACTAGGAAGTTCAGAAGGTTGCACAACGCGGAATTGCGGAGCTTGTATCCTGTGAATATAATCGAGTTGATAGCATTGCGGAGATTCAAATGGGCGAGTAAAGTTGTTGGGCTCGTTGAGGAACTACTTCCAAGAAAGTTGGTATTCGCTGAACCGTCTGCTAGGCGTCCGAAAGGTAGGCCGAAGCGTCGATGGGAGGATTGCGTTAAGGCTGATCTCGGGGGCTTGGCCTTGAACGGTGATCAATAGACGAGTCAGTGTAGACAGTATTTGGAGGTATCGTCATCGAACCTTCGGGTTCGGTAGGTATGTTATTATTATTATTATATTATTAAAGTTTAAAGTACTTTTAATTTAATATATATAAAAACTTTATTCAGTTTTAATGGAAACATATGATTTAGATTAAATAATACAATGATATTAAATTATTACGTATGATAACCTAATAAGTTTATGCCCTTCGTCGCTTGTTTATTGTTTATTTATTTAACGTCAGTTTATGCTACTATGGCTAATCGGACGATGCTACAGTGGGAGTCCTAAATTTTGTCTATCCAGGTTTTATTAGGATAGGGATCTTTAACGAGTACCTGACATCGCACAGGCTCGGGACCACCTTTTAACGTCCCCTCCGAAGGACGGCGTAACTAAGGATTTTTTACTCCCATTAAAAATTCCTAGGACCAACTGCGGGTTTGAACCCGTGACCTTTAGCATGGGAGGCTGTTACGCTAGCCACCCAGCTACAAGTGATACAAGACCCGCCCTTCGTCGCTCTACATTATGTTTCACAACTTTGTATTGCTATATTTTTGAACGGCTGCTTTTCTAAGGCAGCGGTAGCTTCAAAAACTATATTAATTAATATATTTAATTTATGTATAGACTAATATTACTGAAACCATTGGATTTCCTTTCCAAAGGTATCGTGTTTACCAATCCAATCGGTGGCATACAGGGGAATATTAAAGTAAACAAGTTTTAATAAATAACACTATTATTTATAATTAACTTACACACTGTTATGTATTGAGAATACTGAGGGTAGTTCATTATTAAATAATTTTATAAACACTTAAATGAGCACATATTAACTTCCTTTTGTCAGTCAATTATTTTATTTCATAAGCATTAACATCTATCAACGTTTCGGGGCTGTTTCCCCATTTCCAAGACTTTTTTTTAAAAACACATTTTCACATATAACCCATCACTTCACTTCATAGCTTACTGCTATTCGTCCTCAGGGTGTTCATTGGCTTACTGTTTCTTTATTTCTTAATGAACACCCATGAGGACGATTAGCAGTAACATGAATGAAGTGAAAGGGTTATATGTGAAATGTGTTTTTAAAAAAAAAAAAAAAACTTTGGGAAAAGGGGGGAAAACCCCGAAACCCTTGATAGATTAATGTTTTTTGAAATAAAATAATTTTATTGACAAAAGGGAAATTAATATGTGCTCATTTAAGTGTTTAATTAAGAAAAACTTCCAGAAAAATTAAAAAAGAAAAAAACTAAATAATTTTAATATTAAACAAAAAGATTAAGAAGC
>CM041296.1:7285552-7349176 GCA_023052935.1 Piezodorus guildinii
TGGACTCAAATGGCACTTGGAGTGGTGCGGCTGCTCATTGACCGTGGCGCGTGGTCAGTGACAAAAATAATAATGGATGGAATGCCTTAAATGGCTGCATCTCAGAATGGCCACTTGGAGTGGTGCGGCTGCTCATTGACCGTGGCGCGGTGGTCAGTGACAAAAATATTAATGGATGGCTGCCTTAATATATGCATCTCAGAATGGTCACTTGAGGTGGTGCGGCTGCTCATTGACCGTGGCGCGTGGTCAGTGACAAAAATAATAATGGATGGGCTGCCTTAATGTATGCATCTGATAATGGTCACTTGGAGGTGGTGCGGCTGCTCATTGACCGTGGCGCGGTGGTCAGTGACAAATATAATAATAGATGTACTCGGCCTTAATGGCTGCATCTCAGAATGGTCACTTGGAGGTGGTGCGGCTGCTCATTGACCGAGGTGTGGAGTCAATTTTAGAAATAACTATGAAAAACAGCCTTATCCTATGCTTTAGATCGAAACATAAAGCTATTGAGGAATACTTGAGATCTAAAGGTGGTGTTGAATAACAAGTGAGTTAGGAGTAGGAGCTAAAATTTGGTTTTTAATGTAATTTATTAATGTTTTATCATTTGAAGGTTGATAAGTAATTGTAAAAATTAAAAAGATTATAAAAGTCTCATGTTTCAATCGTTATTTATTTAGTGACCTTTCTTAAATAAGTTTGCGGCCTTCTGTATATAAAGTCCTATCAATCCGCAATTTTTTGGTTGGTCATTCTTAATCCGATCTGCATCCCTATGTATCGCCACTCCTTTCTTTATCAGGAATCCCAAACTCTAAGTCCCGTCGGAAAATTCAGCCATTTCCTGTTCATTCCGTTCCAAGTAGATTTACTAATTTCAAGGAAAATCAACAAATAAACCAAACTGATACGTTTATTTATCTATTCATTGTTATTTCATTCCGTGCATTTAACACCAAGTATTATTTGAAATGATTAACTTTTCAAAGATGTAAAATTAAATTACATATTATTTTATAAATGTTCAAAAGTTTTATAATTTATTTTTTATCTCAACTATATATTTACAATTATTTTTTTGTTATTTATTTATTTAGTTTTTGTTTCATGTATGTTTTTTATTCTTTATTGTACATTTTCATTAGAAATTAAATTGTGTTTACTTTGTTTTGTTAGTTTAATTTTATATTCCACTTTTTATTTACAGTTGCAGTAATTTGAAAATAATATCAAATTTTTATTAGAATTAAAAACTCTATTGCACTAAGTTGATACGTAACATGTATATCACATCAAAAAATCTGGTGCGGGGGCAACACACGACTTTCACATACTTCCTTTTTTTAAAATCAATAAAAGAATTTTTAAATACAGTTAGAGAAAAGAATACGTGAAAATATTAAAAAATTCATTAAATTGAATTTCTATAGAAACATGTGTTTTATTAAAAAATTAATTATATTATTATCTAAAATAATCAGTTGGTTTTATCTTCTTTTCATCACTCTCTATTAACTTTTAAAAGCTTGAGTATAAGATAATATTTTTTTCTAAAATCTTTAGTTTCCAACGGTATATCATACACGTATATTACTGCTCTTATGTTCAAAAACAAAATATTGCATTAAAAAATATTATTTCTGTTTTCTCCTTTGGTCGGGCATCAAATTCATTCAATTTATATATTTACCTGTTTTTCATCAATAGTAACAAGATAATATAGTTATTTTTATAGAATCAACTAAATTAAAGATACTTTAGATAAAGAAAATTTAAAATATCGGCATTTAAGCCCTGTCAGACCATTTTTATCTTTATTGTATAAAACCTACATGATATTAAAGCCCATTAAATTTTACATCGATATAGCGAGTTTAATCAAAATCGTCGGAACTGTTTTCGATAAAATCGAAAAAAGGTGCAAAATGCATGGTAAAAAGTGGCTCTTCTGGTAAGCTCATTTTGATGAAAATGGTTTTTTAACGTCTCGGGCGTATATTTGTCTTAAATATGAAATTTCAGTTTCATAGGACTTACCGTTTCCGCCCGGGAGTTACCACACACACACAGACCTTTTTGCGGGACTTGGTTGTTTGGACTCAGGGGATCCTAAAACGTGTATTTCCGTTAAAAACTGGAATTCGAAAATGTTCACGATCGCAATACTTTCCCTTACAATATATAGTAAGTGAAAGTAATAAAATTATGAATAAATTAAATTATATCATTTAGATTTGAAAAGCTTTATGATAAATTCACAAAGTCAAATTAAAAAAAAAACATCTAAACTATCCCCTGTTTTAATAAATTTTTGCTTTTTAGCGTATCACTGTATCAATGCTCTTATGTTTTTCTTTAATTTTTATATTTTGTTCGAAATATCATTAACAAATATGTTATCCTCACTTGTTACAATCATTTTGACTTTTTAAGTTTATATATTTATATAGTTTATTCACATGCTGGAAGGAATTAGTCCGGGTGGCGGCCATTAAGTGAAACAACTAAATAGTTTCAACTATTTATTGTGTGCCAACATTTCGACCCCTCTTGGAAACATTGAGTTTCCATTCACCCACCATGCGCCCTGATGATGACCCACAAAGGGAGGTCGAAATGTTGGCACACAATAAATAGTTGAAACTATTTAGTTGTTTCATTTAGTGACAGCCACCCAGACTAATTCCTTCCAGTAATGCTCTATGGTCAACTAGTTACATCCACAATTAATTTATTCATAATTTTATTAAAAATAATATACATGTTGTATACCAAGTTAATGAAATCTGGTGTGCGCAACACACGATTTTCACTTACCTCCATTATTTATATCAATTTAAGAATTTTTAAACAAATTTAGAAACATTTGTTTTATTAAATAATATATTCAATATTATCTATAACAATCAGTTTGTGTTATCGGAATTTCATCACTCTCCGTTATTTTTTACAATAGCATGTGTAAGATATTTTTTCTTACATTCTTTAGCATTCCAACGGTATATTATAAATGTATATTACTGTTCTTATGTTCAAAAACAAATGTTACGTTAAAAAAAAAATAGTTTTGCAGTTTCTCCTTTAGTCGTTCAACTTGCATATTAAGGTGTTATTTATCAATGCTAAGAAGATAATATGCTTATTTTTTATAAATTCTACAAAATTAAAGGAACTTTAGAGGAAGAAATTTAAACTTACAGGCATTTAAGGCCTATTCTAATCAGAATATACTCTACATAATATTAAAGCCCATTAAATTTTTCATCCATATAGCAAGTTTAATCATAATCGTTATAGCCGTTTTTGAGAAAATCGTAAAAAGGTGCAAAATGTATGCATACTACGATATGATGTAGCGGTATAAGGTGGCCCTTCTGGCTAGCCGATGAAAAAGTTGCTGTAACATCTCAGGCGTATAGGTGTCACATATGAAATTTCATTTTAGTACACCTTTTCGTGCCGGACTTACCACAAACACACTGACCATTTTGCAGGACTTGTTAATTTCGACCCAGGAGACCCTAAAACGTTTATTTCCGTTGAAAACTGGAATTTGAAAATTTTTGTGATCACAATATTTTCCCTTACTATGTATTTGATATATAGGTAAGTGAAAGTAAAAATAGAGTTTAAATGAGATAAAAATTAAATAAATAATAAGAATTAAATAATTAAAAACTGAAATAATTGTGACTTTAATGACAAATTTGAAATGTTATTAATTAATTAACCATATGAAGGTTGTTATTTAAAAAAAAAAAAAAAAAAAGTGGTATTTATTTATATAGGCCCTGCCCTACAATGCATCGATACAAGTTTCATAAAAATATTTATATCCATTTTCAAGTAAATTTTAAAAATGTGTACAGTCCATGTAAATTTATTATTTATTTATCGGTTCGACAGGCGCCTGAAGCTGCCCTTGGCCCTCTCAACTGTACTTTCCCAATCACTTCAGTCAGCAGCATGTCTGCTGGATACTCCTCAGCCACACAGTCCTTCCACCTTCCCTTCGGTCTTCCACGTGGTCTGACTCCATCCGGGGTCCCATAATATAATTTCTTTGCGGCTCTATCTTTATCCATCCTGATAACATGTCACAGCCATTTTAAACGCTGGGATTCGCACAAAATGAGAAACTCGGAGATCGTCGAAAAGGTCGTAGATCTCTTTGTTCTTCCTTGAGCGATAGGCACCATTCTCTCTAACTGGCCCTAAGATACGCCTCAGCACTTTCCTTTCAAATCTATCGATCTTTTCAGCCAGACTTTTGCGTAGGGTTCAGGTTGCACTGGGATAGGTCAGTACAGGTCGGATGATTGTTTTGTATATAATCATTTTGGTCGTCATACTTAGAAGCTTACTTCGGAGAAAACTTCTTAGAGCGAAATATGCTTTGTTAGCCCCCATTACTCGATTGCGAATTTCTTCTTTATTATTTCTTCTTATTTGCGAAGTCCATGTAAATGGCGCTTTATTTTTGAAGAGTTAATGGATGGAAAGTTGCTGTTTCTGGTGCATTAGTGAATTACATACTTAAAAATGTACTTTCAACTTCACTTTTGATGAAAGACATAATATTGCTGTAAAACATATGATATCCAAAGGCTGTGTTAAACTTTAAATAAGGTTTTGTGTTGAGGCGAGAAAACTTATTTTTATTTTTTTTTTGTCACCTTGTATGCAGCTGAGTCCCCATTCAAGATAAGCTAATGCATTGATATGAGTTTTGTCAAAATCTTTACTTCCATTTTCAAGGAAATATCCACAATTGACATAAAAAAGCGCCATTTTTAAGAGTTTTTTTTTGTTTTAATTAAAAATTGTTATACCTATTGTTATGTATTGAGGGGAGTTCATTATGAAATAATTTTAATAGCTATCATCGGCAAAACATCAAAAGGAGTTTACCTCCATGCCCCCCCCTCCCCAGCGATACCTCGGGAAACTTCCCAGACACTAAGACAAAGGACCCCCGGCTTAGGGCACTTCCCATATCAGTTCTGCCCGAGGTGGCGACTATGAGAAAGAAGATTCGAAAAGGTCAGTCTGATTCCAGCCAAGAGATTGAAGTCCAGTGAGAGATGAGAAGAGTTTTATAATCGAGAAGAGCAGTTTAGTCCAGCCACATAAGAGTCAGAGATCCAAAAGAAGTCGGTCGGAGTCGGAGACCAGAGAGCAGCTAGACAGAGTCGAGCCGCTGGGTTATGAAACTTAGCAGGGACTAATTCCACGATCGCCAGTAGCTGTTTGATGTTTTGCTGACAATGGCTTCTTAATGTTTAATTGATTAATATTTAAATTATTTAATAATGAACTCCCCTCAGTATGCTGATTACATAACACTAATTTCCAGGAGTCAGGAAAATATGTAGTGCGGAGTACAGCATTGTAAAAGTAAGTGAGGTACAGGATGGCTTTTTGAAGATGTTTTAAGATATAGGATGTGACTAGGCCATGTCCAGGAGTTTTGCAGGATGGTAAACTATGGATGATGTTTGCTATTTCAGATGGATGGAATGCTTTAGGAGGGAGGTTCATTGGAAGAGGAGTATCCAGTTCAGCTTCAATACATTCAAAGTGAAGAGGATTTAAGGATATCAGGATAGGGGTTGTAAATTTTAAAGAGATGCTGAGCGAATGTCTGAGATTTTCGTTCGTTAGATCTTGTTCGGGATCGGGATTCGTTTTTGAGAGGATTGTTAAAATCTTTAAAATTTAGGAGCTTTTTAGTGGTCGCACATAGTGATTTATCAGTGGTAGTGAGGTTTTCAGTCAGGTTAAGTGAAGTTAGAGTTTTGAATATCCTGAGTTCTGATTTCAGTTTGTTGGTCAAATTGGTATATTAAGTCTTATCTGATAGATATCTAGTCCTATGCCACTTTGTCTCTTAACAAGATGCGAATGTGCTGTGGCAGTAGAGTCTGTTTAGTAGTATTGATGTTGGATGTTGTCTCTTGTACTGCTACTTATTGAGTCAGTGAGTATTTCAACAGCTTTGTCAATATAATGTCGAGTCTTTAGTGAAATGTTTAGGTCCAATTTGTTTCCTAAGTCGAATCGGAGCCCGTCCCAGTCCACTCATCCTGTAATCAATGTGGGGATGGGAGGTTTAGGAACAAAGCTCAAATGCAAGAAAAGCAGAACTGGACTGTAATCTGATGAGAGGTCATTCAGGGGTTTAATCAGGGTTTGGGAGGAGGATATCTGTGAGGAAACAAATATATCCAGGATATCAGGACGTTTTCGGAGAGATGAAATCCAATAAGTAGGGTTCTGGGGTGAGAGGATAGTACAGGAATTGGAGATTGAGACGTTAGAGAGGATGTTTCCACGAGAGTTGGATGTTCGGCAACCCCATTGCTGGTGTTTAGCGTTATAGTCTCCTCCAGCAAGAAAGCTCGGTTCTCGGGTCGGAATAGGTTATCGAGTGAGTTATATGCAAGGGGTTTATTAGGACAGTATAAAGCTGAAAGTGTAACATGGTAAGGACGAGTTGGAATGGTTATAGAGGTTGATTGCATGGCGTCAGTTGGAGTATAAGGAAAAAGGGATTGGGGTAGTGATTTATGGATGAGAATGCATGATCCGGCATGGGCAGAATTAGCTGGGTGGTCTGATCTGTTAGTGATGTAGTCTCGTATGGAAAATTTTGATCTTTGAGTGAAGTATATTTCAGTCAGTAGTACAACATCTATCTGTTTGTCATGTAGGAATATCTCGTGTTCGTCACGGTGGTTATGTATGCCATTTGCATTTCACAATACTATAGTCAGGGGCTTTACGCTCATCGTGAGAAATTAAATGGGATTGAGGTAAGGAGTCTATTAAGAACGGTGATAACAGGTTAAATGGTTTCTGTGAGATCTGAAAGGAAGGAGTTCAGGATGCAGTGTATGTTAGACAGATCTTGGTTGGGAACAGGTTGTGAATAAGGGACTTAAGGAGGATAAGTTGTGTGGTCAGGAGTGTTGACTGGAGACTGGATTCGGCGCGGGGTACGAGGATATTCTGTCCTCGGTGATACATGAGGTAGGAGTTTCGGCTGGCTTGGCTGAACAATAGGACGGGGTGTAATTTTCTGAGATATTGGCTTGTGAAACAGGATAGGAAGCAAGAGGTTTGGATTGGAAGTTCGGATGCGCCTGACGGTTAGTTTGTTTTTTCTTAAAGGTGGTGATCTCGGAGAATGATTTCCTGGAGTCCTAAGACTCGCTGACGGTCGACATGGAAGGCTGCGGTTGTGCGATGATAGGTTGTCGTTTCTGAATTATCGGGAAATCAGCCAAGTTGTCAAATTCAGGTACCTGAGTGCATGTCTGTTCTATTCTTTGTCCCGATGTGCTTTGAGTTCTCTGTCGGAGAAGAGTTTTATAAACCGTGCAGCCTCTCTAGCTTGCCAGATGGGCCTCGCCGCAAAGACAACACGTTGCTGTCTCAGTACAAGGCTTCAAACAGGTTTCCAAAGTTTGGGGACCAGCGCATTTAACACACCTAGCCTGGTGCAAACAGTAAGCTTTAGGGTGCCCCAAGTTTTGACATTTAGTGCATTGTACGATGCTTGTTTTTTTTTCTCGGTTCTTTGAAATGGACTGCAGAGTAGACCAATCTATTAATATTAAATATTTGTGAGTTGTTTTTGGTCGATTCAAGATCAATGAAAAATAGTGGTATTTTTTTTCTTCTTATATTTTTCTGTCAGGTGTGTAACGGATGAAACATTTCTAACGTTATGTACAAGCTCTTACAGGTCTCTTATGACGGCTTCTTTCGGTGTGGTTGAGTGAAGTCCTCTCAAGACCACTCGGTATGAGTTTTCTTTCTTTAATTGATAGCAGTGAAAGTCATAATCGTTTGCACTTTATTATTTTTTTGTAACTATTCTTACAGGTGGTGCTGATTTTGATGTCATTATGTCTTGAAAAGCAATGAAAGTTAGACTGCCCAATCAAGTTGGCTATTTTTCGACCGAAAGACATAAAATCTATTTTTGAGACAAAGACAGGAGGTGGTTCTGGATTTGTAAACCCTTGGGCCGGAATCTCATTTAAGCTTTTGGCTGCAACTGTGTTGTTGCTTTTAGAAGCAGGCGGAGTGGTAGAAGCTGACTGAGCGGTAGAGTTAGACTGAGGAGTAGAGATATACTGAGAAGTAGAAGAAGACGTAGACGGCATAATTGATTTGTTATTGTTGGCTACAGTAGTACTGCGAGTTTTAGACCGTGATATAATTTGTATTGACGTTAAAAAAAAAAAAAAAAATAATAAATGAAAGAATAATAAGAGAAAACTCACAAAAAGACCAGAAAAATTTTTTTCTTTTAAATTGTTTTATTTAGCAATTGTAATGTATTGAGGATACTGAGGGAAGTTCATAATTAAATAATTTTAATATTAAAATTATTAATGATAACGAACCTTCGTCGGCAAAACATCAAAAGGTGTTTACCTAGCCCCCTAGATTTCCCATCGGTAGGGCCCCCCAGCGGTACCAGAAACCTCTGGTACTTTCCCCCCAGTGGCGGCCAACAAGAATATTAAGGGTGGTCAAAAGATAAGAATAAGATCACAAGGGCTGTACCGCCAACCAGGGTACTTCCCATGTCAGCTCACCCGAGGTGACGAGGATGGGAGAGAAGATTCGTAGGGCAGTCTTATTCGAACCAGGAGTGAGTCAAGTTTGATCCTCAAGAAGAGGGAGTCGGATTCCACCTACAAGAAGAGGAGGTGGCCGTCGGGGTTCTGAGAGCAGCTGGAGGATGATGCCAAGAAAGGGGACCTAAGACTGATTTCACATTCGCCAGCCGGTTAAGTGTTTCAAAGGTATATTGTTATTTGTAATAGTGTATGGCAAAGGTAGTAAAATGTCCCTCAGTATTCTCAATCAGAGTTCTAGGCAATGGGTTAATATAACTTATATGTGTAAATTAATAATTATAGTAATGTATTAATTGAATCTTGTTTACTTTAATCTTACCCTGCATGCCACCTATTGGATTGGTAAACACGATACCTTTGGAAAGGAGATTCATGGTATCATTAAATATAGTTTATATATTGACTAAATATAGTAAGTAAGCTAGTTTTTGAAGCTACCGCTGCCTTAGGAAAGCAGCCGGTCAAAAACATAGCAAAATAATACCATCTCCCACAATCTTGGGCAATGAGTATTAATGCTATACAAAGTCATTCATTCCTTATGTACAGTAAATAAAGAAAAATTACAAAGAATAATAAATAAAGATAAAAATAAATAAATAATAATAGTTGAAATAAAAAAGAACATAATAATAACTTTGATGGCAATAAATAAAAGTAAAAATAATGTATATATGAATAATGTCTCGCTTACGAAGTGGGAAGTGACAATAGTGTTGGCCGAGACCTTGTAAACAATAGCTAGGCAGAAGGAATTAGTAGCCTCTCGGCAGGCCCCGTAAGGTATTTTTGTTCCATACGTCGGAAGACGGAGTAGTGGTATTAATGGAAATTATATATTTCTTCCAAGAATCTGTTTTACACTGATTGAATATTCTTCAGCATTTCGCCTGCTGTTTTTTTATATTCTATCAGGTTTTCAGACGTCGTAGATTTTTTGAAATTTTTATAAGCCTTACGCCAGTCTTTAATGGCTGTTTTACAATCGTCATTAAACCATGGAACAATAGGTCTTCTTGGTTGTCCGAAAGTTATTGGTATTGATGCTATAGCTGCTTCGCCAATGCTCAAATCTGAGGGTAAATGTTGAGGTGGTGAAGCCAAAGAGGTAAGGTTCCAATGGGTTCTATTTAGCACTCATCTTGGTTTTACACGAATGGGGGTCATGTTTTTAAATTTTATGAGTAGTGGGAAGTGGTCACTGTTGTACAAGTCAGGAAGTACTTTCCAGTCCACTACACCATACAATGCGGGATTGCAAAGTGAGAGGTCAAAGATAGAAGAAGATTGGAGATGTCTAAAACATCTTCGGTGATTTTACCCCGCAAATTAATGTTTTGAGAACCCCATAGAGGATTATGTCCATTAAGGTCACCAATAAGAAGAACTGGTTGAGGTAGTTGGGTGTAAATGTCTAGGAGGTGTTGTGTATCTATTGTGCGGTCTTGTGGCAGGTAAACGTTACAGATAGCAAATGAAAAACCTTGATGGATTCGGACTGCTACAGCTTGAAGGTGGGTGGCGATGTCAATAGGTTCTGAGTATATGGATTTGTGTACTGCTATTAGAACTCCGTGGTGGCTATGGTTTGGGTTGGGACTATCTTTTCTGTATATCTCGAAATCTTTTATTGTAATTGTATCCGTATTTGAAAGATGAGTCTCTTGAAGAGCTAAGCAAAAGAGATCTGTATTGTGTATTAGTACTTTTAAGTTATCGAAATGAATTTTCAAACCGTTACAGTTCCACTGAAGTAATGACATAATAAAAAATAAAAAAAAATAATAAAATGAAATAGGGATTTTTAAAATATGTTCTAATTTAAATAAACATATAAATAAGTTATGGATAAATTAGTATTTTTTTATTTTATATATTTTTCCTTGACGTTCCTTTTCTAGATTTCTGAACTTCGCATTCCTGTTTCACATCCAGTTCATCACTGGGTATGGAACCGATTCAGAGTTGGGTGGTGGGAAGGGAGATGTAGAAGTGGGGTGGGGAAGAGAAGGGGAAGGAGTGGGGAGGGGAAGAGAAGAGGAGAGGGTGGGGAAAAAGAGGGAGGAGGGGAGGGGAGGGAGAGAGGAGGATGGGTGGGGGGAATGGAAGAGAGAGGAGTAAAGGGTTGAAAGTGGGAGAGGTAAGAGAGGAGACGGGGAGGGAAGAAGGTGTAGGGCAGGTAGGTGAAGGTGGGGTGTTGATTGTGGGCTGTTTCTGTGTGCTATGGCCCCGGCTAATCTTAATTTCGTTTGTTTTATTTGATACTACTGCAGCTGGGCTGGGGTTAATATTCTCTTTTTGCTGAATGTTTTCTGAAAAATAGTACATAATATTGGCCTGGATGGCAACATCTTTTTTTTCAATATTTATATTTTTAGCTATTTGCACGAAACTTTTATTGAATTGAATCGATTTCTTTCTTTATATATTTTTCTGGCTTCAAACAAAGATACTTTATTATTAATTTGTATTGCTTTTACTTCTTTTAGGAATTTGAATACGGTATAGGATCGATCTAGAGCATTATGTGAACCATTACAGTTTATACACCTAGCTGGTTGATCACACCTAGTATTTTCTCCATGTCTAGCCTCACCACATTGAATACATACCGATTCTTTTTTGCATTGGGTCGTCGGATGAGAAAAGCGAAGGCAATTAAAACACCGCAATGGGTTGTGTAATGGGTATGTAAGGTACGACAATAGGAACCTCATAGCCAATTCGTAATGTTTCTGGAGGTTTCGGGGAAGGGAAGGTTACAATGTAATTGTGTGTTAAAATTATGTTCCCATGGTTTTTGACCTGATCCTAACTATAATAACATCGAATTACGGCCTTACTATAATTGAGTGTATTATGCGGCGTTACCTGAACAGGAAATTGATCACCAAAGTTTGTGTTTGACTGATGTATATATTGGCATTTAGTGTTTGTATTAGTAAAGTACCATCTTTTTTACATTTTTAACATTACCCACCAGATTTGTGATAACCTTATGGATGAAAAAGGGAGAAATTAAAAAAAAAATCATCTTGGTCGGTTCTTTTAACTATTAAATAAGTTGTGACGATATTTTCAAACCTTTGAGGAATAACTTTATCGGGAGGAAACTTGATTCGACCCCGAGCCTATTTTCTTTGTTTTTATTTAGGAGGCTAGAGAGATCAGGAGGGTCGGGGTGCTGTCCCATAATTAGTTGACGTCCGTAAAGTGAGTTAATATAAAACAGGACTTAACAGTTATCAAAAGAAATACAAAAAATTATAAGTTTAATAAATAAGGCAGAAAGAAAATCTGTTGAATTGTGGAGATCTCGCTGCAACCGCCTCCACCGATGTCCTAATGAATGCTTCACTCTTGAGAACTTTTTTCGACAAAGTGTAAAACAAAAAGCACAGAATTACAGTTAAGTGAATAATATCTAATTAAAAACTAAGAGGTTTTTTTCACCATTTACAAACAATTCTGGTAACAGTTGGTATTGTTTGTTAATAAAATTGACGTCACTGAGTTAAACAGAACTATTAGCATTGGATAGAAAGCAAGATAAAAGATACAACAGTACACCCTCGATATAGTACACCCCGCAGCCCAAGCTCTTAGGGCGCAACTATACTGCACGCGTGTTATGGGTTGAAGTGGTACCTAGAATTATATAGAACCCGGAAACGCTCCAGGCACCAAAACGTAGACATTATTAACCCGCCCTAGTAACATTATCGCGGCGTTTAAGGAAGGGAGGGCCATTCTCTGGGGGTTTGGAAAATTTTTGAAAGGTGACACATATTTGGGTAAGATTCTATCAACGTTTTAAGGAATAAAAAGGTTAAAATAAGAGTATAACTATGAAATATTGGATTCAAGCACATGAACTTTTCCTCCGCGACCAGATAATTTTCTTCGACATAATCAATTAAAAGAAATGAAATTTATGATTTAGAGACATATGATTTATATGAGTTATATCGAATGTCGCATTCGCGAATGATTTATGTATAGCGACCAAAAATGGCCTATAGTTTATTCTGACCGTTATAATGTCCGCTTTTACGGCATTGAGAAGCTCCATCCATTCGACAGTGGTAAATGGGGCCGAATTTATCATGAATTGGAGAAACTGATACACCTCAGTGACAAGAGCATCTATATTCCAACGGAAGCTACTAAAGACGAATTATTGACAGTTCACACGAAGAGGTATCTCAACAGTCTGAAGTGGTCTTGGAATGTAGCGACAATAGCGGAGGTACCGTTGCTCGCGTGCGTTCCCAATGTCTTTTGCCAGCGGTGCTTCTTGCGCCCGATGCGCTATCAGGTCAAAGGGAGCATGATGGCGGTAGAGCTTGCGCTGGACAGAGGTTGGTCCATCAACATCGGCGGGGGATTCCACCACTGCAGCAGGAACAGAGGTCAGGGGTTTTGCACTTACGCAGACATCACCTTGGCCATCGAACACATTTTCGAATCGAGACCGAATGTCAGAAAGGTGATGATAGTAGATTTGGACGCCCATCAGGGAAACGGCTATGAGAGGGATTTTATGAACAACCAGATGGTGTATATTATGGACATGTACAATAGCAATATATTCCCAGCTGACGAATTCGCCAAGAAATCAATTAGTTGCAAGATCGAATTGCAAAACTATACCCAGGATTCGGAGTATCTGGAAAAGCTCGAAAACGGCCTGGAACGTTCCTTGAATTCCTTCAACCCAGATCTTCTCGTTTACAATGCGGGGACGGATATCATGGACGGCGATACCCTTGGAAAGCTGTCAATCTCGCCACTAGGGGTCGTCCACCGGGACGAGATGGTATTCATGAAGGCGAGGAAGAGGAACATCCCTATCGCGATGCTCTCCAGTGGTGGTTACACGAGGCAGAGTGCTGCAGTCGTCGCCAATTCAATCGCCAACTTACACAATTTAGAGATCATCACTAAAAATCTAAATCCCTAAAAGAGGTATGTCGAGGAATCTCTGCACGACTAAATTGGAGTTTAGTGACTACACTCATCGAACCACCGGTTATTTTTATACCACGAAGACATCAAGATTCGAAATAAAACTTACGATGAATTTTATTAGTTTTGTAACCGCTGTGTGTTGTATCCATTGTACTTATAACAGCACATATCTGTATTGTCTTAGGGCGGGAAAGGTTTTTTAACAATTAAAATAATAATAGGAAATTCCCTTTGCAGTATCAGCGATTCGGACTGCTGTTATGGATCCACTTCTTTCAAACGTATGCTTCCGATAACAGAGGATAGAATATATGATCCCATCAAAGTAGGAGGGGCATTGGGGTCTAAGGACAAAGCAGATGTATTATTAAAGGTACTGCTTCCCGCAGCCTATCATAATTGTGGTCATACTCCTCTAAAACGGCTCCACCAATTTTTCATATACAGTACTCCCTCGTTAAAACGAACTCCGAGGGACCATACAATTCTCTGTTCGCTATAAAAGAATTCGTTATATCCGAAAACTATATTTTATGTACATATAGCTTTTGGTATAAATTCAGGTGGTTAAATAGAATATTTTCAATACAGCATTCGCTTCCAGGCACATGTTTATTTAGAAACTACAAAGCAGTTAAAACTATGCACTATGTACATATATCTATCACGTTTCACATTTTACATAATACTTTAAGATTAACATAAACCATAATTTAAAATACAAAACATAAAAGGGAACTTACAATGTCAGAATCACGGAAACCCATATAAAATTAAAATAATAAATAAAATACGAATGAAAAATCATCTAACTGACGCTTAAAAAAACAACGCTTATGTCTACAGATCTTGGTCCTTATGATCCTCTGTGATCTTCCAAGTCGCGAGATTGTCATCAACACTCACGTACTCGCTAAAGCTGCCTAATGTTTGCTTCATCATGGAACAGGCTTTTGATAGAGTAGATTTTGACATTTCGTATTTTTTCCTCAATTTTCGATTTTGACTCGATTGTTTTCATTCGCTTCTTGGAGAATCGCCAACTTTGTATTTAAATAATTTAAGACAGACTTGAACTCGACAAAACTTCGAATAAAAGAAATAACAAGGTAAAACTCTAGAAGCCAGAAGCTGAATCACAGAATTCAGCTGAACAGGGGAGTGGTAAGAAGGATTTGGATAGAAAGGCGCCGCTCTTTACCGGGAATGAAGACGTATCGTAATTCTTTTTCTTCATTTTTTGTAATAAATGAACAAATTCAATTCTGAGGTCCACAAAAGTAGTTCGTTATAAGCAAATATTTCGTTATAAAAGAAGAGAAAGCATAGTTTTCTATTAATTTTTCAAGGGACGGCAACGATAGTTCGTTATAAACGGGTGTTCGTTATAACCGTGTTCATTAAAAAGAGGATTTATTGTATAGCATTTCCAAGTCAAATTCAACCTTCTAAGTCGAATTCAACCTTTTCCAAGACGAATTCAACCTTTTCCATTTCAAATTCAACTTTTTTTAATTTCAATAAAATAATAAAAATCAAATTAACATAATTTGACAAACATAGACAAACTGATCTCAACAGTCCTACTTAACGGAGACCAAGGGCCGCCTTCCAAGAGTGACCTTAAAAAATATTTTTTAAAATTTGATGAATTTGTGGACCGGGTGGACTATGCAGAATGAGAGAAATAGCAACAGGCAATAACTCGTTTTATTTAATTTACTTTCACTGTTTCTCTTCTTGACACTACAGTTATTATTATTGGGCTGATGCGAAATTAATGCAGGTTTCCTCTATTGCAATATCTTAATTCCAATTGTGTAAACAAAGCTAATCCTAACATTGATCATTATTATACCAAAAAAAACCTTATCTAATACCCTCTCTTTCACCATGAATTTGTTTAGTAAAATCGTTTTGTTCAGTGTGTTCAAAGGTCTTGAATCGAAAATGTCAAAGTGCGATTTTCGTCAAATTTATTTTTACGAATTTAAATTAGGGCGCAGCGCTGCGCAAACGGCTCGTAATATTAATGAAGTGTGGGGTCAGAGGGCTATTAATGAGTGCACGGTGCAGCGTTGGTTCCAGAAGTTTCCCAGAGGAGATTTCGACCTCGAAGACAAGGAAGGTCGGGGCCGTCATCTTGCTCTGGACAACGACCAGCTGAGGTCAAAAGTGGAAGAAGACCCAACCAAAACCACACGAGAAATGGCGGCGGAACTCGGAACTCAAAAATTGCAACGTCTTTGCCCAGCATTGATGAATCGGAAGGGGCCGATCCTGCTCCACGATAACGCCAGACCACACGTTGCAGAACCAACGCTTCGACGACTGCACCAGTTGGGCTACGAAGTTCTCCAACATCCGCCTTATTCACCTGACCTCTCTCCTACAGACTTCCACTTTTTCAGGCATCTGGACAACTTTTTGAGGGAGAAAAATTTTCAAAACCAGGACGACATTGAAAATTCTTTTCGTGATTTCATTGAGTCCAGGGATTCGGATTTTTTTTCTGGTGGAATAAGAAAGCTTGTTGAACGTTGGCAAAAGTGCATTAATTCAGATGGAAATTATTTTGATTAAATATATATGGTTAAAGTAAAGATATGGCGTATTTACAATATCTACTAAAAACCTGCATTAATTTTGCATCAACCCAATATTTTCTTCTTTATTGGTTATCATTTAATTCTTATAATAAAGTAATGAATTAGTTAGTAGCTGGTTTCTTAGTTTAGTTAATTAGTCAGTTAGTTTGTATTATTTCGTTAATTAGTTATAACAAATGAGTTATTTATTATTTGTTTCTGGTTTCTTCGTTTAGTTAATTAGTTAGTAGTATTTTGTTAATTCGTTATAAGAAATGATTTATTTATTAGTTTATATTTATTATTTTTATTTACAAGTTATTATTATACTGTTCTTTATAAAATATGTTCTGTGACTTAATTTATATTATGTAATAAAAAAACGCGTTGTATCGCAAGATGGTACGCGTAAAAATAAATGCACCCATTGCAGGGTTACTGTAATGAGGAAAACCGTAAATTAACATAATTTTATGTTTTTATGGTTATTTTAATTATAAATTATGCTTTTTACACCCTTGTCGCTTGATAACTGTTCCCAGGGGCCTTTTTTACATATAATTAGTCACGATTATAATTATAACTATAACGGATAATTTAATTTTCAGACATTTTCGATAAAGGGCTGGTAGTAGAGTTAGCGGGGGTTCGTTTCAATATTATCAATAGAGGTTTATTTTAAATGTTTCGTATTTATTGGATACTAGGCTCAGTAGCTGTGTTCAAAAGGGTTCGTTACCGATTATACTATTAATTTTTATCGCACTCGCTCAAGTAGAGGTTTATTTTAAATGTTTCGTATTTATTGGATACTAGGCTCAGTAGCTGTGTCCAAAAGGGTTCGTTACCGATTATACTATTAATTTTTATCGCACTCGCTCAAGTAGAGGTTTATTTTAAATGTTTCGTATTTATTGGATACTAGGCTCAGTAGCTGTGTCCAAAAGGGTTCGTTACCGATTATACTATTAATTTTTATCGCACTCGCTCAAGTAGAGGTTTATTTTAAATGTTTCGTATTTATTGGATACTAGGCTCAGTAGCTGTGTCCAAAAGGGTTCGTTACCGATTATACTATTAATTTTTATCGCACTCGCTCAAGTAGAGGTTTATTTTAAATGTTTCGTATTTATTGGATACTAGGCTCAGTAGCTGTGTCCAAAAGGGTTCGTTACCGATTATACTATTAATTTTTATCGCACTCGCTCAAGTAGAGGTTTATTTTAAATGTTTCGTATTTATTGGATACTAGGCTCAGTAGCTGTGTCCAAAAGGGTTCGTTACCGATTATACTATTAATTTTTATCGCACTCGCTCAAGTAGAGGTTTATTTTAAATGTTTCGTATTTATTGGATACTAGGCTCAGTAGCTGTGTTCAAAAGGGTTCGTTACCGATTATACTATTAATTTTTATCGCACTCGCTCAAGTAGAGGTTTATTTTAAATGTTTCGTATTTATTGGATACTAGGCTCAGTAGCTGTGTTCAAAAGGGTTCGTTACCGATTATACTATTAATTTTTATCGCACTCGCTCAAGTAGAGGTTTATTTTAAATGTTTCGTATTATTGGATACTAGGCTCAGTAGCTGTGTTCAAAAGGTTCGTTACGATTATACTATATTATATATTTTTTTTCCACCTGTAGTTATTATGTTCGTTTTTTGATATAGGCTATAGTTCAAAAGGTTGTTACCGATAATATAATTTATGACCGTCAATAGAGTTTATTTTAAATGTTTGTATTTATTGGTACTAGGTCAGAGCTGTGTCAAAAGGGTTCGTTACGATTATATTAATTTTTATCGCACGCTCAAGAAGGTTTTTAAATGTTTGTATTATTGATACAGCTCAGAGCTGGTCAAAAGGGTCGTTACCGATATACTATTAATTTTTATCGCACCGCTCAAGTAGAGGTTTATTTTAAATGTTCTATTTATTGATACTGGCCGTAGCGTGTCAAGGTTCGTTACCGATTTACTATTATTTATCGCACTCCTCAAGTAGTTTTTTTAAATGTTTCGTATTTATGGATATAGGTAGTAGCTGTGTCAAAAGGGTTCGTTACGATTAATATTAATTTTTATCGCATCGCTCAGTAGAGGTTTATTTAATGTTTCTATTTATTGATACAGGCTCATGCTTGTCAAAAGGTTCGTACGATTATACATTATTTTTATGCATGCTCATAAGTTATTTTAAAGTTGATTATGGATAGGCTCATACTGTCAAAGGTCGTTACGTTATTATTAATTTTTATCGCACTTCAGTAGAGTTATTTTAATTGTATTTATTGTATACTAGTACTGTTAAAGGGTCGTTAATTATAAATTTTTTCCACTCGTCAGTAGGGTTTTAATGTTTCGATTATTATACTAGTCAGTAGCTGTGTTCAAAAGGGTTCGTTACGATTACATTTTATATCTCAAGAGTTATTTTAAATGTTTCGTATTTTGATACTAGCTCAGTACTGTGTCAAAAGGTTCGTACGATTATCTATTAATTTTTATGCACTCGCAAGTAAGGTTTATTTAATGTTTCGTATTTATTGGTACTAGCTCAGAGCTGTGTCAAAAGGGTTCGTTACGATATATAATTTTTATCGCACTCGCTCAAAGTTTATTTAATGTTTGTATTTATTGGATACTAGGTCAGTATGTGTTCAAAAGGGTTCGTTACGATTATCTATTAATTTTATCGCACTCGCTCAAGTAGAGTTTATTTTAAATGTTTCGTATTTTTGGATACTAGCTCAGTACTGTGTCAAAAGGGTTCTTACCGATTATACATTATTTTATCGCACTCGCTCAAGTAAGGTTTATTTTAAATGTTTCGATTTATTGGTACTAGGCTCAGTAGCTGTGTCAAAGGGTTCGTTACGATTATATATTAATTTTTATCGCACTCGCTCAAGTAAGGTTTATTTTAAATGTTTCGTATTTATGGATACTAGGCTCAGTACTGTGTCAAAGGTTCGTTACCGATTATACTATTAATTTTTATCGCACTCGCTCAAGTAGGTTTATTTAAATGTTTCGTATTTATTGGATACTAGGCTCAGTAGCTGTGTCAAAAGGTCGTTACGATTATACTATTAATTTTTATCGCACTCGCTCAATAGAGGTTTTTTTAATGTTTCTATTTATTGGATACTAGCTCAGTACTGTGTCAAAAGGGTTCGTTACGATTATACATTAATTTTTATCGCACTCGCTCAAGTAAGGTTTATTTTAAATGTTTCGTATTTATTGGATACTAGGCTCAGTAGCTGTGTTCAAAAGGGTTCGTTACCGATTATACTATTAATTTTTATCGCACTCGCTCAAGTAGAGGTTTATTTTAAATGTTTCGTATTTATTGGATACTAGGCTCAGTAGCTGTGTCCAAAAGGGTTCGTTACCGATTATACTATTAATTTTTATCGCACTCGCTCAAGTAGAGGTTTATTTTAAATGTTTCGTATTTATTGGATACTAGGCTCAGTAGCTGTGTTCAAAAGGGTTCGTTACCGATTATACTATTAATTTTTATCGCACTCGCTCAAGTAGAGGTTTATTTTAAATGTTTCGTATTTATTGGATACTAGGCTCAGTAGCTGTGTCCAAAAGGGTTCGTTACCGATTATACTATTAATTTTTATCGCATTCTTCGTGGACTTGGAACCATCAGCAGGAGTTGAAAAAATCTATGACCTTAGTAGACTGTACTATACCCGTGTAAAAGTTGAAAAACCTTACACAAAGAAAGAAATAGTTCAGTGTCATAACTGTCAGGCATATGGTCATACCAAAAGTTATTGCCATCACATACCACGCTGTGTGAAATGCGGTGAACAGCATAAATCAGAAGAATGCACAAGATCAAGATCTACACCCGCTGTATGTGCTCTGTGCCTCAAGGACCACCCGGCTAACTACAAGGGATGTGAAATCTACAAGAAACTCAGAACCAGATACCAAAAACCTCAGGATCCGAATGAAACAGCTACACCAATCAGAAGCAGAAGAGAACCATCTAAACTTGTAAATTCTAACTTGTCATTTGCCCACTTGCTTGGAGGTGGGAACCAGAGTCATGAAGTCGAGGCCCTGCCGGAACAACGTTTTCCTCAACATTCTCAATCTATTGTACAACAATCTATCCCTCAAAGTTTACCTGACCTTCAAAAAACTCGTCAACATCAAATTTCTCATATCCCTCCACCATCAAACGCCACGGATCTTACCAGTCTAATGACATCGTTCATCTCCGAAATCAAATCTCTTGTTATGCCGCTTATATCACTCCTTACAAATCTAGTATCAAATCTAATCCCTGCCTTGAAAAATCCTTAAATGACTTCACCTAACTCCTTATCCATTCTCCTTTGGAATGCGAATGGTGTTAGAAATCATACTGACGAACTGACAGCGTTGTTACAAGACAAAACAATCGATGTTGCACTTATAACTGAAACAAGACTAACGACTAAACAGAACTTCAAAATACCGCAATACATGACATACCGTACTGACCACCCAGACGGCAAAGCCCATGCCGGTTCTGCTATCATTGTCCACCAATCCCTCTCTCACCATTTACTCCCACTTCCCACCTATGATTTCCTACAAGCCACAGCCATAGTAATCAAGACTTTTTCCTTTCCGGTAACCCTCACATCTGCATATTGCCCTCCTAAACATTCCATTTCCAATTCTGAATTTGTATCCTTCCTGGATTCCTTAGAAAATCGTTTCATTCTGGGTGCAGACTTAAACGCCAAGCATCAGCAGTGGGGTTCCAGAACCACAAATTCTCGGGGACGAAATTTGCTGTCTGCACTCAACTCCAGAAATTTTAATATCCTGCCTCCTGACTCCCCTACCTACTGGCCAACCGATCCTAACCGCAATCCTGACATCCTCGACTTCTTTATCCACAGCGGATTAGGCTCCCTCAACGTTTCTGTAACTCGCCTTGATGAACTATCCTCAGACCATAGTCCACTGATCCTAAAAGTATCTCTCACTCCAATTCCAAAACCCATTCCACCATCATTCATCCGAGGCCCTGTCAACTGGAACCTTTTCCGCCAAATCCTGACCGATAAAATTGATCTCAGAGTAACCCTCAAAACCCCTGATGACCTAGATAATTCCGTCTATTCCTTTACCACCGCCATCCAACAAGCTGTCTGGACTGCTTCCTCTCCTAAACACTCCAATATAAATCCTGACCAAAATCATTTTCCACAACATATAATAGACCTCATCCACACCAAACGCCGAGCAAGATCATTATGGCAGCGCACCCGACACCCAACAGATCGCCGCTCCTATAACTTCTATTGTAGACAATTGAAGAGGGAGTTGGCGACCTTCCGTTCCCAGTCCTTTAATTCCTACCTCTCCTCTCTATCAGCTCGTGATAATTCCCTGTGGAATATCACGAAAAAGATCCTAAAATACCATCAAGTTTCCTATCCTCTCCGACGTGGTGATGACTCCTGGGCTGCGTCTGATGAAGATAAAGCCGAGGAATTCGCCACGCACCTCTCCAAAGTATTCACTCCTCACCCGGAATCCCACATCAATCACACCGAAACAGTGCAAGACTTTCTTATGTCACCAATTCCACTTTCCCTACCTCCTAAAGCTATTAACCCCTCTGAGGTCAAATATCTTTTCCAAAAACTGACCCTCCGTAAATCTCCTGGACACGATCTCCTTACTCCCCAGATCCTCCGACAACTTCCGCAGAAAGCTATTATATTCCTTACTTATATTTACAACTGCATCCTACGCACCACCTATTTTCCTCTGTTATGGAAACATTCCACTATCATTCTTTTTCTAAAACCAGGCAAACCTTCCAACAACACTTCATCCTACAGGCCTATTAGTCTACTCCCCATCCTCTCAAAAATCTTCGAAAGGCTTCTTCTTAAACGTATCCTACCCATATTAGAATCTCAAAATCTTCCTTCCCATCAGTTTGGATTCCGTCCTCAGCATTCCACAGTTCAACAGGGCTCCGAGTTGTAGACCATATTTCCTCAGCTCTTGAATGCAAAGAGTATTGTTCTGGTGCGTTTCTGGACATTGCGCAAGCTTTTGACCGGGTATGGCACACTGGATTACTCTTCAAGTTGAAAACCCATTTACCCCAGTCTCTATACCTAATTCTCAGATCCTATCTCTCTAACCGTTCCTTCCGAGTTCGCTGTGGTGTAGAATTTTCTAACCTTTATCCCGTTGAGGCCGGTGTTCCTCAAGGCAGCGTCTTGGGACCCGTCCTCTACATCCTTTACACTGCTGATATTCCTACACATCCTGATACCTTTCTGGCAACTTTTGCTGACGATACCGCCATCCTATCATCCAGTTCCAATCCTGAAACAGCATCCTTAAACCTTCAGAGACACCTTTTCCTTATCGAACACTGGTGTAATAACTGGCGTGTAAAGGTAAACGAAGCCAAATGTAAACACATAACCTTTACTCTTAGACGAAAATCCTGTCCGCCAGTTTATTTCAACTCATTACCAATTCCTCTCTCAGATACAGTCCGGTATCTTGGCTTACTGTTAGACAAAAGATTGACTTGGAACCCACATACAAGACTTAAAAGACAAGAACTCAACCGACGATTCGGACAGTTATACCGACTACTCAACAGAAAATCTGAACTTACAGTTGACAACAAATTATTAATCTACAAGACAATCCTGAAGCCCATCTGGACCTACGGACTTGAACTGTGGGGGACAGCTAAACGTACTAACATCAAACGCATTCAATCCTTTCAATCCAAAGTCCTCCGTACAATAGTAAATGCTCCTTATTATGTCTCCAACTATACCTTGCACCACGACCTTAATGTTCCATTTCTTTCAGACCTAATTCCATCCAAAATTTCCAAATTCCACCAAAACCTATTTCATCATCCTAATCCTCTAGCTCAATCCCTATCCAGCTCCACTCATCCATACAACCCACCTAGAAGGTTGAAACGGCAGTGGCCCCGCGACCTTTTGTAAATATATTGGAGTTCTAGCACTGGCTAGATTCTCCACTCAATGTGATGTATGTATGAGTGTGTGTATGTGTATATAGGTATAAGCGAATTCTTGACTGTATTGTTTTAATTCAATATTGTGTATATATTTTATTGTAATTTTATGCTGTGTAAATATTGTATGAATGTAGTATGTATGATATCTTTCAGCACTGCTATTAATGTCCAAAGTGGGACAGATTGTAATTTTACTGAATAAAAATTGTTGTTGAATTTAAAAAAAAAAAAAATTTTTATCGCACTCGCTCAAGTAGAGGTTTATTTTAAATGTTTCGTATTTATTGGATACTAGGCTCAGTAGCTGTGTTCAAAAGGGTTCGTTACCGATTATACTATTAATTTTTATAGCACTCGCTCAAGTAGAGGTTTATTTTAAATGTTTCGTATTTATTGGATACTAGGCTCAGTAGCTGTGTCCAAAAGGGTTCGTTACCGATTATACTATTAATTTTTATCGCACTCGCTCAAGTAGAGGTTTATTTTAAATGTTTCGTATTTATTGGATACTAGGCTCAGTAGCTGTGTCCAAAAGGGTTCGTTACCGATTATACTATTAATTTTTATCGCACTCGCTCAAGTAGAGGTTTATTTTAAATGTTTCGTATTTATTGGATACTAGGCTCAGTAGCTGTGTTCAAAAGGGTTCGTTACCGATTATACTATTAATTTTTATCGCACTCAGCTCAAGTAGAGTTTATTTTAAATGTTTCTATTTATTTGTACAGGCTAGTACTGTTCAAAATTCGTTACCGAATACTCAATTTTTATACTTAAGTAGATTTATTTAAATGTTCGTATTTTCATACTAGTCGTACTGTTTCCAAAATTTCGTTACCGATTAATAGTTTATTTTAAAGCCTCGCTATGATACAGGTTATTTAAATGTTCGTTATTATACTATCCAGTATTTGTGTCAAAGGTTCGTTTACCGATTATACTATAATTTTATCGCATTAAGTAAGTTTATTTTAATGTTCGTATTTATGGATACTATGCCATACTGTGTCAAAGGTTCGCTACCGATATAGATTAATTTTTCCACTTCGCTCAAGTAGAGTTATTTAATGTTCGTAATTATGATACTTAGCTAGTAATGTTTCAAAAGGGTCGTTCGATAGTATTTAATTTTTTATCGCACTCGCTCAGTAGAGTTTATTTTAAAATGTTTCGATTATGATACTATATTTTCATAGCTGTCAAAGGGTCTTATTTTAATTTTATTTTTATCCACTGCTCAAGTAGGTTTATAAAGTTTCGTATTTATTGATACTAGCTCATTATCTGTGTCAAAAGGTTCGTTACATTAACTATTAATTTTTATCGCACTCGCTCAGTAGAGGTTTAATTTAAGTGTTTCGTATTATATATTAATTTAGCTCAGACTGTCAAAAGGGTTCTGTTAGATTATACTATTTTTTATCGCACTCGCTCAAGTAGGGGGATTTATTTATAATGTTCGTATTTATTATACAAGCTCAGTAGTTTGTGTCAAAAGGGTCGTTATCCGATTATACTATTAATTTTTATCGCACTCGCTCAAGTAGAGGTTTATTTTAAATGTTTCGTATTTATTGGATACTAGGCATCGTACTGTGTTCAAAAGTTTTTACACCGAATAATTATTAATTTTTATTTGATCAGCTCAAGTAAGGTTTATTTAATGTTCGTATTTATTTGATCTAGCTCAGTAAGTTGTGTTTCAAAAGGTTTTCGATTATGATATAGATAATTTTTATCGCACTCGCTCAAGTAGAGTTATTTTAAATGTTTCGTATTTATTGGATACTAGCTCATAGCTGTGTTCAAAAGGGTTCGTTACCGATTAACTATAATTTTAATGCACTCGCTCAAGTAGAGGTTTATTTTAAATTTTCGTATTTATTGGATACTATGTCTCATACTGTGTCAAAGGTTCGTTACCGATATACTATAATTTTATCGCACTCGCTAGTAGATATTTTAATGTTTTCGATTCATGGATACTAGGCTCAGTAGTTGTAAAGGGTTCGTCCGATTATAATAATTTTGATCGCACTCGCTCAATAGATTATTTTAAATGTTCGTATTTATGGATACTAGGCTCGTATCTGTTTAAAAGGGTTCGTACCGATTATATTAATTTTATCGCATCTGCTCAAGTAGAGTTTATTTTAAATGTTGTATTTATGGATCTAGGCCAGTAGCTTGTCAAAGGTTGTTACATTATACTATTAATTTTTATCGCACTCGCTCAAGTAGAGGTTTATTTTAAATGTTTCGTATTTATTGGATACTAGGCTCAGTAGCTGTGTTCAAAAGGGTTCGTTACCGATTATACTATTAATTTTTATCGCACTCGCTCAAGTAGAGGTTTATTTTAAATGTTTCGTATTTATTGGATACTAGGCTCAGTAAGCTGTGTCAAAAGGGTTCGTTACCGATTATACTATTAATTTTTATCGCACTCGCTCAAGTAGAGGTTTATTTTAAATGTTTCGTATTTATTGGATACTAGGCTCAGTAGCTGTGTTCAAAAGGGTTCGTTACCGATTATACTATTAATTTTTATCGCATCTCGCTCAAGTAAGGTTTATTTTAAATGTTTCGTATTTATTGGATACTAGGCTCAGTAGCTGTGTTCAAAAGGGTTCGTTACCGATTATACTATTTAATTTTTATCGCACTCGCTCAAGTAGAGGTTTATTTTAAATGTTTCGTATTTATTGATACTTAGGCTCAGTAGCTGTGTTCAAAAGGGTTCGTTACCGATTATACTATTAATTTTTATCGCACTCGCTCAAGTAGAGGTTTATTTTAAAATGTTTCGTATTTATTGGATACTAGGCTCATAGCTGTGTTCAAAAGGGTTCGTTACCGATTATACTATAATTTTTATCGCACTCGCTCAAGTAGAGTTTATTTAAATGTTTCGTATTTATGGATACTAGGCTCAGTAGCTGTGTTCAAAAGGTTCGTTACCGATTATACTATTAAATTTTATCGCACTCGCTCAAGTAGAGTTTATTTTAAATGTTTCGTATTTATTGGATACTAGGCTCAGTAGCTGTGTCAAAGGGTTCGTTACCGATTATACTTTAATTTTTATCGCTAACTCGCTCAAGTAGAGGTTTATTTTAAATGTTTCGTATTTATTGGATACTAGCTCAGTAGCTGTGTCAAAAGGGTTCGTTACCGATTATACTATTAATTTTTATCGCACTCCGCTCAAGTAGAGGTTTATTTTTAAATGTTTCGTATTTATTGGATACTAGGCTCAGTAGCTGTGTTCAAAAGGGTTCGTTACCGATTATACTATTAATTTTTATCGCCATCTCGCTCAAGTAGAGGTTTATTTTAAATGTTTCGTATTTATTGGATACTAGGCTCAGTAGCTGTGTCAAAAGGGTTTCGTTACCGATTATACTATTAATTTTTATCGCATCTCGCTCAAGTAGAGGTTTATTTTAAATGTTTCGTATTTATTGGATACTAGAGCTCAGTAGCTGTGTCAAAAGGGTTCGTTTACGATTATACTATTAATTTTTATCGCACTCGCTCAAGTAGAGGTTTATTTTAAATGTTTCGTATTTATTGGATACTAGGCTCAGTAGCTGTGTTCAAAGGGTTCGTTACCGATATACTATTAATTTTTATCGCACTCGCTCAAGTAGAGGTTTATTTTTAAATGTTTCGTATTTAATTTGATACTGGCTCAGTAGCTGTGTCAAAAAGGGTTCGTTACCGATTATACTATTAATTTTTATCGCACTCGCTCAAGTAAGGTTTATTTTAAATGTTCGTATTTATTGGATACTAGGCTTCAGTAGCTGTGTTCAAAAGGGTTTCGTTACCGATTATAACTATTAATTTTTATCGCACTTCGCTCAAGTAGAGGTTTATTTTAAATGTTTCGTATTTATTGGATTACTAGGCTCAGTAGCTGTGTCAAAAGGTTCGTTACCGATTATTACTATTAATTTTTATCGCACTCGCTCAAGTAGAGGTTTATTTTAAATGTTTCGTATTTATTGGATACTAGCTCAGTAGCGTGTCCAAAAGGGTTCGTTACCGATTATACTATTAATTTTTATCGCACTCGCATCAAGTAAGGTTTAATTTTAAATGTTTCGTATTTATTGGATACTAGGTATGCTGGTCAAAAGGTTCGTTCCATAACTTTAATTTATTATCAACTCGCTCAAGTAGAGGTTTATTTTAAATGTTTCGTATTTATTGGATACAGGCTCAGTAGCTGTGTCAAAAGGGTTCGTACCGATTATACTATTAATTTTTATCGCACTCGCTCATACGATATCTATAATTATCGCACCGCAAGGTTTATTAATTCGTATTTATTGATACTAGCTCATCTGGTCAAAGGTTCGTTCGATTATATATTTTATGCACTCGCTCAATAGGTATTTTAAATGTTTCGTATTTATGATACAGCTCAGTACTGTGTCAAGGTCGTACGATTACTATATTTACGCCTCTCATGAGGTTTATTAAATTTTCGTTATTGATACAGCTCGTAGTGTGTCAAGTTCGTTACGATTATCTATAATTTTTATCGCACTCGCTCAGTAAGGTTATTTTAAATGTTTCGTATTTATTGGATATAGTCTATGTTCAAGTCGTTACGATATATTAATTTATCGCATCGCTCAAGTAGAGGTTTATTAAATGTTGTATTTATGATACTAGGTCATCTTTCAAAGGTTTACCGATTATACTATTATTTAGTATATCGCTCAAGTAGAGGTTTATTTTAAATGTTTCGTATTTATTGGATACTAGCTCAGTAGCTGTGTTCCAAAGGGTTCGTTACCGATTATACTATTAATTTTTATCGCACTCGCTCAAGTAGGTTTATTTTAAATGTTTCGTATTTATTGGATATAGGCTCAGTAGCTGTGTTCAAAAGGGTTCGTTACGATTATACTATTAATTTTTTCGATTCAGTAAGTTTATTTTAAATGTTTCGTTTTATTTGAATAGGCTCATACTGTGTCAAAGGTTCGTACGATTATATATAATTTTACGACACTTAATTTTATCGAGGCTTTATTAAAGTTTTTATTTTGGTATTAGGCTCAGTACTGTGCCAAAGGGTTCGTTACGATTATAATTAATTTTACGTTATCCTCAATTAAGGTATTTAATGTTTCGAGTTTATTGGATTACTAGCTCATAGCTGTTTCAAAAGTTCGTGTATACTATTAATTTTTATCGCACTCGCTAAGTAGGTTTTATATTAATTTTTATGATGGTCAGTAGGCTAGTTTTAGTTTCAATGTTCGTTACGTTATATAATTTTATCAATGGTCAAGTAAGTTTATATTTAAATGTTTTCGTATTTTCGAATAGGTCTACTTTTAAAAGGGTTCGTTATGATATATACTATTATTTTTGCCACTCGCTCAAGTACGTTTATTTTAATTTTTATTTATTGGATCTATAGGTAGTAGCTGTGTTCAAAAGGGTTCGTTACGATTTATTATATTTATGCCTGTGTCAAAGGGTTTTATTAAGTTCGTATTTATTGTATACTCAGCTGTGCAAAAGGGTTTTACAATTATACTATTAATTTTTAGGCTCCAGTCGTCAAAAGGTTGTTATTAAATGTTTCTATTTATTGTATAGGCAGTAGCTGTTCAAAGGGTTTACGTTACTTTACTATTATTTTTATCGCACTCGCTCAAGAGGGTTTTCTTAAATGTTTCGTATTTTTGGATCTAGCTCAGTAGCTTTTTCAAAGGGTTTCGTTACCGATTATACTAGTAATTTTTATCACTCGCTCAAGTAAGGTTTATTTTAATTCTATTATGGATTTAAGGCTCGTATTGTCAAAGGGTCTACGTGTATAAGTTATTAATTTTTACCATTACGCTCGTAAGTTTATTTTAAATGTTTCGTATTTATTGGATACTAGTCAGTAGTGTTCAAAAGGGTTGTTACCGATTATACTATTAATTTTTATCGCACTCGCTCAAGTAGAGGTTTATTTTAAATGTTTCGTATTTATTGGATATCTAGCTGCATAGCTGTGTTCAAAAGGGTTCTTACGATTATACTATTAATTTTTATCGCACTCGCTCAAGTAGAGGTTTATTTTAAATGTTTCGTATTTATTGGATACTAGCTCAGTAGCTGTGTTCAAAAGGTTGTTACCGATTATATATTAATTTTTATCGCAACTCGCTCAAGTAGAGGTTTATTTTAATGTTTCGTATTTATTGGATATAGGCTCAGTAGCTGTGTTCAAAGGGTTCGTTACGATTATACTATTAATTTTTATCGCACTCGCTCAAGTAGAGGTTTATTTTAAATGTTTCGTATTTATTGGATACTAGGCTCAGTAGCTGTGTTCAAAAGGGTTCGTTACCGATTATACTATTAATTTTTATCGCACTCGCTCAAGTAGAGGTTTATTTTAAATGTTTCGTATTTATTGGATACTAGGCTCAGTAGCTGTGTTCAAAAGGGTTCGTTACCGATTATACTATTAATTTTTATCGCACTCGCTCAAGTAGAGGTTTATTTTAAATGTTTCGTATTTATTGGATACTAGGCTCAGTAGCTGTGTCCAAAAGGGTTCGTTACCGATTATACTATTAATTTTTATCGCACTCGCTCAAGTAGAGGTTTATTTTAAATGTTTCGTATTTATTGGATACTAGGCTCAGTAGCTGTGTTTAAAAGGGTTCGTTACCGATTATACTATTAATTTTTATCGCACTCGCTCAAGTAGAGGTTTATTTTAAATGTTTCGTATTTATTGGATACTAGGCTCAGTAGCTGTGTCCAAAAGGGTTCGTTACCGATTATACTATTAATTTTTATCGCACTCGCTCAAGTAGAGGTTTATTTTAAATGTTTCGTATTTATTGGATACTAGGCTCAGTAGCTGTGTCCAAAAGGGTTCGTTACCGATTATACTATTAATTTTTATCGCACTCGCTCAAGTAGAGGTTTATTTTAAATGTTTCGTATTTATTGGATACTAGGCTCAGTAGCTGTGTTCAAAAGGGTTCGTTACCGATTATACTATTAATTTTTATCGCACTCGCTCAAGTAGAGGTTTATTTTAAATGTTTCGTATTTATTGGATACTAGGCTCAGTAGCTGTGTTCAAAAGGGTTCGTTACCGATTATACTATTAATTTTTATCGCACTCGCTCAAGTAGAGGTTTATTTTAAATGTTTCGTATTTATTGGATACTAGGCTCAGTAGCTGTGTCCAAAAGGGTTCGTTACCGATTATACTATTAATTTTTATCGCACTCGCTCAAGTAGAGGTTTATTTTAAATGTTTCGTATTTATTGGATACTAGGCTCAGTAGCTGTGTTCAAAAGGGTTCGTTACCGATTATACTATTAATTTTTATCGCACTCGCTCAAGTAGAGGTTTATTTTAAATGTTTCGTATTTATTGGATACTAGGCTCAGTAGCTGTGTTCAAAAGGGTTCGTTACCGATTATACTATTAATTTTTATCGCACTCGCTCAAGTAGAGGTTTATTTTAAATGTTTCGTATTTATTGGATACTAGGCTCAGTAGCTGTGTCCAAAAGGGTTCGTTACCGATTATACTATTAATTTTTATCGCACTCGCTCAAGTAGAGGTTTATTTTAAATGTTTCGTATTTATTGGATACTAGGCTCAGTAGCTGTGTTCAAAAGGGTTCGTTACCGATTATACTATTAATTTTTATCGCACTCGCTCAAGTAGAGGTTTATTTTAAATGTTTCGTATTTATTGGATACTAGGCTCAGTAGCTGTGTCCAAAAGGGTTCGTTACCGATTATACTATTAATTTTTATCGCACTCGCTCAAGTAGAGGTTTATTTTAAATGTTTCGTATTTATTGGATACTAGGCTCAGTAGCTGTGTCCAAAAGGGTTCGTTACCGATTATACTATTAATTTTTATCGCACTCGCTCAAGTAGAGGTTTATTTTAAATGTTTCGTATTTATTGGATACTAGGCTCAGTAGCTGTGTTCAAAAGGGTTCGTTACCGATTATACTATTAATTTTTATCGCACTCGCTCAAGTAGAGGTTTATTTTAAATGTTTCGTATTTATTGGATACTAGGCTCAGTAGCTGTGTTCAAAAGGGTTCGTTACCGATTATACTATTAATTTTTATCGCACTCGCTCAAGTAGAGGTTTATTTTAAATGTTTCGTATTTATTGGATACTAGGCTCAGTAGCTGTGTTCAAAAGGGTTCGTTACCGATTATACTATTAATTTTTATCGCACTCGCTCAAGTAGAGGTTTATTTTAAATGTTTCGTATTTATTGGATACTAGGCTCAGTAGCTGTGTTCAAAAGGGTTCGTTACCGATTATACTATTAATTTTTATCGCACTCGCTCAAGTAGAGGTTTATTTTAACTTTTTCGTATTTATTGGATACTAGGCTCAGCAGCTAACAATAAAAGATAATAATAATAAACCTCTACATGAGCTAGCGCAGAACGCAACTACTAAGCCTAGCATCCAATAAATACGAGAAAGTTAAAATAAACCTCTACTGATAATATTCTCGCCCTCGATTCTAAAACTAAAATAAAACGAACCCCCGCTTACACTACGCTATGTCAGTTCCCTCACACTCAATCACCATAGTTACCGACTCACTGAGTGCCTTAAAAGGTTTAAATAGCATGTACTCTCCCCAACCTCTCGTCCTAAAGATACACCGATATATCCATATGCTCGAAGAATTAGAAAATACAGTATGCTTTATTTGGATCCCAAGCCATGTGGGGATAGTTGGTAATGAGCTGGCGGATAGGGCCGCCAAACAGGCGCTCACCCTCCCGGGTCAAGGCGTACCTATCCTAACACCGCGAGATATGTCTCAGCCGCTCCGAAAGGAAATATCGGCTACCTGGCAGTCCATGTGGGACGAGAGTCCTGCTAGCAAAAAGTGGGGCCTTGGTCCTCATCATGTCGCTCAAGCCGCAGAGAAGAAGTTATCCTGGCCAGATTAAGGATTGGCCACACTAACATGACCCATCTTCATCTCATTACCAAGCAGCCACCTCCTAAGTGCCCACATTGTAACAATATCCTGACTATCAGCCACATTTTAGAAGAATGCCTTTCTTATAGGACAGGTTTAAAAAAAATTGGGCTTATACCTAATATATCCTTCATACTCTCCGATAATGAAAACAACATCTCGGCGCTGTTCAGGTTTCTTAAGAGACACCTACTATTTAATAAAATATAGTCTTTTAATTTAACTTATTTTTATTTTATTTATTTATTTACTATTTTATCTAATTATTATACGCCTAGTTTATTAGTTTTGATTTATTTATTTATACTTAAAGAGAACTATAGGCGTTTATGACCCCTGGGTTTTACGCCTCAAATCCCCAAACAACAACAACGAACCTCCGCTAGTCCGACTACCAGCCTTTGTATCGAAAATGTCTGAAAATCAATGTATCGGTTATAGTTAATATTATAATCGTGACTAATTATATGTAAAAAGGCCTCGAGAACAGTTAACAAACCACAAGTTTTAAAAACATAATGTATAATTAAAATAATCATAAAACATATAATTATGTTAGTTTGATTTTTATTATTTTATCTAAAAAGGTTGAATTTGAAATGGAAAAGGTTCAATTCGATTTGGAAAAGGTTCAATTCGACTTGGAAAAGATTAAATTAGAATTGCAAAACGTTGAATTTGGCTTGGAAATGCTATATATATATATATATATATATATATATATATATATATATATATATATATATATATATATATATATATATATATATATATATATATTTGATAGGTATGAGAATTGGTTCTAAAGTATATTATTGAAACCGCTATGCGATTCGGGTGCCCCTACACAGAAATGTTTCTTTTGTTTTTATTTCCCGAAAACTACATGAAACCCCAAAATTTTACCCTCCATTTTAAATGATTTCAGTATTTTTGTATGAACGATGTCGAAATAATTTGGATGTTATTCGTATTACTATAATCTGGTGCAGGCAACTCATGACTTTTACTTACTTCGTTTGATTAAATTAATCTAAGAACTATTAGAAAAAAACTTAAGTTTCGTTGGTAACATATGATTTAGATTAAATATTGTGTTGTTTCACATGAAATGTTTTATAGTTTTATAAAAATTTATAGTTTCTGAAATACATAAAGGATTTTGCAGGTCTCTGTTTTCTTCCGAATGCTTACATATTTAAAGTAAACAGTAACTAATCCTCTACCTTTGTATTATAAACATTAGCTTCCCAATCAATTACCCACTTTTTAATATACCTCCAAATATGATCATGGAAACACGCAATTTTCGAGTAATATTTTTTTACAAGTTTAAACTCGGCCATTCAGCAGCTGAGGCTGCTAGAAATATTTGCAAGGCGTTTGGGGAAGGGAGTGTTAATGAACGGAGCATTCGCCGTTGGTTCGCAAAGTTTTCAGCTGGTGATACCGACTTGGAAAACTTGCCCCGAGGAAGACCTCCGTCCGTAATAGACAACGATGTCCTAAAACATAGAGTAGAAGGAAACCCCTACCAAACAGTTAAAGGACTCTCAGCACAACTAAATGCAAGTGCATCTACCGTTTCCAGACATTTAAAGTGTATTGGGAAAGTAAAAAAGCTCAATACCTGGGTACCTCATGATCTCACTTAGCGGCAGCTAGACCCCATGTTTCAAACCGTGCAAAAATTGAAAGAACTGGGCTACGAAGTTCTTCCGCACCCACCATATTCTCCCGACTTGTGTGTAAAGATGTGTAGAAAAAGATGGTAAATACTTTGAATAAAATTATCTTGTTTTCATATCGTATTTTTAATAAAAATCCTTTACCTTGAAAACGGACATTTCATGTGACACAACCCAGTACATCTATGTCACTGTTCTTTAGATCAAAAATTAAATTAAAAGAAGTATTTTTGCTCTTTTCTTTTTTCTGCTTTAAGATCATATAGGTTTCATTCTTATCATATATCATATATACGATGGTCTTTTTTACATAATTTCCATGAATTTTCTTCATTGTATACGTTGTTAACTGAGTGTTTAAGATGCCTCCCACAATCGTGAGCCCCCCCTGATTGTTAAGTACGGGCTGTTATACGATTTCTTAGTGCTAAAGGCGTAAAACCGAGAGATATTCATCGTGAGATCGGTGAAGTTTACGGACAAAACATTATGAGTGATTGAATGGTAAGGAAATGGGTGAGAGCATTTAAAGATGGCCGAACAAATGTGAATGATGAAGAACGGAGTGGGCGTCCGTTTTGCTAGTGGAGTTTCTGCCTCGTAATGAGACAATCAATGCAGCATCTTATTGTGAGACATTGAAAAATCTGCGTCGTGCAATCCAGAACAAAAGATGTGACAAGTTGAATAAGGGTATCGTTTTGTTGCATGACAATGCCCGTCCACATGTGGCTAATCGGACCAAAGATCTAATCAAATCATTTAAATGGAAAACTCTAGATCATCCTCCATAGGGCCCTGACCTGGCGCCCAGCGGCTACCATTTGTTCCTGCATTTGAAGAAACACCTGGGCGGTCGGCGTCTTCCAGACGATAACGAAGTCAAAACATTTGTGATGCAGTGGTTAACAAGTCAGGCGGCAGAATTTTTTGAGGAGGGTATTCAAAAACTGGTGCCGCGTTATGACAAGTGCCTCAAAATTCATGGAAATTATGTAGAAAAGTAGATTAAGGTACAGGCTTTCATGTAAAAATAAAATTATTGCGATATCTTTGCACGTATTTTTTTAATTGCAAAACGGTACTTACTTAAAAAACATGCCTTGTATATATGATATATGATAAGAATGAAACCTATATGATCTTAAAGCCCATTAAAGTTTACATCGATATAGCGAGTTTAATGAAAATTGTCTGAGATTATTTTAATAAAATTGTGAAAGAACGGACCCACCATACCACAAGAGATTATGAAGAGGAAACGCCACCTAAGATGAAGGAGGTAGTGGAAATTCAGGCCTTAGGCACCGGGAGGGGATGTTATACATCCAAAAATGATTAAGAACGCAGGAGAGTGCATCTGGGAGGACGTGTACCACATTATGGTCGATGTCTGGATTTCAGAAAAAAAGTCAGAAGAATGGTCTAAAGCATTAGTATGTCCAGTTTACAAAAAGGAGAGCCGGGCAGAATGAAAGAATTATCGTGGAATATTCCTCCTTGGGGTTGTATACATGGTCCTGTTTATAGCCATAAGCACAAGAATAATAAAATGGCCAGAGAAGATAGAGACGAGGTCGATCTACCACAGACCATTTATTCGCAGTAAGGCAAAAACTGGAGAAGGAAACGAGTGCAACTTCACTGCCCCACGTCTTCATGGTCTTCAAGCAGGCCTATGATACCATTGACCGGGAGAGTTTGTGCAAAGCCTGCATTAGTTGGGGATCAAGAAGAAACATGACCTTCGAGAACACACCATGCACTGTCATGATAGCAGGGAGATGTTCTAAATAGTTCAGAATAGGGAAAGGTTTGCGGCGAGGCGACCCACTGTCAGATCTGTTGTTGAACTTTGTATTGGAGTCCTTGGATGCGTGGAATAAAAACAAGTCCAGGTGGTACAATTTTAACGGACTGACCCAGCATCTGTCTTTTTCGGATGATGCGGTGACATCTGCAAGAACGCGCCAAGCCTTATCAGGTGAGCTGGAAGAGTTCCTGGGAGCAGCAAAGAAACTGGGGCTGGAAATAAATGTGCAGAGAACCTTGTACACGCAGACCACGAAAGGTATAGGGAAGAGCGGACAATCTTTCTTGGAGAATACCAAGTACAGAAGAATTCAGGTGCCTCGGCAGCCTAATAACCACGGATGTAGTCAGACATAAAAGCCAGAATCGGTGCTGGAAACCGATGCGTATTGGACATACAGAAAACCAATAGGTTAAAAAGCATATCAAGAAAGCCTCAGGTGACAAAATATAAGATGGTATTAGTGCCGATTGTTACCTATGGCAGCGAGTCATGGACACTAACAGCAGAAGACAGGATAGTTCTCGAGATCTGGGGAGAGAGGGAAAGGGAGAAGTTTTGGGTCGAGTCTTTGGGGCAGTGAGAGCTGGAGATGCCTGGCGAACCAGAACTAACAAGGAGCTGCAGGAGCTTTTTGGGGAAGGAGGCATTGTATCTTACATTCAGCTTGGACAATTGAGATGGCTGGGACATGTAGAGAGGATGGATCCAGGTAGAATTCTTAAAAAATGCTCTACAGGATGCTAGGTGGTGGATGAAAATACTCGTACCACAATGCATGGCACGAAGTATCACTTACAATAAATTCGTTTATTATTATTATTATTTCCATTTAACTATATATGGAATATATAGTAAGGGAAAGTAATGCGATTATTTTAAATTCCAGTTTTCAACGGTGTTGGGAAGAGGGGCGATAGACGCGTTTGCTCGCAGCCTCAACCCGGTCGTTATTATGAGTCGCCGAATTTTCTGTCAATCCGTGTAATTTTGTTGAGGGTAAAATGAATGAAATAATAAAAGAGAGAACATGAACTTATATTAATTAAAATGAAACAAATACTGTTTATAGTGTGCAAGCGGTGGGTCTTTCTGTCCGTGATGGCTTCCTTCCCCCTCTCGTCTGCGATGTTCCTTCTTTCCCTTGAGCGGTTACCTACTCCATGCGACAATTCTGATACAATCTTCTATGATGATGTGCGAGTTGCGATTATACGAAAAATATGCGACATTCAGCGACAACCAACTTAATTAACACCGTCTACACTCGCGAGTCACTCTCTTCCTTTCTCTTTTTCAATCCCAGCATGCACTCTGCCCCGCGGTCACTTAACAGCTGATTCAAATATAAGAAAACAAATTACTGTCACGCTTGCACATAATAAATCACAAAATAAAACAAATAAAATTACAAATGGAGAGATGGAGAGACAATTTCAATTCTTAACATGCCGCCCACCAAATTTTATGAAATAAAATTTAAATTAAAGACTAAGTAATCATGAGTTGGAACTAAGCGATGAATAAAGTAATAAATGAAGCACTGTGAAGATGAGCGATTTTGTTTATTTGATTTTTCACTCTTCTGGGATGGCCCAATGAGGCTAAGAATGATTCTGTAGACTTCTCTGAGACTAGTTCCAAAATGAGACCATAGAGCGATCTTGTCCCAGTGGTCAATGAATAGACTGACAGTAATCCTATTTGACTCCTATAACAGCGAACTATTTACCAATCTGCCGCCCACCTTGGCAACTATAGGGCTCCAATAGATACAAGGTTATTTAACCTTATGTGCGGTTACCTCTTCTTTGGAACGATATTTCCTCTGTAGCAATTGATGATCTTATGAAACAATGAAATGCGATTTGGACATATTTCCGAATCCTTTCTTAAGGATTGAGTGAACTAAGGTGTTTTTGCGATCATGCGACGTTAAATTATGGTTTCTATAATTTGCGTTAGCGAGATTTGTCTGAAATGGTTGTTTAACATTCCCTATTTTGCTAAGTTTTGAGGTTGAACCATATAAGCAATTATGATGGTCAAAGTTTGGCTTGGCCTTTGTAAATAAAGAGAGCGTTGTTGTTGAGGTGTCACTGATGGGACCAGTAATCACCAGGCCAAACACTGTCATTAAACCATTTGGAAACCCAGGAGAGGTTAGGACGGTTTCACCAGTGATTATTTGACTAAACAGATCAGCTCCTAGGAGGAAATCAATCTGACCCGGTTCATGGAAGCCAGGATCAGCCAAATCATATTTATTGAATATATCTTTAATTTTTGGCGATAAGCAGCGTGCCGGTAATGTATCCGTTATAGAAGATATTAAAACAGCGGTGGTTTTTAATAGCGGTTGATTCAGTCTACTGGGATATATAACACATTTGGTTTGCTGTTCTCCATCACGAATTGGGGTATTTGCAAAGCCGATGATCTTATGAGGATTTCGTATTAAGGGTAATCCTAGGCGGTTTGCACACTGGGTGGTTCTGAAAGATCTCTGGGATCCACTATCTATAACTATTCGTATAGGATGTAAGTTACCCTGACAATCCGTAATTCGGGCACATGCGGTTCCTAACAAGACATTCATTTTGCCATTTTCTGCAGAAGTAAGGACAGCAGCATCGTTTGAGTTACCAGAGGTTGTGACGAGTTCTGAAGGACTTATTGAACTGATCTGACTATGATGTGAAGAGCGACGGATGTATGTTTTTTCGGTAGCGACCTGTTCTTGATTGGGACGATTTGATTGAGTAAAATGTAACAATGTGTGGTGCTTCTTTCCACAGAAACGACATTTGTTTTGACTGGGGCAGCGATTTGCGGAATGACCAGAAGATAAACAATTAAAACATCTATTAAGTGCCTTGACTTTTTCATATCTTATCGGTTGGCTTAAAGTCCTGAATTGTGAACATTCATATATGCGATGATTTTCGTGGCAATGAAAACATTTCAGAGTTGAATTAAAGCTGGTTGAGATGAAGACATGTCTTGATTCACGCTTATAGTTTGGGACTATTGCTTCTATGGAGTGATTAGAAGTTAGATTTTTGGTCTGTAGTTTGATGCAAAGTTCTTGTATGAAGTCCTGAAAGTTATGAAGAGTGGGTACTGTGGTAGAAGAAGAATACTTTGTTTCAAATTGGTCTCGGGATTTGCCATCTAATAATTTTAGGCCAAATGTCAGAAGAATGAAACCTGCAGGATCCTCTAATTTAAATTTTGAAATGACGTGATGTTTTCTAACACCTCATTCGAAAAGGTTTCTAGGGATGTCAAATTTTGATTCTGAAGAGATTTAAAATTCAGAATTTTCATTAGAAAGGTAGTTGCCTGCGTTCGTTTGTTGTCATATCGTTTTGACAGGGTTTCCCAGGCATGCAGATACTCAGCATCCGATATCGCTATAGAAGCGATCACCTGTGCGGCAGCCCCCTTTACTGCAGATTTTAAATAATGGAATTTTTGCACATTTTCCAAATAATTGTTATTGTGGATAAGGGAAAGGTATGTGTCCTTAAATGGTCCCCAATCGGAAATATTTCCATCAAAGCTAGGTATGTTTATGGGCGGTAGTCGAAGAACGGAGATAGAGCCTGCACAATTACTACCCATGGAAGCATTATCCGTCTTCACAGATACTTCTTCTTCTCGAACATCATAAGATAAGGATTCGTAATAGGCTTCACGAGCCTCTTTCTTCATTTTGGCAAATGTTGAGATGTCATATCCTTTTATCTGTGTAGCGAGTGTTTTTATTTCTCGAAATATTTGAGAAAACTTATCAAAAGTGCCATCAATTCGCGATAAGCGTGCTTTAAACATCGCTCTCTTAGACCTATCTGTAGTAGAAACAAAACCCAGTTCATTAGTGTTTTTAATGTCCTCATAGAGATCATTCAATTCGTCCACTAAAAATTCTAATTTGAGTTCATCGCTTTTGGAATCAGAACTATTATCAGTTTTGGGCGGCATATTAGATTACAATTAAATTTTCATTAAAATACTAAACTTATTATCAA
Source organism: Piezodorus guildinii (assembly GCA_023052935.1). NCBI lineage: Eukaryota > Metazoa > Arthropoda > Insecta > Hemiptera > Pentatomidae > Piezodorus > Piezodorus guildinii. The sequence goes on from CM041296.1 coordinate 7,325,376, forward strand.
AGAAAAATAGTCCCAATCAAAATAACCTACTGAAAATTAATTATAATTGAACAGCTGATCGATAAGGCGTAGTAATATCAAAGCGGCCAACTTAATATTTACAAATTAAAACAGCTGTTTGTGATATGTGGTTTGCAATTGAAAAAACAAAATATATACAAATATTATGATTACTAATTGAATATAAAGTACAAATAACTCCAAATAAACATCAAATTAGTAGAAAAAAAGTAATAATTACGTGAACTGTAAACTATATACACAACTTAAACCTAAGTAAAAAACATTTAATGAACAAAATTATTTAAATAAAATGCAAACTAATCTAAAATATACTTTAAACAAACTTAAATTAAATAATAAAATACTAAAGAATAAAGAAACTTAATAATTAATAACAACAGTCTGTGTAATGCGAATACGATATAATGAGAAAGCGTAACATAACCTATAAACTAATTTTATTAAAAGCAATAATCACCTCAACAAAATTAAACAAGTCGACTAGAAAATTCAACAATCTCGCCGGTGCCTCCAAAAATATGTTGGGAAGAGGGGCGATAGACGCGTTTGCTCGCAGCCTCAACCCGGTCGTTATTATGAGTCGCCGAATTTTCTGTCAATCCGTGTAATTTTGTTGAGGGTAAAATGAATGAAATAATAAAAGAGAGAACATGAACTTATATTAATTAAAATGAAACAAATACTGTTTATAGTGTGCAAGCGGTGGGTCTTTCTGTCCGTGATGGCTTCCTTCCCCCTCTCGTCTGCGATGTTCCTTCTTTCCCTTGAGCGGTTACCTACTCCATGCGACAATTCTGATACAATCTTCTATGATGATGTGCGAGTTGCGATTATAAGAAAAATATGCGACATTCAGCGACAACCAACTTAATTAACACCGTCTACACTCGCGAGTCACTCTCTTCCTTTCTCTTTTTCAATCCCAGCATGCACTCTGCCCCGCGGTCACTTAACAGCTGATTCAAATATAAGAAAACAAATGACTGTCACGCTTGCACATAATAAATCACAAAATAAAACAAATAAAATTACAAATGGAGAGATGGAGAGACAATTTCAATTCTTAACAAACGGATATACATGTTTTAGATTTCCCTGAGTCTAAATGACCAAGTCTCGCAAAAAGGTCTGTGTGTGTGTGTGTGTGTGTGTGTGTATGTGGTAACTCCCGCGCGTACACGAAAAGTCCTATAAAACTGAAATTTCATATTTAAGACAACTACACGCCTGAGAACGGCTCAAACGATTTTGATTAAATTCGCTATAATTAGTAATGTAAAATTAGACGAGCTTTATATCATGTAGCTTTCATTCTGATTGAAATAGTCTTAGAAGGGCTAATTAAATACCGACATTTAAAAATATCTTCTTTTGAAAGTACCTTTAATTTTCTAGTTTTTATGAAATTGGCCATATCATCTTGTTACCATTGCTAAAAAACAGTTAAATATATAAGTTGAATTCGATATTCAACGAAAGGAGAAAAATAAAAAAAAATATTAAAAGCTTAAGATTTCAGAAAAAATATTATCTTATACATACTATTGTAAAAGTTAACGAATCGTGATGAAAAGCCGATAAAACAGACTGATTTTCGTTGATAATAATATAAGAGATTATTTAATAAAACACATGTTTCTATTAAAATCCAATATAAATAATTCTTCAATAATTTTTTTTCGATTATTAATTTATTTAAAAATTCTTATATTGATATAAATAACGGAGGTAAGTGAAAGTCGTGTGTTGCGCGCACCAGATTTATTTTTATTTAACATACAACATATTCACTACAAAGAGTTTATATGGTAGAATAACGTTTGTTGGATCACCTAGCATGGTTTACTGCCTAGCTAAACATGGATGCCTTCCTTCCCATTTTCACCAAAAATGTTTATATTTAGAGTAATATATAAAAACTCTAAGGGAGCGGCGTGGTCTAGTGGATAGAGCAATAGTCTGCTGTGCTCCGGGTCCTGGGTTCGAATCCCGGCTGTGGCAGAAATATTATTTATTCTCTTAATTCAGTTGGAGGGCGACCCTAGGGTATGGAGACCCTCCTGGGGCAGACCCAGCCTCTATAAAGTGGGTACCCAAATTAATTGGGGAAAAACCTGGCGGCTGAGCGTGATTAAGGCCTAATCACCTCATTGCACTGCCGTTCGCCTAGAAACAGTACGAATCTCTATCTGTACTGAGCCCAAGACCCTTCATGGGTTGTAGTGGTACAGGTTTTTTTTTTATTTTTTTTTTTTTATATAAAAACTCTATATATATATATATATATTATAACCTTAAACCAGACCAAGCTCAGCCATAAACGAAAAAGGACCAATGACAGTGACGTCATCATGATCGTCCGTCATATTGCCCATTCGGGAACGAGCCCACCTCGCTAAACATAAACACCACGGGAATATTATAGTACCTTTTATGTATATACACCTTTATAACCTCTATTTTTCACCTCAAATCGATCAAAAGCGATTTTTTTTTTTTTTTTTTTATAACAAAATCAATGTTTATTTTTATAGAATACATCTGCACAGTTTTAAAACATTGATTGGAAATCAATTACGCTACTTAATTGCTAAAATTTATTTGTACATCAATTGTTTTTATTGTTGGTAAAAATTAAATAACATGAAATAAACAGATGGAAAAAAAATTAAAATAAAATAAATTAACAAAATTACAGTTATTAAAACCATAAGATAGAATTTATTAATTTAGAATTTTATAACAGTATATGTTTAGTTGTCTTATGTCTATATTTAGAGGTTGATAGCTTTGTATAATTACCAATTTGTTTTATAAGGGTATCGCCAGTCAGTTGGCATTTTGAGAAAAATTATTGTGTTTGTTGGTGTATAAATTCTTGTATTGTAGGGATGTCCAGTTCTTTGTGCATGGTAGTTATTTTTGTGAATGGTGGATAATTATTCGTAGGCATCTATTTTGTAGTACATATGTGTTGTGTATGCCATTGAGTTGTATAGTAGAGGGAAGATTGGGTCTGCGTTTTGTGAAGATTATTGCTTCAGTTTTTTCTGTGTTGGTTTTAGTCCCCACTGACTCAGGTATTTCGCGGTTTTCATGAAAGCTTCCTTTAGTCTTTTAGTGATAGAGGATATTCTAAATGAGGATGCTAGAATTGCAGGGTCGTCGGCAAATAGTGACATTTTTGTTTTGCTGTTTTTGGGGATATCGTTAATAAATAAATTAAATAACAGAGGGCTAAGGCATGACCCTTGAGGTAATCCAGTCTTAGTGAACCTTTTTATCGAACAGCAGTTGTTTAGTGAAACTTAGAAAGATGTGTTATTTATGAAGGAGGCTATTGATAGCATTAGGTATCTAGGGAAATTATATTGAATTAGCTTGTATATGAGAAAGGGGGAAGAGATTTTATCAAATGCTTTCTCTATGTCTATGAGGATCATCCCACCCAGGAAGAGAGTTTCTATATTAAAAAGTGTCCTTTTTAGTATGGCAATCCTAGTTACCATTGATTTATTTCGATTCGTATCCTTTTAAAAGGAGAATCGTGTCAAAAATGGAGGTTCTCTTCCATTTTGAACCGTATCCTGGTTACAATAAATGTCAATTGTTACAAATCCTTTCAACGGGAATGGCGACTTTAACTTAGAATGAAAAAAAACAAAAATTAAAACAGTCCTTAAAATATGAAAATCGGGCATATCCTTTGATATAGTAACATAGTCCTTTTCGGGCGTAACCCACCTCACCCACCCTAATATAGACAGTTAGACTTAAGTTATTTCGGACATGTTCTTGCATCGGGAAGAGAGTTTCTATATTAAAAAGTATCCTTTTTAGTATGGTAATCCTAGTTACCATTGATTTATTTCGATTCGTATCCTTTTAAAAGGAGAATCGTGTCAAAAATGGAGGTTCTCTTCCATTTTGAACCGTATCCTGGTTACAATAAATGTCAATTGTTACAAATCCTTTCAACGGGAATGGCGACTTTAACTTAAATGAAAAAAAACAAAAATTAAAACAGTCCTTAAAATATGAAAATCGGGCATATCCTTTGATATAGTAACTTAGTCCTTTTCGAGTGTTTTTAAATTATAATTTTCAGTAATTATATCAATTACCCGATACATTCTAAAATGCGAATATGACTCCGGCCGTTACAGCTAAAAGGCCTAACTCATCCCTGATAAAAATTCTTAAACTTATAAAGAAAGATTTACATGTTTCCAAACCTGTTGGATATATAATGAGGGTTGGCCTCTTTTGCTGACCACCGCCTCCATGTTGCTGACTCCCAGTCATCTGAAAAAAAATAATGTCAAGTATGAAAACCTATTCTTTGTAATTGAACAAATCCATATACCATAAAATTCCATCCATGTCCATAAAATTATTAGCTAACCAGACGAACGTTGTTTTGTCATATAAATCATTTTTAGGAAATTTCTAATGTAGAAAAAAATAACTAACTTATTGTAAGTGTGTAAGGATGTGGTATATGAGTGAAAGAGGCATGGAGGTGCTGTGAACGATGAGGGAACATGAAAATGATTAAACACCAAACATTAATTTTGTTTAAATAATTTATTCCTTAAAATTATATGTATCATTAATTAATTACTACAAAAACACTAACAAACAAAATCAAACCCTTAATGCTATAGCGTGTACAATATTTTTTGTTAGCCCATCTTTAGCTAACACAAACAAACTGGATGGCTTACCCACTCGAGAGCATGCCACGTATAATTGTCCGTGTGAAAAACATGAGTTACACTGAGATAGTAAAATGATAATTGTAAAGGTTACTACTACGCTTGATGCATGTACAATAATAATGGCCGAAAACTGTGGAGGGAGTGAGAGAAGGCTTATTGTCTGAGAGAAAGAGGAGACCGGCTTCGGTGCCATCTCTACTCCGTGCTGTTTGCTGGCTGAGCTGTGACACCGGTAGGCCAACCGGCGCACAGTGGACAATATGACCGATTTTAGATGGAAAAAATTCTGAAACTTGTCTATATTTAATCTTTGGGGTCCCAGATTACGGCAAAAAATATTTTTTTAAAATATAAAAACTAATTAATTTTTTACACGATTGGCGAGCGTACAGTGGTCAAACATCAAATTCGTTTGTTTGTTTGTTTTATTTATTTAACGCCCCTTTATGCTGCTGTGGCTAATCGGACGATGCTACAGTGGGAGTCCTAAATTTTGCCTATCCAGGTTTTATTAGGATAGGGATCTTTAACGAGTACCTGGCATCGCACAGGCTCGGGACCACCTTTTAACGTCCCCTCCGAAGGACGGCATAACTAAGGATTTTTTACTCCCATTATAAAATCCTAGGACTAGCTTCGGGTTTGAACCCGAGACCTTTGGCATAGGAAGCTGTTATGCTGACCACTATGCTACAGGTAACCCCAAACATTAAATTTATTTGCTAAAATCTCAAACATAAGGACATTTTACGTTCGAAGTCTCAGAATACGGGAAAAATAATAGAAAAAATCTAATTACGGCTCGGAGTTGCTAAAACCTGCTAATAGATGAATTTTATATCATTTACGAAATTCTTGAAATGATAGATCGTAAAACTTTTGATTCGGAGTGTTGTTTCTGAAAAAAATTATGTATCACCCATTTTCTCCGCAACCCTTTCTTGACGTAAATCGATTCCTACGTGTTTAAATATTTGCCCATGTGATTTATTAATTGTTTCGGCAAAAGATAACTTAATGGGAAATTGAATTATTTTAAAATTAAAAGGTAAATCATTTGGAATCATTGGGATGCGAGGTTAATTTCTCTCGTTTTTTCCTAGATTTTCAACTGATTCTTCGCTCCTATTGGTTGCAGCGTGATGTTAAAAAGCCTTCCTAACCTTCCTCGATAAATGGACTATCCAACACAAAAAGAATTTTTCAATTTGAACCAGTAGTTTCTGAGATTAGCGCGTTCAAACAAACATACAAATAAACAAACAAACAAACTCTTCAGCTTTATAATATTAGTATCGATTAATTGATTTTCTGAATACTGGAAATTTTGGATTTCCTGGAGAGCCGAGTAGGAGTCACTGCAAATTAGAAACTGACTGTGGGTTAAGTCTTCAATTGAAGTCAAAGATAGGTGAAGAGCAAAGAGCTCTGACGTGTATACCGAATAAATGGAAGGGAGATTGTACCGAACGCTCTCATTAGGTAAAACGACCGAACAGCCGACATTATCTAGATGTTTAGACGCGTCAGTATAAATACAGGTATAATGTTGATAGGTGGCTAAGAGAGCTAGAAAGCTTTGTTTTAAGATTTCTGGAGGATTCGTTGATTTGGGTATAGATTTCAAAGAAGAATCGAAGGTTGCTAGTATACTTGTCCAAGGAGGTAAGGGGTTTGGAGTGGAAACGTAAAATTTTGGCAAAGGATGTGTGTCAGATAGTGGAAGGTAGTTTGAAAGGCGGAAGGGTAAGTTATATCGTGAAAAATCAAAGAAGTCCGGCGTTGTTTTTAAGCGACCTAGAAATTTTAAGAGAAGGTAGTGCCTCTGGAGCTCTAAGGCCAGATCCTCCACTCACGTATTGTATGTTTGTGGCTATTGCGCCCTAACTCAGCCTCCACTGGCTTACACCAGTGATGCGGCTGAGAGAGAGGCGCTGGGATCTCTTGGATCGGCTTCTCCCCCCACTTGTGGAGGGAGAGGCCCAGTCTGGGGTCCCCTTAGCAGATTGTATATATTGTATATAATTAAAATTGTTTGTATATATCCAAACATCTTCCCCTTTAAGTATAATAATACTAAAGTAAATTTACAAATAAAATAATATAGATATTATAGCTGTAAGAAACATAATACAAGACTAATATCTAATAACAGTTCTGCGCATGAGTATAGCGGTCATCTTTCAAGTCGGCTCTTGGATTTCTTGCTTTTTCAGTTGGATATCACTTCAGAAAAGTCTTGAAAACATCACCAGGCTTCAGGATAACAACAACAGTAAATATTGGAGCAAACAACGGTAAGCTGGGTTACAATTCAAACTGTAAAGTGAATGCTGAGTCACCTCTTCATATCAGCTGATTGCCAATAGCTAGGCGAGGCTGGTCTTGCTTAACTTTTCGTAAATTATTTTTTTCTCCCCTCATCTGGTTATTATTTAATTATTTTCCTTACATGAAATGCGATATTATCATCCAGTAATGTTCTCCAAAGATTCAACTAAAAGATCTAGATCTAGTGGTTCAATCCCGTCTCCTACCAAACAAAGACCCCGCCGTTATACTAATAAAGATTACAAGCAACACCTTCAGGTACTAATTCAGAATCTGAACCACAACCTGGCACATCGTCACAAGGGATGACTGACGAATCTCCGTTTTTCACCCCAAATCCTTTTCAGATTTTACATAATGAAAAAGAAAACATGGAATCTGCTCCCTACCTAGTGAACCACGACCTCCTCCAATATTTGTCAAAAATATTAAAAATTTCCAGTTGTTGTGTACACAATTGAACAAAATTACCGACTCTACCAGCTACTACTGTATGAGTAGAATTAATGACACCAAAATATCTCCTACTACTGCCGAGCCATATAGACAAATAGTGAAATATTTAACTGATACCAAAGCGGATTTCCATACCTATCAGCTATGAGAGCTTTAAGGGTTGTAATCAGAAACTTACACCCCTCGACACCAGTTGAAGCTATTAAAGAAGAACTAACGGAGATAGGCTATAAAGTGCGGCAAGTCACTAATGTCCTAAAGGATAAAATTCCATTACCTCTCTTTTTCGTGGACTTGGAGCCATCGGAAGGAGTTGAGCAAATCTATGATCTCAATAGATTGTACTATACCAGTGTAAGAGTTGAAAAACCTTACATAAAGAAAGAGATAGTTCAGTGCCATAACTGTCAAGCATATGGTCATACTAAAAGTTATTGTCATCACATACCACGATGCGTGAAATGCGGTGAACAGCACAAGTCTGTGGAGTGTACAAAACTAAAATCAACACCAGCTGTATGTGCTCATTGCCTCAAGGACCACCCGGCCAACTATAAAGGATGCCAAATCTATAAGGAACTGAGGACCAGGTTTCAAGTACTGGATGAAACTGAAAGACAAGCAAGAAACAGAAGAGAACCCTCAAAACTTATTGATGCCAATTTATCATTTGCCCACTTACTTGGAGGTGGGAATCAAAGTACTGAAGCCGTGACCCTGCCGGAACTACAGAATGTACCTCAATCCATTCCACATATACCTCTTCCTCAAAATGTAACCAATCCTAAAAATCCTAATCAACCACAAATCTCTCATATCCCTCCTCCTTCAAATGCCACCGACCTTACCAGTTTGATGACATCCTTTATCTCCGAAATTAAATCCCTTGTTATGCCCCTAATATAACTCCTTACGAATCTCGTATCAAATCTCATTCCTGCCTTAAAAAAATCCATGAATGACCTCACCTAATTCCTTATCCATTCTCCTTTGGAATGCGAATGGTGTTAGAACTCACACTGACGAACTTACAGCCGTACTGCTAGACAAAAACATTGATGTTGCACTCATTACTGAAACTAGAGTAACCACTAAACAGTACTTTAAAATACCAGGATACACGACATACCGGACAGACCATCCAGATGGCAAAGCTCATGCCGGTACTGCTGTCATAGTCCGCCGATCCCTCACCCATCACTTACACCCACTTCCTGCCCACGATTACCTACAAGCAACCTCCATTATAATCAAAACCTTTTCCGTTCCGCTTATCATCGCATCAGCATACTGCCCTCCTAAACATCCCATTTCCTCTGCCCAATTTGGATCCTTCCTCAATTCTTTGGGAAATCACTTCATTTTGGGTGCAGACTTAAACGCTAAGAATCAACAGTGGGGTTCTAGAACCACCAATTCTCGTGGACGGACGTTGCAGTCTGCACTCAACTCCCGGCGCTTTCATCTCCTACCTCCCGATTCTCCTACCTACTGGCCAACAGATCCTAACCGTAATCCTAACATCTTCGAATTCTTCATCCACAGCGGATTAGGCTCTCTGAATTTTTCCATAGCTCGCCTTGATGAACTATCCTCTGATCATAGTCCATTGATCCTAAATGTATCCATAAAACCTATTCCTAAACCTATCCCACCGTCATTCATTAGAGGACCTGTCAACTGGAACCTCTTTCGCGAAATCCTCACTAATGATATTAACCTCAGAGTGATTCTCAAAACCCCAAATGACCTTGAAGACGCCGTATATTCCTTCACAACCGCTATTCAACAAGCCGCATGGACTGCCTCCTCTTCCAAGTACTCCCAAACAATTCCTTATAAAAGCCATTTACCACAACACCTGACAGACCTCATCAACAGCAAACGCCGAGCCAGAACATTATGGCAACGCACCCGCCACCCAGAAGATCGCCGCTCCTATAACTTTTTTGTAGAAAATTAAAGCAGGAGTTGGCGATCTTCCGTTCCCAATCCTACAATACCTACCTCTCCTCTCTCTCGACTCGTGACAATTCCCTGTGGAATGTCACGAAGAGAATCATAAAATCCCATCCTCTCCGGCGCTGTGATAGCTCCTGGGCTGCTTCTGACAAGGATAAGGCCGAGGAATTTGCACAGCACCTTTCCAAAGTTTTTACTCCTCATCCAGAGCTTAATCCAACCCATACTGCAGCAGTTGAAGAGTTTCTTACGTCACCATTACCACTCTCCTTACCACCTCAATCAGTTAATCCCTCTGAGGTCAGATATCTTCTTAAAAAGCTTCCTCTCCGGAAATCCCCTGGATACGATTTCCTTACTCCTCAAATCTTAAGACAACTTAGACCTAAAGCCATTACATTCCTTACATATCTATAAAACTGTATCCTACGCACTACCTATTTTCCTGTCTTATGGAAACATTTAATCTATGATCCTTTTCCTAAAACCAGGCAAACCTTCCAACAACACGTCATCTTACAGACCTATCAGCCTACTTCCGATACTCTCAAAAAATTCGAAAAGCTCTTACTAAAACGAATCCTAGTCAAATTTCAAAATTTTCCTTCACATCAGTTCGGATTTCGCCCTCAACATTCCACGGTTCAGCAAGGACTCCGAGTTGTGGACCACATTTCCTCCGCCCTTGAGTATTGTTCGGGTGCCTTTCTGGACATAGCTCAAGCTTTTGACCGGGTGTGGCACCCGGGATTGCTCTTTAAGCTCAAAACCCATTTACCCCAATCCTTATACCTAGTCCTCCGATCCTATCTATCAAACCGCTCCTTCCGAGTTCGCTGTGGTTCAGAATTTTCCAAACATTATATTGTTGAGGCTGGTGTTTCTCAAGGCAGCGTCTTGGGACCCGGCCTCTACATCCTCTACACCGCCGATATCCCTACCGATTCCGATACCTTTCTGGCAACATTTGCTGATGATACCGCCATTTTGTCATCCAATTCCGATCCTGAAGCAGCATCGCTTAATTTACAAAAGCACCTTTCCCTTGTCGAAGACTGGTGTAACGCTTGGCGTATTAAGGTGAACGAAAACAAGTGCTCACACGTCACATTCCCTCTTCGACGCAAATCCTGTCCAACGGTTTATTTCAATTCCCTACCGCTTCCTTCCTCTGACACAGTCCGGTAGCTTGGCTTTTTACTAGACAAAAGACTGACGTGGAACCCACACACAAGACTAAAAAGAAAAGAACTCAACCGCAGATTCGGCCAGTTATACAGACTACTAAACAGAAAAATCTCATCTTACAGTTGAAAACAAATTACTTATATACAAGACAGAACTGAAACCAATATGGACCTACGGACTTGAACTGTGGGGGACAGCTAAACATTCTAACATCAAACGCATCCAATCCTTCCAATCCAAAGTCCTCTGAACAATAGTTAATGCTCCTTATTACGTTACCAACTGTACCCTACACCACGACCTTAAAATTCCGTTTATTTTAGACCTGGTACCATCCAAATTTTCCAAATTTCATCAGAACCTTAGTCATCATCCTAACCCTCTAGCACGATCCTTATCCAGTACCACCCAGCCCTACAATCCTCCTTGAATATTGAAATGGCAGTGGCCGCGAGACGTATTGTAAACGTTTAAATTGGAGTTCTGACACTATTCAGATCCTCCACTCATGTAATGTATGTTTGTGGCTATTACGCCCTAGTTCGGCCTCCACTGAGTCACGCCAGTGACGCGGCTGAGAGCGAGGGTCTAGGATCTCTTGGATTCCGCTTTTTCCTCCACAAGTGGAGGGAAAAGCCCAGTCTGGGGTCTCTATAGCACTTGTAAATTTTGTATATAGTTATGTTTGTTTGTATGATGTTTGTTTATTTGCAAACTTTTATTTATCTCAATTATAGTTTAATTTTTTGATTTGTTTGTTTTTTATATTTATTATTATTTAATTCTATATATATATCATTTATTTGTAATTATCTCAATTATAGGTCTCTATCTCCTACCCTATTCGCTATCTACATTAATGACCTCCTCCATATTAATCACTTTAAATACCACCTCTATGCAGACGATTTCCAAATATACCTCTCCTTCCCACCTTCCGACCTATTACTAGCTACAAAAAGATTACAAGAGGACATAAATCGAATAAGCCGCTGGGCTGAAGTGAATAAGTTAAAATTAAATGTTGAAAAAACAAAAGCAATTGTAATAGGATCCCCTCACCTCCTGAAAACTGTTCCTCATATCCCAACCCTGTTCCTCAATAGTAATCCTATAAAGTTCCACCTTACTGTCCGAAATCTGGGAGTAACCTTCGATCAAAGTCTATCCTTCAAAAATCATATTTCAGAAATCTCTCGACGTACCCTTTCAACCTTAAAGCGACTGTATTCCCTCCGTCACCTATTTCCGCTTGAAACCCGAATACTCCTCGTCACCTCCCTAATATTCCCCCACTTCGACTATTGCTGTACGGTATATGGTGTGTCTGGGGATCTCGAGGTAAAAATAAAACGCTTAATCAATTCCTTTGTTCGCTTCATCTTCGGGGTCCCTAGATACACCTCTGTATCCCAATTTTATGGCGAGTTGAAGTGGCTTAACCCTTCCAATCGTCGCAAGTATTTCCTTGCGTCATTCCTTTACCAAATTATCCAATCCCGCCGTCCATCATATATTTTTGACCTCCTACAGTTCAAATCTTCTGTCCATTCCCGTTCTACACGCTCCAGACCTTCGGATTTATACAGTACGGCCCACAGAACTGCACATTTCGACAGATCCTTTCTCATTCGATCCTCCATCCTATGGAATTCTATCCCTTCTTCCATCCTTCACTCCAATTCTTTTTATACCTTCAAATCCCGCATATTTGATCACTTATTGCACATCCAGGCTCAATAGAATTCTAAATAAGCTTTTTATTTATTTATTTTTTTATATTTTTTTTTTCTTCATCTCATTTAAATATGTATATTTTATACCATTAATTATTAACTTGTTTATATTTAATTAATTTACTCTAAGACTCTTAAGCCCTTTTTTTGTACATTTTGTTCTAAAGGGACTTGTCCCAGAATAATAAAGAACTTATTTATTATTATTATTATTATTATTATAGGTTGTTGTTTGTTTTCTTATTTTTTGTATATATATTATATTTTATTTAATTTGACTTTATCATTGTATACTGTATATATTGTGTGAATGGGATCTTATATCACTATTACTAATGTTCATATAGAAACAAATTGTAATATATCTCAATAAATAAAAAAAAAAAAAAAAAAAAAAAAATATCTAATATAATACAAATACAGGAAACATTGATTAAACATACAAAAAAACAACAACATACTTATCTACAGCAAACATAAATCATGAACACAACATAATATAAGATACAATAAAATATAAACACTAATCTAAGTAATTTATAAAAATTGACAGTTTTAGACAAAGACTGACAAGTCTCTTCAATCTGCAAATCTTACAGGCCTTCTTATTATTCTTCCTGACCTAGTTTGATAACCTTCATAACCTTCATGGTTAACTACAAAATTATTATCAGCATTATCACTACCCAAACTATCCTCAGCTGTTATATTTAGGTTGTTATCCCCATTTTCATTATTTTCTAAATCATCATCTCTATAATTCATTCCAGATAACTCTAAATCATTGTGATAAGTTTTAGCTAGCTGGAGTTGAAAATTTATATCATCCCTATTTGAAGCTATCTCAGAAAATGGTGGTACTTTGAATTTTCTAATGAAAATAGAATTTCTCCTATACTGTTTCCCATTTATATCAACTAGGTATGATCGGAAATCTATTGTTTTTTTTTTTACAATGAACCCCTGAGACCATAATTTCGTAAATTTGTTTTGAATCAACACAGGTTCACGAGGAACAAAATTATTGGGATATTTAGAATTCTTGCCGTACACAGTTGTTTGCTTATCTTCTTGCATACTACTGTTATTATTTATGTTAGGTTTTGGAAGAAGGTCGTCATTGCGAATTGGTACTTAGGTTCTTAGGTGTCTACACATTAAAAATTGAGCAGGAGAACTAGTTAAATCTGCAACTGGTGAGTTTCTGTAGTTTTGAAGGTTTTTTTTTTTTTTTTTTTTTTTAGAAATAATATTGCTTTATTGAGAAGTAATACAATCTGCCACTATCTTGGGCAATAAGTATTAGAGATAAAAGAAGTCATTCATTCCATATGTACAAAGTAAAACAAACAAAAAATAAAATATCTCAATAACAAACGAAAAAATAAAAAATCTGGTGCGGACAACACACGACTTTCACTTACCTCCATTTTTGAAATCAATGAAAGAATTTTCAAATACAGTTAGAGATAAAAATACGTGAAATTATTAAGGAATTAATCAAATTGAATTTATATAGAAACATGTGTTTTATTAAAAAATCAATTATATTATTATCTTAAATAATCGGTAAGTTTTATCTTCTTTTCATCACTCTCCAATAACTTTTAAAAGCTTGTGTATGAGATGATATTTTTGCTAAAATCTTTAGCTTTCCAACGGTATATCATACATGTATATTACTGCTCTTATGTTCAAAAACGAAAAATAGCATTAAAAAAATATTTTTTCTGTTTTCTCCTTTAGTTGGGTATCGAATTTATTCAATTTATATATTTACCAGTTTTTCATCAGCGTTAACAAGATAATTTAGTTATTATTATTGAATATACAAAATTAAAGGTACTTTAGGGGAAGAAAATTTAAAATATCGGCATTTAAGCCCTGTCAGACCATTTTTATCTAAATAAAACCTACATGATATTAAAGTCCATTAAATTTTAAATCGATATAGCGAGTTTAATCAAAATCGTCGGAACCGTTTTTGAGAAAATCGAAAAAAGGTGCAAAATGCATTGTATAAAGTGCCTCTTCTGGTAAGCTCATTTTGATGAAAAAAGTTTTGTCACGTCTCGGGCGTATAGTTGTCTTTAATATGAAATTTCAGTTTCATAGGGCTTACCGTTTCCGCCCGGGAGTTACCACACACACACACACACACACACACACATACCGCAAGGGCTAGCTGATGTGCACAACTAGTGGGGATTAACGCTCCCCCGGTTTCCTGAGTTCAATACACTGCACACACACATACACTGCACACACACACACACACACACACACAAACAATAAATATATATTGATATCAATCATGGAGAGTCAGAAGAAAATTGTTAATCTTACGGTGCAGGGGTTCGGATCCCCAGTACCGGCGTCCAGGAAGGCGGTTCCGGGACGTCGTCATCAAACGACCGCAATGTTGCAGTAGTGGATCACTTGGCTGCTGTAGCATCTCATGCCTCAAGTGAAGAAAAAAAAAGAGAAGTGTGGGCACTGCTTGGAGATGAAGTTAGTAAACTTCACGATTTCGTCATGAAACAGCGTAATGTCCACAATATAATTAAAGCTCATGTGTGTACGATCCGGATGTTTTATGAAAAAGTGTCTAGAATGGAGGGAGAAACATCTCTTCAAGCGGTAACAGAAAACAGTTGTGGAACACAGACATCGCCTAGCCAACCTGTTTTCTATGAAGGACCTGAACGAAGGACACCACCTCCTCATCCAAAAAAGAAGAAAAAAAAGACAAGAGTATGGAATGGACTGGAAGAACATGTTCCTCTTCCAGCTGAAATTAATCCCTTCAGTGACCGACCGGCTAATCAATGGCAGACGGTGAAAGCCAAAAGGGAAAAGAAGAAGGTGGTCATAATGGCAAAAAAAAAACCTGCTCGTCCTGATGCCTTAATGGTTACCGCAAAGGAGGGATCATCATATGCAGATGTATTGCGAACGTTGAGAAGCAACCCGGAGCTTCAAGCGATAGGGGAAAACGTCCAAAAAATTCGAAAGAGCCAAAAAGGAAGTCTCGTTTTGGTTTTAGATAAAAAGGTGCAGCACAGGACAGAAGAATTCCGTTCTACCATAGCAGAAAAAATGGCTGACAAAGCAGAGGTCACCAGCAAGATTGACTCTGTCGCCATTGAATTAAAGGATCTAGACGAATTGACGGTAGCTGAAGAAGTGCACAAAGCACTTCAAAATCAAATAAACGGGGCAGAGAATATTGAAATCTCTGTTGTTAAATCTCTTAGGAAGGCTTACGGGGGCACACAGACAGCTGTGGTAGTACTACCCGCTGAATTGGCCAGAAAAGTCCTTGAAAAGCGCACCATTCGTGTAGGTTGGATTAACAGCCGAGTGAGGGAAAAGATTTCTCTTCAGAGATGTTTCCGATGCCTTGCATATGGACACATTGCTCGAAAATGTAACGGTCCTGACCGCGCGGGACTTTGCTTGCGATGCGGCGAAGACGGACATCCAGCCAAGGAATGTACTGTAGAGCGGCGCTGTTTTCTATGCCCTGAGGATAGAACCCGTAGACACGCGACAGGTGGCTTTGGCTGTCCCGTTTATCAACAGGCAATCAAAGAGGTCGGTCATCACGCAAGATGAGATTTTTGCAACTAAATCTAAACCACTGCGAAGCGGCCCAGGATCTTTGCTGGCAAACTATAAATGAGAAGGGTATCGACGTTGCTGTACTGTGTGAACAGTACAAGAACATGGAAAATTCCTGTTTCTGGAAGACGGAAAAAACCGGAAGAGCAGCTGTCTGGGTAAGGAAGGATTATTTTATTCAGAAAACCCAGGAAAATTTAAAAAATGACTTCGTTTGGGTTAAGGTGGGTGGTATCTACATCTGTAGTGTCTACGCACCTCCAAGCGCTTCTCAAGTTGAATTCGAAAAACTGCTTGAAATTGTACAGGAACTGCGAGGTTGTCAACCTCTAGTCATAGCAGGAGATTTTAACGCTTGGGCTACGGCATGGGGAAGCAAAGAGACGAATAAGAGAGGTGAGTGTGTACTCGATGTATTCGCTGCGCTAGACGTTGTGCTCTTAAACACAGGGTCCACCCCTACTTTCACCAGAAATGATCGCGTTTCGATTGTTGATCTGACTTGTGTAAGTCCATGCCTTGTTTCTGACAATAAATGGCACGTAAGTCAACTCTACACCCACAGCGATCACCGAGCAATTTGTTTCGAAGTCGAAGTCCCGGGTACATTAAGGAAAACATTCCATACGAAACGATCAGTGTGGAACCATCGATCATTTGACCGAGATTCCTTTGTCACAATGATAGAGGATGAAGTCACATTACTCGGACCGGCAGAGGAAAAAGTCAAACAACTAATGAAGCTTATCACTGACGCCTGTGATGCTTCAATGACTAAAACACGAAAAACAACCCGTCACATACCAGTCTATTGGTGGAATGAAGAGATCGCCGCCCTCCGAAAAACTTGTCTCCGTACAAGGAGGCATACCCAAAGAGCGAGAGGTCGCCCGACATATGAAGTTCGGAAACAGGAACATCGAGACGCAAAAAAGCACTTGGTCAAGGCAATCAAAGATGCGAAGCGTAAATCTTGGCAGAAACTCTGCGAAGAAGTAGATGAGGATACGTGGGGAAGGCCATACAAAATAGTTTATGGCAAGGCTAAAAAGCTCAAATTTATCGCCACCCAGCTCTCCTGACCTATTGGAGAAAATAGTTTTAGAGCTGTTTCCAACAAAACCAGAAGTCGTCTTCGATATAATACCGCACCTAGAACAGGACCAGGTACCGGAAATCGCACAAGAAAAACTTGAGACAGCCTGTCGCAAAGTAGGGGATAAAAAAGCCTCAGGACCGGATAATGCTCCAAACTTTGCCCTAAAAACAGCAGTCAGAAGCAGACCAGAACTCTTCCTGGATGTTTACAACTCCTGTCTCCGTGAAGGGAAATTTCCAGTTGAGTGGAAAAAGCAGCAATTGGTACTCCTGCCAAAGGGTAAAGGGTCTCCAGATGACCCTACATCCTACCGTCCAATCTGTCTTCTAAACACTGCGGGTAGAATTCTGGAGAGGATTGTGTGCAATAGAATTACAAATCATATTGAGGAAAGCCGAGGATTGTCTGAAAATCAATATGGTTTTCGGAAAGGTAGGTCAACAGTCGATGCAATAGACTTTGTGATAAAGTCAGCCAGAGAAGCCACTGCAGGAAAAAGATGGAGAAGGGGTGGAAAAAAGTATTGCGCCGTGATAACGTTAGATGTCAAGAATGCGTTTAAGTCAGCAAGATGGGATTGCATCATGGAACAGTTGAGTAAGAAAAAACTTCCACAGTACCTCCTTAAGATTATCAGAAGTTATTTTTCTGACAGAATCCTGAGGTATGCAACAGACGCAGGACCAAAAACCTACAAAATAACTGGTGGCGTTCCTCAAGGTTCCGTATTAGGACCGTTGTTATGGAATGTTATGTACGATGCCGTACTCAGACTTCCTATGCCGGAAGGAACTACCACGGTAGGATTCGCAGACGATCTTGCTATCATTGCTCGAGGAAAGCTTTTGGAGGAGATAACGTACAAGGCCAACAAAGCAATATTTGATATAAGCCAGTGGCTTTCGTCTGTGGGCCTACAACTGGCTGACCATAAGACTGAGGCTGTACTTATTACCAGCAGGAAAGTGAGGGAAAAAATCAATTTGACCGTTGGAGAGATTAACATTCCCTCAAAGCCCTCTATTAAATACCTAGATGTGCAGATTGATGCCAGGCTGCGGTTTGATGAACACTTGCAGGTAGTCTCCATGAAAGCAACGAAAGTAACGAACGCACTTTCTAGAATCATGCCAAATATCGGTGGGCCTGCACAAAGCCGGAGGAGGCTCCTTGCTAATGTAACCAACTCAGTGCTTTTATATGCTGCACCAATCTGGTGTCATAGCTTCCAAGTGAGATCGTATTCTCGTAAGGCGATTAGTGTCCATCGTAGAAATGCCCTGCGCGTCGCAAGAGCATTTCGCACTGTATCATATGATGCCGTGTGCATCATTGCCGACATAATTCCAATAGATCTACTGGCCGAAGAGCGTGGCAGAATCTACCGCAGAAAACGTAAAGCGCCAGAGGAGCATTGGCTAACGTTAGCGAAAGACGAGAGACTGGAAACTCTTCGCATATGGCAGAGACGCTGGGACTCATCAACATCTGGAAGGTGGACAAACCGTCTGATACCAGATATTACATCGTGGATGATACGCACACATGGAGAGGTTGATTATTACCTTACTCAACTGCTCTCTGGACATGGCTGCTTCAGGTCATATCTCCACAGGTTCAAGCTGGATAAAGAATCATCATGTACCAACTGTCCTCGTTTGGATGAAACAGTGGAACATGCTTTCTTCGCATGCAAGAAATTTACCTTGGAGAAGGTTCAGCTAGATATGGCGCTGGGTGAAAGATCCACACCGGAAAATCTGGTACAGCTCATGTTGACCAGTCAAGAAAACTGGAATGCTGTTTCAGATTATGCTGGGAAAGTCGGAAGAATACTGAGAACGAGGAGCGAGCGAGAAGAGGTCAAGTACCGTCAAGTATGCAGTAGAGAAGTAGGCGCTTAGCCATCCTGTCCACCGCGAAGTAATGCTTGCAAGCAGTTCCGCGGTGTGTCATCGCAGAGAATGTAGGTGGTTTTTAGTGAGTAAGAATCTCACACTGTTGTGGATTCAGTTGCCCACTTCGTCTTATGAAACAATAAAAAAAAAAAAAAAAAAAAAAAAAAAACACACACACACAGACCTTTTTGCGGGCTTTGGTTATTTGGACTCAGGGGACCCTAAAACGTGTATTTCCGTTGAAAACTGGAATTCGAAAATTTTCACGATCGCAATACTTCCCCTTACTATATATAGTAATTGAAAGTAAAATGAAATAAAAGAAAATAATTATAATCTTGGCCACATTCATACCTACATACAATATTTACATACTGCCCCTGGGAACTCCGAATCGAACCTCTGCATCCAGAAATGGATGCCGAGGCACAATGTCAGGAGATCCCAGCGCCTCTCAGTCAGCCGCGTCACCAGCCTAGCCAGTGGAGACTGAGTAAGGGCGCTAGAGCCACACACTCTCAGGCATGAGTGGAGAAGTTGGCCATTGCCAATTTGCGTATTTATAAGAGATCTCTCGGCCACTGCCGCCTCAACCTACGAGGTGGGGTGTAAGGATGGTTGGTACTAGATAGGGATTGTGCCAGAGGATTGGAAGGTATGAATTAAAATCTTGGCCACTAACCTGACATATTTTTAACATGGATTTGACAATACCAACGTACTTTTCCGCAAGGCCATTGCTCTAAGTATAATGTTTTACTGTGTTAATGTTTTGCTTACTGTTTTAATTTCTGTTGCCCTTTTCTGCCCGAAATTTTGAAATCCGGCTGAGCCAAAAGGGTTGTTTTCTGCAATAATGATCCTTGGAATGCCAAATCTTGCAAAAATCGGCTTGAGTGATTCTATGATGGTTGCACTCGATTTATCTTTTATTAGGATTACTTCCACCTATCTAGATTAGTAATCAACAAGGGAATTCCATAGTAGACGTTCAATCACTTCCCTTTCTGCAGTTCAAACTAGGTCGATCTCGACTGCGCCATTTTTAAATTTATATTGGAAGATAAAGCGTATAAAAATAATCTATATTTATAAAATAAGTGTTATTATTCAGTTGCTAAGTTACTTAGTTAACGGCTTCTATCTAAAAACCTAAAGGTTAGAATTTATAAAACTATTATTCTTGCAACGGTTCTTTACGGATGTGAAACGTGGCCGCTTACTTTGAAGGATGAACAACGGCTTAAGGTTTTCGGAAATATGGTACTGGGTGAAATATTTGGTCCGAAGAGAGATTTGGCCACTGGGGAGTTTAGAAGGTTGTACAACGCGGAATAGCGGAACTTGTATCCTGTGAATATAATCGAGTTGATAGCATTGCGGAGATTCAAATGGGCGAGTAAAATTATTGGGCTCGGTGAGGAACGGATTCCGAGAAAGTTGGTATTTGCTGATCCGACTGGTAGGCCGAAGCCTCGATGGGAGGATTGCGTTAAGGCTGATCTTGGGGGTTTGGGCTTGAACGGAGAACATTGGACGAGTCTGTGTAGGCAGTATTTGGTGGTATCGTCATCGAACCTTCGGGTTCGGTAGGCATGTTATTGTTATTATTATATTATTAAAGTTTAAAATACTTTTAATTGAATTTATATAAAAACTTTATTCAGTTTCAATGGAAACATATGATTTAGATTAAATAATACAACGATATTAAATTATTATATATGATAACCTAATAAGTTTATGCTCTTCGTCGCTCTACATTATGTTTTACAACTTTGTATTCCTATCTTTTTGAACGGCTGCTTTTCTAAGGCAGCGGTAGCTTCAAAAACTATATTAATTAATATATTTAATGTATGTATAGACTAATATTACTGAAACCATTGGATTTCCTTTCCAAAGGTATCGTGTTTACCGATCCCAGTAGGTGGCATACAGGGGAATATTATTCGGAGACTCAAATAGGCGAGTAAAATTATTGGGCTTGGTGAGGAACGGATTCCGAGAAAGTTGATATTTGCTGATCCGACTGGTAGACGTCCGAAAGGTAGGCCGAAGCGTCGATGGGAGGATTGCGTTGAGGCTGATCTACGGGGTTTGTGCTTGAACGGAGAACATTGGACGAGTCTGTGTAGACGGAATATGGTGGTATCGGCATCGAACCTTCTGGTTCGGTAAGCCTATTATTATTATTATTATTATTATTATTTATAAAAGAAAGTGCGATTTCAATCAATTTTCTGTTAATCGCAGTATCTCAAAAATGACTAGCGTTGTGAAGCTGAAATTGTTCCTGAAGATTCACCTTACAGTCTAGATGCGCAGTAAGGTTGGGTTTGGAAAAATTCCCCTTCTAAGTGGTTGGAAAAAAATATTTTTCTAAAATGTTAAACAAAATTGGTTTTCGATTAACTCAAAAACTATAGATCTCCTGAAAAATAATTAATACCCATTTGAACGATTGAATTTCTGACTAAATGGAAGCAAAATCGTCTTCATAAAATCAAGAAATCAATAAAAAGCAAAATCATATAACAAATATATTTAAGCATATTTCGTTTCATAGCCATGATTCCTGTGTAGGTTTCTATCAAATTCATGTATTTCATTGTTGTTGTTTTTTAAAATGATCAGTAGGCTGAGAATCGTTTAGAAAAGACAATAGATCGAAAAGTTTTGAAAAGATAATAGAACTTACGGGGGAGCCTGTGGCTGAGTGGCCCGTGGGGAGCGCGCTGGTCTCTCATGCTACAGGTTCTGAGTTCGAATCCCAGTCCCGGTGGGGCTTTTATAAGGATGTAATTAAATGGGGATTCACTCACAGCCTCTCCCCCGGGTATGTGAGACCCGTCAGCCAAAGGGTGGCCACTCACAAAATTAGTCGTAGGGGGTGATGACCCTACACTTAAAAAAAAATGCATCGCGAAACGTGAGTGTAAACTCGCAGGAGTTTACACCGCGAGGCCCAGAGCCTACATGGCGAAAAAAATTGTGAGCTTATTCATTTGGCACGGTTCGATCCCGGAGCGGGAAATTTATGCATTTATGATACATAGAAGTTACGATGACATAGAATGATGTTTTAAAGTAAAAATGTCAGTATTAGATAATCACGGGTATGGCTACTTGGCTACTTACTACTGGTATGTTTTGCAGGTTAAACTGAATAAAATTAATTACTGACAATAAACATACATAGACATAGTTAAACATTTAACTCACTGCTATCTCAGGTGTATTTCTATTGCATAGCCTCACCCAAAATACTTATTATAAACAACTATCTTAATTCGCAGCAATTACAAAAAAGAAACAATCGCGTAGAAAGCCGCGTGACACAGCTAGTTTATTATAATTTAACACATAACATCTAACGTAAGTGTGGCAACACTGGTTACCACTAACTTTCCCTGGCAACACTGGTACCTCCCAGTAACCTTCCAATATTATTATACTGTATTATTAATTAAAAATATAAGTGTGTGTCATTAGTTTCTGTGCATTATTATTTATGAAATATACATTCATTCACTAGCTTTCCAGATATAACAAGATACACTAATTAATAATTGCAACCTCCAGCTCGTCAAACACATGTGAGCTTTTAGCAATGTGTCTATATCTAAAATATCCGAACATTGGAAATAAACGTCTCAATGCTCCGTAAGTACCTTATTGTCTCATCAGTTCCGAACATTTATTGAACAGTTAAGAGTGTTTGAGTGGAGTTTTGTTCCCATTTCATCATGACTTGTTCTTGGGCGCGATGGCGAACAGAACGACGACCAAAGAGAATACGATAATCCAGAGCGTCCAGAAGAGGAAGAGGAAAACCCACCTCAGCGTCGCGATGAGCGGGCGTTTGGACAACTTCTTCACTTGGCGCTTGTCCAAGCTCTGGCAAGCCAAGGCGAGCGTCGGCGAGGGCAGGGGAGCGTCTTGAGGCTCGACCACTTTGCTGCATGTTTCCAAGTTTTCTTTACTAGAATCTGAAATGTCCAAGTCAGAAGTGCTCATCCCGTTGTTAGAATAATACCTATCATGTGATAATAATTTTATTATTATTTATTACTTTCACTTACTATATATAGTAAGGGGAAGTGTTGCGATCGTGAAAATTTTCGAATTCCAGTTTTCAACGGAAATACACGTTTTAGGGTCCCCTGAGTCCAAATAACAAAGTCCCGCAAAAAGGTCTGTGTGTGTGGTAACTCCCGGGCGTAAATGGTAAGTCCTAAGAAACTGAACTTTCATATTTAAGACATTAAATTCATTAATATGAACTTACCAGAAGATACACTTTATACCATGCATTTTGCACCTTTTTTCGATTTTCTCGAAAACGGTTCCGACGATTTTGATTAAACTCGCTATATCGTTGTAGAATTTAATAGGCTTTAATATCATCTATTTTTCATTCTGATTAAAATGGTCTGACAGGGCTTAAATGCCGATATTTTTTTCCTGTAAAGTACCTTAAATTTTGTAGATTTTGTAAAAATAAATGTATTATCTTGTTACCACCGATGAAAAACACATAAATATATAAGTTGAACGAATTCAATATCTAACTAAAGGAGAAAACTGAAAAAATATTTTTTTAATGCAATTTTTTTTTAATTTGAACATAGCAACAGTAATATACACGTATAATATATCTTATACCGTTAGAAAGCTAAAGCTTTTAGAATAAATATTATATAATGAACAAACTTGTAAAAGTTAATAAAGAGTGATGATAAGCCGATAAATCTAATTA